>CAJQZJ010033015.1:517565-542067 GCA_907164525.1 Lophiomys imhausi | reverse complement strand
CTCTTGAGGTTTTTGAAGATGCCCTATCTATCTCTTATATTTAGATAAGCAAATATTGCTTGTCTCTTAGCAACTTGATTTCTGAGTAGCTTAGAAAATAACTGTGATAGACTGTCATAGTAACTAACAAAATGACACGTTTTCATGACTATTAGTTTCTGTTTCTTAATTATCCTAACAGTTTATGTCGGTTGGTAGCGAGAGGTCAAAACTTGACATTTCATTTTTAAGTATTACTACAAACAATACCTTTAAGAAGAGTTACCCTTAATTTTGTATCAATATACAAAGATCAATACCAATGTGGCCAAATATAATCTTAATTTTGTATCAATATACAAAGATCAGTACCGATGTAGCCCAATACAATCTTAATTTTACATTAATATACTAGGGTCAATACCATTGTGGCCAAATATAATCTTAATTTTGTATCAATATACAAAGATCAATACTGATGTAGCCCTATACAATCTTAAATTTGCATTAATATACAATGATCAATACCAATTTAGCCAAATATAATATTAATTTTGTATCAGTATACAAAGGTATAAAGCTATATTCAATAATCTGTCCTTTTTTTCTTGTTCTTTCCTATACTATGTCTATGTGCCATTTTTCTCAAGTCTGTTCACTCCTATATAGGAGAGAAAGGAGGATACAGAAAAGCAAAAGAGAGAAGTCCCTGGGTCTAACCTCCAAAACCCATTTAACAAGACCATTTAACAGCTTGTAGTCTTTTCCCCTAAATAACAAAATTTTCTATTATCTATCAAATAACCAAAGGGGGAGAACACCCTCCCCACCTTCTGGGGATGGGACGTTGTTCTCTTAAAATGACTTCCTGCTGATTTGGGACGTAGTAAACCTGTTTGGGGCCCAAATAAGAATGGAAAAATGGTTAAAACTTTGTTTCTTAAGTCCACTAAGTCTTTCCTGTTTTTCCTGACTTCAACCTTATTTTTCCACAAGCTGATAAGCTGAATCGCTCACAGCCAAGTTGATCTTCATGCCCCAAATTAAGAGACTGTATCAGAAACCCCTATATATTTTCTAAATCTAATTTAATTTATCTCACTCCCTACATATCCCCCTTCTAGTAAAACAAAAAAAATAATTCTACAATCATAACTACATATGCAATGTAAATAAATTGTCAATGTACAATACATAAATTAACATTAAATTTTTATCAATATACATTAAAGCAAGAGTTAAAATAACCTTAAACTTCTCACAATACATAGTTGTATTTACATCTTTTGACAAAAGACATTAAAGCAAACAAAATGATTTTAAATTCTTATCAATAAACTTAATTTCTATTACATACAAAACATTTTTAAATGCATCAATAAACAGAATCTTAAATTTCTACAAACTTAATTTCTACTACTTTTTTAAACTTGCATCACTTGCCAGGCAAGATATAACCTTTTGTGCAATTATAGCATGATTGTTAGAGGAAACAAAACAAGACTGCTTTCTGATTACATTTGAGGTCCACACCACAGGAATTCGTACATGATTCTGAAAACCTGGTCCAGAGCCAGTGGATGGGAGCAAACTTACCACTACTTTCTTGTGTAATGAGAGTGTTGTTAAACTGACATGTCTATAATCATGTTCAGATATTAGAAGCAGATGCTTCTAACTGGCAAAGTTCTTAAAATGAGGGATAGTGAGATGGTTTTCTTTAATTGGAAGAGCTATATCATCTACTCCATGGCTTCAGAAATGAGAGAAGAGCAGCTAGAAATGATGTAAGAGCCAAAGGATGAGGAGATGTGCAGGAAAAAACACATCTGCTGGACATGATGTAAATTTGCATGTGTGAAATCATGGCTGCTCTGTTTATTTGCACATGTACACACAAAATAGGACCTCTCAGCATTTCACTATGGCTGAGAGAAGGATCCATGCACACCTACACCTTGCTACAAACTTTTGACAATTAAAGGTTTCTAGGGAAAGGATGTATGTCCTTTTCTTTAGTGGTATAGGTATATATAAGTTTTCTTGACTTCATTAAATTACTTCCAATCCAAACAAACAACTATAATGAAACTCATAATAAAATACATTTTAAAATGTACAAAGTGCCATGTACAGAGGTCTACATGACCACCATATGTGGTCATATAGAAAGAACAATTTAAAGAAAGTAATTTGGTGAAATATGATGCTAAATGGTTCTATTAATTGAGATACCAGTAAATAATATTTCTAAATGATGAAGAAAAGGTTCATATAAGTAAAAACCATGAAATCAATAGACATGTTGAGAAGATGGATTCTAATGAGAAAAAGAGGGGGATGAGAGACTGGGTGGTGAATAGGCGTTAAAAAACTGAAATTCATTCTATAAACACTGAAAACATGGTATGTTAAGTTTTTAAAATTTTGAATTATAATGCATGTAAAGAAAAATGAAAGACATTGCATTACACACAGCAAAGAAGTATAACATCCCATCAATGAATAAAGAATTGGTACTGTTAATGAATAAGAAATCCTACTGAAAACTGATGAGATATCAATAGATAATTTTCATAGCAGGACACAAAAAGAATGCAAATAGTGAGAAGTCCTACTTAACTCACAGCAAAAAAATTACCTAGTCAGAAACACCTTTGCCTCTTAAAATGACAGAAATTCAATAAGGTGAACATACAAGGTATTTTGTACATAGATTATAGAATGATGCTCTCATATGCCATTCATGTTCATATAGAAAGGAACAATTTCAAGAAAGTAATTTGGTAAAATATGATGTCTACAGGATTCCATTAACTGAGATGTTTTTAAATCATATTTCTACATGATGGAGATAAGACACAGTTCACTCATAATCATTTCCATTCTTGGTGTATAGGTTCTGTTCCCATAACTGTTTGCAGCTACCAGTGTGATACCACTAAAGACAGAGCTGGAAATGGATGTTGTGATGCTTAATTTAACTTGATACAATCTAAAATCATCTGAGGAGAGAGCCACAGTAAGTGATTGGCTACGTCAGGTTGGTCTGTGGTAACATCTGCAGGAACCCTCTTGCCTGAGTTAATTTATTTGCAATGGTCCAGAATGGAGATGGGTGACAGACTTTCCCAGATCTGAGCTCAGTGCTTAAGAGTAAAGAAAGGCAGTTGAGGGAGGCATCAGCAAGCATTCTTTAACTCCTGTCTGGTCTCCACGTGGGAAAAGACTAATGGTTTCAGGATCTCACTGCTCTGACGTTCCCTCAGTAATACATTGTAATAAGAAATTTTGAGGTCAAAACAAACCCTTCCTCCCTAATCTTCTTTTTGTTAAGATATCTCAATGTAGCAACAAAAATGCAACTAAGGCAGATTGCAGTTCTCTGTTTTAAAAATTGAAGACTGAGTGCAACATACCATGTCTCCTGAGCCCAAGCATCATGGAACTCAAAAATTGAATAACTCCCTGAATGTTGAGATGATTTCTGTTCATGAGATCAAAGGGAATTCCTGAAGGGCTTTGTTTTATAAGGAATCACTTACTTATACTTTATTGTTAGATTTCCTTTGAAAGAAGCTGTGAAAGAACTAGTATAAGTTTACTGCTATTAAAAAACATTTTATTTCCTATTAACTATATTGTAAAAGTCCATTTAAATGCAAGGGACAGATGTGTCTCATTTGTTATTGTTAGTCATTAAATGCAATTATTATATTCAATGCCTAAGAATGACTTGAGGTGACCTTCAAAGAAAAAATGTATAACAAAAGAAACATTTTGAAAGTGAAAACCAGATCCAAAAGGAAAAACAATTAAAAAAAAAAGCCCTAAATTCTAATTTCACATGGGTGTTCAATGTAGTAATATTTGTAAAAGTTAACTGGAGGAGTTCTTAGGAAATATGAATTGGCAGGTGGAAGACCAGTTATCCTTCATGCTAAGCACTGACTGGGAGAAACTGTAAGAAAGTAATGAGATATCCTGAGGCAAAAAACTAGGACTTGCTGAGATGTAGGACTTGCTGTGTTGTGGGGCTGCACATCTGTCAGTAAGACCACAGAGATGCAGTCTGCAACTGTGGGTGATTACCGGAGGCTAGACACCCAGGCTGTGCCAATGGAAGCCTGCTGCTAAGATAAAATCACACAGGATCCAGTGAAAGCATGTTTATACCCTTAATGTGTTAAATTAAAAAAAATGAAATAAGAATACATTCCTTGAAAAATGGCAGAAATGTAAGCAATGCTATGTGTTTGGAGATGGGCCAATAAATGATCTTTATATAAAGCTGTGTAAATAGCAAAGAACTGTTAATTGCCATTATATAACTAAAGAGAACAAGCACAGTGATAATCTGAATGGTTTATATGCAAAATATTATTACTTGGATTTAACATAATCACTCCAAAGTTCTATTTTCCCTCCAGATTTTTTAAAAAATGAGGAGAACTGTTAACCAAGAACTTTCTGAGTCAGTATAAGCTTGTGACTCAACACCAGGGATGCCATGGTGAGAGTAGGATGGAAGCTGAGTTGGATATATATCTTTAAACACATGGAGATGGTTGCATAGTAGAATGATAAAGTCAGGTGCCAAATACATATGGACTGGACATTGGGAACATATGCTAAGCCTTACAATTTTCATAATTGTGGCCTAATTATTTTTGTTGTTTTGTATTGTATTTGTTGCTATAAGAGAAAGAGCTATTTGTTGGACTGAAAGGGGGAGCTGTTGGGGGAGGGAGATATACCTTAAACTTAAAAAAAGAGAAAGGAAGTGGATGGGCATGTGAGGGGGAAGAGAGTGGGAGGGTGGGACCGGAAGGGGGAGTAGGGAGGGGATTGTGATTGAGATGCAACTTGAATAAACTAACGAACGAAGAAAGAAAGAAAGGAGTGGTGTTTTGTATTCCCCTGAAAACCCTTTATTGCCAAAGTTCTTCTTAGCAACTTTGGAAACATTAGACATTTCAGAAGTGGGTGACTATTTTCAGACCATTTGAAGTCAATGAAGCAATTAGACATTAGACACAGGTTTCTATTTGGCATATATGAGGAATCACTTCTTGCCCATGACTGTTTCTTGACAGCTAAAAGCATCTCAGACTCTGTTCCTCAGGAAAAGAAAAATAACAATCTCAGTCCCACTGAAGCTGTGTGTGGTTACGTGGACTCAGAGCTACCCTTCACCAGAAAGTGTCTTTGTTTCCTGAGCAAAAGACAAAGTAAACATAATTTTCTTTCAGTTTCCCAAAACTCTTCGAAAACATAGGTGGTTGCATTTCGCTTGCAATGTAAAGAATGATGCCCTGTACATGGTCAGTTTGCTCTAAGTCTTTAAATGCTGGACAAACTTAGATTCAACAGATTCTTTAAAACTGAGAAAGTTACCTAGCTACCGTGCAAAATATTCTGTTGGTTTGGAGTGTCTTGCATGAAGGAATCTACTTTCCAAGTCCTTGGACCTTCTACATGTTTTCCATCGGCCACTTGAAAACTTAAAGGTTCCAGTCAACTTTTTAAAAAAGAAAATGAGTGAGCTAACCCAGGCCCAGAAAGACACACATTGCATTTATTCACTTATAATTGGATTTTAGTCATATTGTACAGGATAACTATCCTACAACCAACAGACTGAAAGGAACAGGAACATAGACTTTGTTACTTGTTAGTAGAATACTTTGCCCTAGTGGAGCTGCCAAGTAGGCCCCCAGTGCTGAACTGAGGGGGGCTGATATGTAGTGCACCCCACACAGGAAGCGTAGGATAGGTGGGAGAGCAGGGAGAGGGTGGGAGGGTGGAACCGGGAGGGGTGGAGGGAGAAGACTGTGATGGAGATGCAAATTGAAGTAATAAATAAACATTAAAAAAGAAAAAGAAAAGTCCCTTGCCTTCTTGCCTTGAGTTCCCTATTTGGCTCCCCTTGTTGTGGACTCTAACTTCTAAGATAAATAAATCTTTTCTTCTCCAAGTTACTTTTGGTCAATATGTTATCACTACACTGAAAAAAAATCAAACAAAGACAATCTACTGTTGCCTCTGTTGCTTTAGAAGCATCTAGTTTTGATGTTTTGAATGTTGTAACTTTGCGTGATTAGTGGTATCATTTCTGGAGTCATTTAGAAGCATGTACTTTGGAGCCAGTTCTCATCTTTGTGACAGTGTGAATAGATATGAATGGCGTTTATTCACTAGAGGCACTGGATGGTCCTGTGACATTGTAGATTTTAAAATTTCTGCAATTCCAGGAGACATTTGGCTAATACTCTTAAATAATATTCTTTCTTCCAGCAATTTGTTCCTGTACTTAAAGCTAATTTCAGTGCATCAAATGTTTGATATCTTACATTTATCCTCATTATCTTGTTCTCCCAGCAATTATTTGTATTTTCCTCTCCATGTTCTGTATGTGAATTATCTTTTGAATTTGTACTCAATACGTTTTAAGAGCCCTTTCTTGATTTCAGATAATTTTGGTAGCACATGCTTCCTATTTGAGTCCTTCCTCTTAAAAGCTTTAGTCTTTCAAAAAACAAATTGCAGTTTTTCTTCTTATTTTTCTTGAAGCTTTATCTACTTTCTTACTCATCTCAGGTATTCTGGAATTCAGTTTTTCTATTTCACTCTTTTTTTCAGGATTTACATTGAATTAATATTTAAGCAGAGAAAACTTGCCAAATAAAAGCAAATCTAACATTATGTATGTATGTATGTATTATTTTAGCTAGGACTCAACATTGTGTCATATTTTCTTTTTATTTTGATAATGACCATAGTGATAATAATAATTACTAATAATAATTAAAATTAAACACCTCACTTGATTATGTTGTTAATTTCATGATTTTGGGTCATGGTGGTTTAAAGGATAAAGTCCCCTACAAGCTCCAGTTACCATCCTGCCTGCAGCCAGGCTTCCCCAGTGTTGTGATGGACTCATGTCCCTTCTTGGAAAACCTAAATCCAAAACAGCCCTTTCTTCCATAAGTTCTCTCGGTCGTGTTATTTTATCACAGCAGTAGGAAATTTAACACACATATTAAACTACCTTCCTCAGGTTACAACCCCTTCTTTGTAATCACAAGAAAGTTAAAGGATAACTACAGCTACATTTTAAAGTGATTTTTATAATACATTTTTATTTCCAGAGAATATGATAATTAAATTTTACATATTCTAGGTGCAGTATTTCCTGTCATTAGCTAATTTCTATCTGGTACCATATCTGTAACAATCAATGACATTGACATTTGTTATGAAGGTAATTCATACTTAATTCATATTTTTCTTTTAAGTAAAACCTCTTCTTCTGTCTGAATATGGTATTTAGATATCACATTATATTTGCTATGTTCATAATAATTTAATGTTTTATTTAGCTACTTTCATGCCTTAAGGTTTGCAATCCCCACATACTTGTTCTAGAATGCTTCATGAAAGGTAACTCATAGGCTTTTTTCCTCTGAAGAAAGAGATTCAGATCATATTCACCCTTCTTCTATACTGCACATTTGACAGGAACAGTTTGGCCAAGAGCTAGCAACAATTTTATATGAGAAAAACCTACAATCTACAAAGCTTACACTAAAACATGTATGATCAACACAGATGGAAATACCAAAACCAGACTATAGTCTGGATCTAAAAATGTCAGAAGAGTGTATCAGTTGCTCGGCTAGCTTAAACATCCAAGGGTGGGATTTGACTCCTTTATAAGAAAACCCTAACCTTTACTTTGTCTTCACTCATAAGCACTTCAATCAAAATCTGCAGAACAAGCCTTTCACATTTTGTCTTTTTGTTCAAGAATAAATAGGACACTTCAAACATCTGGTGTATTACAATTAGTTTTAAACAGAATGCTGAAGGGAAGGATGCTGTCATAGAGAAGTGGTCGATGTAAATAAGCACAGAATGGAGTGAAACAGTACTTAATTTCTGTGGGTTTCCTCTGACATGATTGTATGTTCTGTATTTTTACTTGTGCTGTATTATGGTACATTTGTTACAACAGCACCAACCCAGTGTGAAAAACGTTATATAGTAAGGTCTTGTGCCAACAAAGATGGTTTTAGTTCATAAAAAATTTTCAGCTTATTTATTGAAATTGCTTGTTTTAACAAATACATACAGATAAAACTCTTGCCATAGTAATGGAAGTATTGTTTTTTGCATACATATTTGACTCTTATGTCCAGTCAAATAGATTATTTATGTAGAGACTATTTGACAACTCTTGCTCCAGATTGTTGGCATCCAACAGTCTAAGGACAATGAGGAGCTTCTTTGTCCTATCTGACAATACCTTAGTACTTATTCACACAACAGTCCCTAACCCACCCTCGTGTCTCCGTGCTTCCCAACCTTGACTCAGCATCATGATGCTTGCAAGACACCAATTCTATTTATTTTGTCACAAATTGCAATGCTTTAAGACTTTATGCCTGAATATTATGCCTTTTTGTGCTTCTGTGGCATCATCTTTACCCATTCATGATTTCACAAACACTTGCATATTTTACATTTCTTTCTGTATGTGAACAGTGCAGCATACTGACATTAGTTACCGTTATCTCAGACGTAGTATGCTGAAGCATTTGTTACCAATAGATTTGGATATCTTACATAAGAATAATATTATATTGATTATATTGGATTGTTGTTTGTTGTGCGATACAATAATCACTTAAATACCCAGGAGTTACGTCTCAATATAAAGTCCATAGGAAGGAGTAGTAGAGAGAAATTTAGGAGAATTTGAGTGCATAGTCCAATGGAAGAAAGCACACAACACACTTTTTAGAAAAGTAGGGTAATTTTGTACACATGTATCAATGTTATATATATATATATATATATATATATATATATATATATATATATACACACATGACACCTATCTCCATATTTCAAATGTTTCATTTTTCAAATAACGAGTATTTCTGTTTGGAAACAAACTAAATACAATTTTTTAAATGTCACTAATTACATTCTATTTGTACATTTTAATTGTTTTACCAGGCATTTTTCAATAATATTTAAATGATAAGAAATATAATTTCATACAGATATTAACAGGAAAGCATAAATATCCCACAAAAAATTAGAAATTATTTCATATAGCTGACTGATATTTTGAATGGGGAGAGTAACATAGCATTATTAAATAGTGTACTGGTCCTTTCATGGAGGCAACTTATTAATAGAAATTTTTGAAATACGACTAGTAGGAGAGCAGCTGGGAGACATTTGCTATTCTGTACCTAGTTAAACATGTGATGTCACAGATGTGACCAGGAGGAAGGTGGAGAGAACAGGATTAGAGCACAAGTGGATAAAAATCAAGGGAGAAGGGCAGTACAAGAAGGAAAGTGTAGTTAGACAAGGAAGAGACATGTCACAGTCACAGTCACAGAAAAATCATATAGTAGCATGGCTACTGAAGGTAGTGTTGCTCTAAATAATATTAAGCCTTTCATTCTGAGCAAGAAACTCCATACATCATGAGAAGGTTTTATACCCCAATACATGAAAAGAGAAGCCCTGGTTTCTATCAGAACTGTATTTAAAACTGTGGCTCACATGAGCAGGCTCAGGCTGATGTAGGAATGTTGGGGACTTGGAAAAGTAATGCTGGGGACTTCCTAATGGATGAACATTCTCAGGCTTTAGGGTAACTGTGCATTCTCCATTATAGCCGGGAAGCAGGTATCAGGCAAGGTCAATCTTCTTCTTCAGGTTTTCAATGCTCAAACAAATGCATATGAGCTACAGTGAATGATCTCAGCAGGTTGTATTTACAAAATAAATACATATTTATGCAAGTGTGCAACAATAATAATGAAAGAATAAGATGTTACAAATTTGACAAGGAGTGAAGGAGACAAAGAAAAAGTTGGAGAAGAGAAAGGGGAAATTATATAAATATACTTCTCTATTATAAAATTTTCAATGGCAAAATTAAAAATAAACTTAAGTGAGCATCAGTCAGCATGTAAGCCAGAAGGCAGAATCCCTTCATGGCTTCCACTTCGGTTTTCTGACTGAGTCCCTGCCCTGATGTCTATCAATGGCGGACCATGAAAGTGTTAGTCAAATAAACCAAATGAAGGTATGAGCTGAACATTCCAAAAGCTTGGAAGAGTAGAAAGATGGAAAAAAGAATTTATAACAAGGTATTGGTATTCATAAGTAATGTAAAATTCCATCTCATTTTTATTTAACCTTACTAAAAGACAGACATTAACAAAAGATTTTTAAAAATCTCTTTTAAGAAGCACTAAAAATATGAGGTAAAATTGGTTTTGAAAATAATTTATTTTAATAATTGTTCAAAGGAATGACACCAATAGACATGCTAATGTGAATGGGTGAAATTGCCTTCAAGAATTCAAACCTACACAAAGAATTATAGGCAACTTAGGAATACTAAGAGTAGAAATAGTCTTCCACAGGGAAGAGCCCATCAATTGGAATTCATAGAATTCAACATCTAATGGTCAGACTTGAAAATATATGCATACAAATATCATTATATAAACTGAGCAGATAATATTTGGTTTTCCAGAACATGTGTTTAATATACAATATAAACTTACATAAATAAAATTCTAGTCTATTTAATTGGTTTCAGAGACATTAATTTCTGAATGAGAAATATATTAAAGACAATAACTGCTTTATATAATATTAAAACACATAAGCTATTGATATTCCATGCACAACTTACTTCTCAGCTGATAATCTATCTATAATATATTACTACCTCCTTTTCTTTATATTATCAGGAGAAACCTGTGAATAAAAACTTTTCCCCATTATATCTGCAAAATCATTTTTTTCTAATAAAATGTAAACAGGCTTATTGAGTTAGATAGTTGGTAGAAATTATATAACTGTATGTACTCAAATATATAAATATTTATATTATTTTATGTATGTGAGTTATTTTTATGTCTTACACTATGGTTTATAAGGGAATCTCTATAGCCAAGAGAAAATTTAAGGATGTTAAACAACCTTACAAATCAGGGAAATGCAAATTAAAATGATTGAGATTACATTATACCAGTCAGAATGACTCAGATCAATAACAAAATGGGCATGCTGTCAAGGATATGTAGGAAGGGGAACACTACTCCATTGCTGGTAGGAGTGGAAAATTTTTTAAATTTATTTATTACTTGAGGTTACATCTCCATCACAGTGTCCTCTTCCATCCCTCCCAGTCCCACTCTCATACCCTTTACCCCCTATCCCTTCCATCTCACTCCTCTGGAGTGGAGTGTCCCTACATAACAGTCCTCTGCCCCAGTTCAGCAGTCATATGAGGACCAAGAGCCTCCTCATATACTGGGGGCCTACAAGGCAGCACCACTAGGAAAAAGTGTCTCATTGACAGGGAAAAAGTCTATATTCATGTTCCCTTTGGTGCATTAGTTGTAGTGTAGTTATCCTGTACTATATGGCTAAAACCCGATTATAAGTGAATAGATGCCATGTGCATCCTTCTGAGTCTGGGTTAGCTCACTCAGGATGAGCTTCTCTAGCTCTATCCATTTGGCTGCAAATTGCATAATTTCATTGTTTCTGATAGCTGAGTAGTATTCCATTGTATAGATGTACCACAGTTTTTTTTTTGTTTGTTTTGTTTTGTTTTGTTGGTAATTTTTTTAAATACTTTATTTTTTTTCTTCAAGATACATCTCAGTCACAAACCCCTCCCTATTCCCCCTTCCTATCCTGCCCTTCCACCCTCTTCCCCCCAGAAGTTTCCCCTTTCAGTCCAACAGATGGTTCCTTCTCTTATAACAGTATTATACAAAACAACAGATATAAGTATGCCACATTTATGAGAGTTAAATGGCCCAGTATACCTTCCCAATGTCCAGTTTATACATATTTGGCCCCTGACTTTAACATTCTACTATCTAACCATCTCCATGAGTTTAAAGGTCTATATCTGACTCAACATTCGTACTAACTTGCAACACACTTTTAAGAGTATCTTCTTAGATCTATAACACCCTCATTATTCCTAAACAACTCAAAATTTAACTATGAGACTCTAGCTGTTATTCTTCAACCACCTCAGAGACCTGAGAGGGATAAATATATCTGCTTATATAGGAAGTGCCGGGCCTGCAGTTTCCAAAACTAAGAAAGGACATACCAATGACTGCCTGGACAGATCCCAATTTCTCTCCATACATTCCTGCATCAGTCTTCAGCCTTTGGGTCCTGTTTCTCTGACAGACATTTGTTGTAGAGCAGGGATTATGAAGGACTTACCTACCTTGTCTTGGCAGAGTTAGGCTGTCGACTTCCCTGCTACCAAGTTTTGTCCTTTTTGGACAGAAGTCTGTCTGCAGTTGGTGCAAGGGGTTTTTTTCATGCCAAGAGATAGGCTTGCCACTAATTCAACCATCTTACAGTGGAGGTTCTTCGATGCTTATCTTCTACTTGGAGTAGAATAGGGGGTGCTGTCAGGCGCTGATATGTCTCAATATAAAAAAAAAATCTTGATTTAAGATAACATCTTTGAATGCCATATTCTGCAGATCTCTTGGGGTTTTTGAAGATGCCCTATCCATCTCTTGTATTTAGATAAGCAAATGTTGCTTGTCTCTTAGCAACTTGATTACTGGGTAGTTTAGAGAATATCTGTGATAGACTGTCATAGTAGCTAACAAAGTGACATGTTTGCATGACTAGGAGTTTGTTTTACTTAACTATCCTAGACCGTTTTAGACGGTTGGTATCAAGAGGCCAGAGCTTGACATTTTATTTTTAAGTATCTCTAGGTATGATACCATTAGGAAGCGTTACCTTTAATTTTGTCTCAATATACAAAGATCTATTCAAATGTGGCTAAATGTACTCTTAATTATGTATCAATATACAAAGATCAATGCCTATGTAGCCCAATACAATCTTAATATTACATCCATATACAAGGGTCAATACCATTGTGGCCAACTATAATCTTAATTTTGTATCAATATACAAAGATCAATACCGATGTAATCCAATACAATCTTATTTTTGCACAATAAACAATGGTCAATACCACTTTAGCCAAATAAACTACTAATTTTGTATCAATATACAAAGGTATAAGGGCATATTCAATAATCTGCCCCTTCTTCTTGGACCTTCCTGTGCTATGGTTATATCTCATTTTTTCTCAAGCCTATGCACTCCTACATAGGAGAGGAAGAAGGATACAGAAAAGGAAAAGTAGGAAGTCCCTGGGGCTAACCTCCAAAACCCATTAAACAGGACCATTTATCAGCTTGTAATCTCTTCCCCTTAATATCGGAGTTTTCAGTTATCCTTCAAATAACCAAAAAGAAGGGCGGAGAAACACCTTCCCCACCCTCTGGGCATGGGACGTCGCTCTCTTAAAGTGGCTTCCTGCTGATTTGGGTTGTAGTAGACCGGTTTGGGGCCTGAACCCAAATGAAAAAAATGGTTAAAAATGTTAGTACACTCCTTTTATGTTCAGTCCTTCTGTTATCAGCTGTTTAGATGACCTAAGGGGTTTGTAGGGAGAAGGGTGGTGAGGGTGCATACTCTTGGTCCCACCATTCAAGAAGAGTACACCCTTGGTCCCAGCTCCCAGCACACTGGAGACAGAAACGGGCAGATCCCAGAGCTCAGGGTCAGCCTGATGCTGGGCAAACTCTAAACAGAGAAAGACTTCGATCCAGGAGTGGTGGAACACATCTTTGATCCCTTCAGATGGGAAACACAGGTCTCTTATCCCAATAATTAGAGTTCAGAGACACACACATGGGATTTGGAGGGACCTAGGTTTGGAGGTTACTTACAAAAGGCCTTCTTGATGCAGGCAGATTGTCCTTTGGGATCTCAAAATATATACACTAGAGCTGGTTTAGCTCCAAGGTGACAGAATGATTTCTTCTTTAACCCGGATTGAAAGATAACGCTTTGTATGTTGTCAGAAGGCCAAATTTGCTTCAGGAGAAGTACTACCTAGCCCCCCCCCCAAAAAAAAGAGGGCAATTGTCCCAGGTTTGGGATTGGGGCAGGGCTCTGTTCTTATCTTTCCTGGAGAATCGAAGCATCCAGCCCGGGGACGGCTGGACAGTGGAAACCTCAGCAGAGAGCAGAATCAGGCACCAAGGAGGACGAATGACCCAGTTGATTCTGCCTGGCAGACTTCCTCAATAGCTGTCTCCATCAGGGGCCTGCAACCACCACGGCAACCCAATGTCGCTGGGACCGTTCAGCTCTACACAATGCCCCGGCCGGAACCTCAGTGAAGCCTGCAAGATCAGCTTCTCCGTACCACAGTTTTTTAATCCATTCTTCAGTTGAGGTACATCTGGGTTGTTTCCAGTTTCTAGCTATTACAAATAAGGCTGCTATGAACATAGATGAGGAAATGTCCTTGTAGTTTGGTGATGTATACCAGAGTGGTATAGCTGGGTTCCAAGGCAGAACTATTCCAAGTTTTCTAAGACATCGCCAGACTGACCTCCATAGTTGTTGCACAAGCCTGAACTCCCACCAGCAATGGAGGAGTGTTCCCCTTTCTCCACATCCTCACCAGCATGTGCTGTCATTTGAGCTTTTGATCTTAGCCATTCTGACAAGTGTGAGATGGAATCTCAGAGTTGTCTTGAGTTGTATTTCTCTGATGATTAAGGATGCTGAGCATTTCTTCAAGTGTCTCTCAGTCATTAGGAATTCCTCCTTTGTGAATTCTGTTTAGCTCTGTCCCCTTTCTCTATACAAAAAATAAATGGGCTGATAAAGAATTCAGGGAAGCAACACCCTACACAATAGCCACAAACAGTTAAAATACCTGGGGGTAACTCTAACCAAGCAAGTGAAAGACCTGTATGACAAGAACTTCAAGTCCCTGAAGAGAGAAGTCGAAGTGGCCATCAGAAGACGGAAAGTTCTCCCATGCTCATGGACAGGTAGGATCAAGATAATAAAAATGGCCATCCTGCCAAAAGCAATATACAGATTCAATGCAATTCCCATCAAAATTCCACCACAATTCTTTATAGATCTTGAAAAAGTAATTCTCAACTTCATCTGGAATTAAAAAAAAAAAACAAAACAAGAATAGCTAAATCAATCCTGTACATTAAAATATCATCTGGAGGCATTACCGTCCCAGATTTCAAGCTGTACTACAGAGCAATAGTGGTAAAAACGGCATGGTATTGATATAGAAACAGACCAGTGAATCAATGGAATCTAATTGAAGACCCAGAAATGGACCCACACACCTATGGTCACTTAATTTTTGACAAAGAAGCCAAAACCATATAATGGAACAAGAACAGCATCTTCAACAAATGGTACTGGTCTAACTGGATGTTGACATGTAAAAGAGTGAAATTAGACCCATACTTATCACCTTGTACAAAACTTAGGTCCAAGTGGATCAAAGACTTTAACATAAGGCCTGACACACTAAATCTAACTGGGAGAAACCCTCAAACTCATTAGCACAGGTGACAACTCCTGAACAGAACACCAACAGCTCATGATCTAAGACCAACAATCAATAAATGGGACCTCATGAAACTGAAAAGCTTCTGTAAGATAAAAGACACTGTCATTCGAACAAAATAGCAACCTACAGATTGGGAAAAAATGTTCACCAACCCCACATCTGACAGAGGGCTAATATCCAAAATTTACAAAGAACTCAAGAAATTAAATGCCAAGAAACCAAATAATCCAATCCAAAAAATGGGGAACAGAGCTAAACAGAGAATTCACAAAGGAGGAATCCTAATGTTTGAGAGACACTTGAAGAAATGCTCAGCATCCTAATCATCAGAGAAATGCAATTCAAGACATCTCTGAGATTCCATATCTCACCTGTCAAAATCACTAAGATCAAAAGATCAAAGGAGAGCCCATGCTGGCAAAGTTGTGGAGAAAGGGGATCACTCCTCCATTGCTGGTGGGAGTGCTTGCTTTTGCAACCACTATGGATATTAGTCTGGATATATCTTCGAAATCTTGAAATATCTCTACCTCAAGACCCAGCCATACCACTTCTGGGTATGCATCCAAATGATTCCTCACCAAATCACAAGGACATTTCCTCATCTATGTTCATAGTAGCCTTATTTGTAATATCTATAAACTGGAAACAACCCAGATGTCCCTCAACTGAAGAATGGATTAAAAAACTGGTCCATCTACACAATGAAATACCACTCGGCCAATAGAAACAACGAAATCATGCAATTTGCAGCCAATGGATGAAACTAGTGAAGCTCATCCTGAGTGAGCTAACCCAGACTCAGAAGGATGCACATGGCATCTATTCACTTATAGTTGGATTTTAGCCATATAGTACAAGATAACTATACTACAACCAATGCACCAAAAGGAACAGGAACATAATTTTTTTTCTTTTTACCTGTCCATGAGACAGTTTGCCCTAGTGGTGCTGCCTTGTCATTCCCCAATGTATGAGGAGGCTCTTGGCTATCACATGACTACTGAACTGGGGCAGGTGACTGATAGGTAGGGACACTCCACTTCAGAGGAGTGGGTTGGAAGTCATAGTGGGTATAGAGTGGGAGGACAGGACTGGGAGGGGTGGAAAGAGAGTACTGTGATGGAGATGTAACTTGAAGTAATAAATAAACATTAAAAAATAAGAGATAAAGTAGATTTTGAACATAGTATTTGATTTAAGAAAATTTTAGAATAATTGTTTTGTATATTAGGAAAAAATATGTTCATTTACAATTTCATCTGCTCTGAAAACACTTTTTTCAACATTTATTTATTTAGTTTTTCAAGTTACATTAACAATATCCTCTCTCCTACCCCTCCCAATCCCACCCTCCTACCCTCTTCCCCCTTACCCTCCTTCTGCTTTTAAAAAAAAACTAAAGCATATCTCTTTTTCCCCAACAGCTCCCCCTTTAGTCCAATAGAATTTCATTTTTTATAACAATAAATAAAATACAAAACAATAAGAAAAATTAGGCTACAATTATGAAAATTATAAGGTATCACATACATTCCCGATGTCTAATCCATATGTATTTGGCAACAAATAGTAATATTCTATTATCTATCTATCTCGATGGGTTTAAAGTTCTATACCTAACTCAGAAACCATCCTAACTAGCACTACCAACTTAAAAACATCTTCTTAGACCTAGAACATCCTTTTAATTCCCAAACAACTTAAAATTTAACTGTGTGTGTGTGTGTGAGGACTTTTTGTTTATTTATTTATTTTAATTTCTTCAAGTTACATCACAATCACAATCCTTTTTAAAATATTCATTCTTTGGAAATGGAATCAATTTTCTTCAGAGATATGGCCCCTGGAAGACTTTTTATGCTCCAGTAGATGATAATTCACCCTGCACATTCTGGCAACACTAAGTAAACTCAAGAACTTTGAGAAAAAACACATGAATTAAGGGAGAGGGAGTTGATGAGAAGATCAGAAAGAAGTGGAGGAGAAGCAATTGAGAGATGCTATATGTTTGCATGAAATTACAAACAATAAATAGTTTATACTTCCTAAATTTAAAGGAAAATTTGCTATGTTTATTGGAGAGATACAATATAGTATTGGAGCCAAGTAACCCAGCCATACTTATTTTTAATACACTTACCTTTTTTTTAATGATGAGAATTTGCTGAAATCTGTCCTTTTAACACATGTACCCAACACCACGAGATTTTATTGATCATAATCTTTTTGTTGTATATTAAATGTCTTTAATTTTACTGGAGCCTTGAAGTCTATTCCTTATTATTTGACATTTATGTATGAACAAGCAGAATCCCCTTGACCCTCTATATAATTCAATCAAAAATATGAAATATGGAGTATTTAGAAATATTAAGCTTTAGAAAATCTGTTAATTAAATTATTTACACAATTTAAATATTTAATCTGACAAGGCTCTTTTTGATATTTATTATAAGTTTTAGTCAACATTATTAAATATATCTCTCATCTATACTTAAGGATGCCTAGAACTGTTCTCAAGTTGTCATTCTTTAAAAATATTTCAGACATTTTTATTTTATTTTATGTGTTATTTTTTCCTGCATGCATATGTATATGAACTACATGAGTGTCAGATGCCCACAGAGCTCAGAAGAAAGTGTTGAATGTCTGAATCTGGAGTTGCAGGTGCTTGTGACCCACCATGTAGGTTCGAGAAACTGAATATGGCTCCTTTCTACAGCAGCCAGTGTTCTTAACTTCCAAGCCAGCTGATGGGGTGGTGTTAAGCATTCTAAATGTTGATTGGTCCTGTTTGCTGTCTGTTACTTACTTTGTCTCTGATTGGTTAAATAAATGCTGAGGCCTGGAGATTGTCAAAGACAGAGGTAGGCAGGACTAAGGTTCACAGGCTTTTTAGAGAGAGATAGAGGCATAATAGGAACAAGAAGTTTGCCAGAGAGAAGCAAGGAGTAAACAAGGAGGACACGTCATGGGGTAGATTAAAGAAGATCCTTCCACGTAGCCTGGAACATCAGCTTAGCATGGAGAATAACCGTCCAAAGGGACATATGTATATATGGGGTTATATTTGGGTAACAGAATTATGAGCTAGTTTAGATGGGCTAGGATTACACAACCCAGGCCTAGGCTTGTTAAGATCCACATGGTGTCTATGTGTATTCATTTATAGTGGTGGGTTAAGGATTAACACTGCCGACCAATTAAAGATAACATAAATATGGGTAAATAATTTAATTAGTTATATTTTTTCTACAGCCAGCCCTTCTTTCCCTCTAAGTCTCCATCCCTTAAATTTCATTATTGTCAAAGGTATTTTTCTGAGCTATAAGACTTCCTTGCTAAAGAATCTTACTTTGCTCTTCTGTTACTGTATTCATTTGATAAATATCAAATAGTACCTAATATATGCCAGACATAGACTTCCAGCAGAATATGTTACCATGCTAAGAATAATGTTGACATAAATAATACCAGTATATAAGAAATATTCCCCCATGATCTTACCAAATGACATTAAATAGTTTTTGTACTATTCTCAGTTTTCTGGATGTGTCATCTTTTCTCTAGTACAAACTTAACAGATTAAATGTGAATTTTCACTTTGACCTGTTATAAAAAGTTAAAGATAAGTATTAGTACAAGAACAACAGAGTCTAAATATGCAATCATTGTTGATTTTGATCTTTGAAATATTCAAAATAGTATTTATTCATTGGCCTTCTCTGTCTCATGCTAAAATTTATAATTGATATTAGGCCCCTAGTTTTCTGAAGAACAAGCGTTAAAAGTGGTTTTTCAAAAAGTCAATGTTGTACATGTGGCCAAAAGCATGTTTACAAAGGCCATCCCTTCTAAAATAAGTGTAGATTAGTTGGTGGCCATTCTGAAAGTCACCAGGAGGAATACAGGGTTGAAAATTGCATTATTGGATGTTTATCAGTCACATTTTAAGCTCAGAATTACTCATACCAGAAACAATTCCTTGCAATGTGACATATATTTTCATGGTTTTGTGTGCTTACCTTTGGTGGAAACTGGTACAGCAAGTGTCAGAATCACTCTTTGACACAGGAATTTGTTTGTTATGTCAACGGTATCTGCCCTAGCATTTCACATTTTAGGCCTGGTTAATGACATCATAGGAAAAGTTAGTGGGGATGATATTCAAGTTAGTGCAGGGTGTAACTCTACAAGTTCGTGATTTCTCTTCACGTGTAACCACACATCTAGAAATGATGTTTACAGAAGCTCTGAGTTATTTGTCTTCCTGTGTTTGAAACTACCCATTATGTCTACATGATTCCTTGTCCTTGTTTTTTGTTCTACTAGCACACCAAGTTCTCCTAATTTCTGAGGAATATTGATTTGAATATATGACAAAAAGACAAATTTAGAAAATAGCAAAGAACACAACATATTGATAAGACTATTCTAAAACTACCAAAGTGTGATGATACATGCCTTTACTCCCAGAACTCAACATATTGAGGGAGGCAACATGATCCATGTACATTTTTATCCAGGCTGTCCAGGGCTACACAGAAAAACCTACTTGAAAAAAAATATTGTAAAACTTATTTTAAAACTTAAGCTCACACCTGTATGGGAAAAGTTTCTTCTCAAGCATAAGTTACAATGCACCGAGCTCTCTTCAGCCACTGCTATCGTAAAATTAAGGGAGACCATTTATTGCACATGCACTCAACTGTGGCCCCTTGACAGCATTAGCTATATTGGTAGGATTAATTCCCACAGACAGGAATCTTAGAATGTTATTCTTATTTTACAAGAGTACAAATAATTCAGCCTATTACAATGTCCCCTGAAGAAAGCAATGAGCAATTAGGAGATGTATTCATATAATGTCTAAAGTGGCTACACAGAACGATAAATATGGGTTTAGAATGGTCAGAACAAGTTGTTTATCAGAATACCCATATGATAAATTGAAAATCAGTCCTATTAGTAAATCTCTCCTTTGTAGAAAACAATTAATAAAAATAATGACTGTTGAACTGAGAGGGGCTGATATATAGGGACATCCACATCAGAGAACTGGGAAGGGTGGCAGAGGGAGGAGAGGGGGTAAGGGTGGAACCGGGAGAAATGGAGGAACTGGGAAGAATGGAGGGAGGGCACTATAATAGAAATGTAACTTGAAGTAATAAAAAAACAAAAAATAAATAAATAAAAATAAAATAAAATTTCCCTATACAACTAAAGTTGAATTTATTTCTTAACATGTCATGTGCATATAATTCTAAAATGTTTTCTAAGTTATATGGGGTTGAAGAGACAGCTCAGTGCTTAAAAGCTCTACCTGTTCTTGTAGAGGACACAAGTCAGATCGCACCACCCACATATGGTCTCACCACCATCTCTAACTCCAGTTCCAGGAGATTCCAGACCCTCTTGTGACTGACATGAGCACCAGGAATGCATGTGGTACACAGACATAAATTTTAAAAAAATACATATAAAATAAATAGATCTCAATAAGTAATAACAAATATCCTATAGAGGTATTCATGGGAATGTCAGCATCACAGTCCAAGTTTTTTCCTGGGCTTGGTGGTACACGGCTGCAACCTGAGTGATTAAGTCAAGAAAGTATTTATGTTATATTGTAGCCATATAGTAAGTTCTAAGCCAATGTTTTCTAAAAAACTCATATTAAATTATATATGCACAGAAGCATAAAAAATTAGTATGTGATTACTTAAAATCTTGAAGATTTCTATTGAAATCAGATTTTTCAAAAAGAATAAATTAATGGAATTTTGAGTGTTTTACAGTAGTAATGCTTGTACTGAGAAATATGATACAATATAAACCAGCTCATTTTCCTAAAATTTTCGAACTTTAATAATTATAGAAAGAATAATTAGAGAGTTGTGTTCTAATAAGAAAACTATTAAAGTAAAAATGCAGAATATTTTCTAAAACCATAGAAAGATCAGAGATATTTTTAAAAAGAACAGTTTTGAAACACTTGCTATAAATTTGAAAAAAAATGAGAAAAATAATTTACAAACAATTTTAAGAAAAAACTGTATTTAACAAAAATACCGTATACATATATAGAGTCAGGAAACAACAAATTGGGGATTTAGGGATATCCTTGGCTAAAACAACCAATTGCTGAATGGCAAGGGTGTGAACAACAGAAATTCATTTCCTCAGAGTCAGAGGGTTGAAGTCCCCTATCAAAGTGTGTTTTAGTCCTTGATTCTCCTTCATACTTCCTGCTGATGTAGGAGTAACTGCCTTTGCTCTGATTTCTGCATTCTTTCCTTTTTGGGCAGGGTGCCTCTTCAGCACTAGACTTTTTTCATTTTTCTTCTCCCCTTCCCTCACCTCCCTTCTCTTCCCATCCCCTCCCCTTCCCTCCCCTTTTCTTTTTTTTTCTTGAGACAGGGCTTCTCAGTGTATCCCTGGCTGTCCTGGACTCACTCTGTAGATCAGGCGAGCTTGAACTCACAAGAATCCACCTCCCTCTGCCTTGCAACTGCTGTGATCCAAGACATGCAGCATCACCCAGCAATAACAGACAGCTGTAAACTTCCATGTGAGTGCTGGGATTTGAATCTAGGTCTTTTGGAAGAAAAACAAATGTTCCTAACCACTGAGCCATTTCTTCAGCAAGAAGCCCAGTCGCAGTGGCTTTAGGTTCAAGCCTAACAGATATTACTTATTCAAGTCCAGTTCTGTCTGGGACACTGAGTGTTAAGGATCTTCCACATGACTTTGAAAGTACTTGGCTCGGCCTATGATATCTTTCAATAAGGAGGATCTAAAGCACTGCCTAAAATGCAAGGGATCCTGGAGGGTCTAGAGTCTCAGAATGAATACTTGTTCTGCATATGTATCCAAGGCACAATTCCTCTTGGAAAATGAGGTTTGGAAATTGTGAGTAGCAACACCTCAATAAAATATGTGAAGATTATAATGTCCTTATTGGATCAACAGCCTGTCAAAGCAAAAATGTGGACTCGATGACAAACACATTTCAAAGGAAAGAAATTGTTTACGTAGTATTTAGCCACCACCTGTAAACTCAGTGAAGAGTCCCATTAAACCTCTAAATTCCAGCATAATCATTTGATAATCCTCCTTATGAAATGGACTCTCTAGCTTGTAAAACTTTATTGAGTATATTGCTAGATTGTAGCCAAATAAACAATACATTGTGCTGCTCCTTATAATTTGAAAATAGTTCTTACTACTTTACTTATCTTTCCAAAATGATACTTATTTGGAAAGTGATAAATAAGACATGATAAGCAATTTAGTTTTATGCACACAGATATACACAAGCATTTTAATTTGATGCATTCTTTCTTTTTATTCAACTAGACACCATAAGTCAAAAAGCTTTACTTATGAATTTTAAAAATGTTCTAATTTACTTTAGAATCTTCTATTACCCATAATTCTTTGTAAAGCAAATGGACCAAATGCCTTTCCAAGGACTCAAAACTATACTTTGATGAGGCTAGTACCCATGATAGGCTTTGAATAAATAAAATATTTATTATAGACACATGAATATGTCCTCCAAATGCAACTTTGTCTTGAAAGTGAATGTTTGCTTTATGATATCAATTGATGATGTTAAGCCATTGTAGTTTGCTCAAACAGAAGGGTCTTGCAACATTGTTCTTAAACACATACCAACAAAATGTCCAAACTATTGTGAGAGTCCACAAACACCTGAGTGTTACAATTAGGGACAAATTACTTTGGAAGAGGTTTCAAATTTTACTGAACATGTTACAAAAGAGACTTATTCAAAATACTCCATTTATTGAGCCATGTAGGAAAAAACATCAAAACTTCACTACTATTCCATCTCACTGCAGTCAGAACATTTGTCATGAAGGAAACAAACTGGTGAGGACATGTCGGCAAGAAGGAGCCTCTACACAGCACTGGTGGGAAAATGATTTAACTACAGCTCTCTGTGAATCAGCATGAAGTTCCTTAGAAACACTACAGAAAATGCTTCTGTATACTCTAGCTATACAATTCTCAGGACATAACTGTAAAATGTAATACTGATAGTGGAGATACTTGTATTCTCTGTGTTAATTGTATCACTACCCACATTAGCCAGTTTATGGAAACTGCAGATGTAACCTGGCAAGCTATTCATGCTTCCAGAGCCAAGCGTTCGCACACATGAGGGGTTGTATCCTCAATCACAAACCAAAATAACCCTTTTATTCCATAAGTTGTTTTTGTCAGGTATTTTGTCATAAAAGTGATAAAATCAATGACAACAGTATATTAGAATTGAGATGTTGGATCTTTTTTTTTAATAATTTATTTTTTATTTCTTCAAGTTACATCTCAATCACAATCCCCTCCCTACTCGCCCCTCCAGTCCCACCCTTCCACCCTCCTCCCCCTCAGCCCCACCATCCTCTTCCCCTCTTTTTTTTTTTTTTTTTTTTTAGTTGAAGGTATTTATTTTTCCCCCCAACAGCTCTCCCTTTCAGTCCAAATAATGGTTCTTTTTCTTATAACTATAAATACAATACAAAACAACAGAAATAAATAGGCCACGATTATAAGAGTTATATGGCTTAGCATACATTCCCAATGTCCAGTCCATATGTATTTGGCACCTGACTTTAACATTCTACTATCTAACCATCTCCATGAGTTTAAAGTTCTATATCTAACTCAGCTTTCATACTAACTTGCCTCATAATTTTAAAAATATCTTCTTAGATCCAGAACACCCTCTTGTTTCCTAAACAACTCAAAATCTAACTATGAGACTCTAGGTATCTATTCTTCAACCACCTCAGAGACCTGAGAGGGATAAATATATCTGATTATATAGGAAGTGCAGGGACTGCAGCTTCCAAAACTAAAAAATGACATACCAGTGGCTGCCTGGACAGTTCCCATTTTCTCTCCATACATTACAGCATCAATCTTCAGCCATTTGGCCCCGTTTCTCTGACAGACATTGGTTGTAGAGCAGGAATTATGAAGGACTTA
>CAJQZJ010033015.1:501295-517165 GCA_907164525.1 Lophiomys imhausi | reverse complement strand
CTCTTGAGGTTTTTGAAGATGCCCTATCTATCTCTTATATTTAGATAGGCAAATATTGCTTGTCTCTTAGATGTTGGAATGTTGCTGTAACTACCATGTGGTTTACCAGCCTTTGCATCTGGTTTGTTTGAGGAGTTAGGAAAAGTTTGGACACACAGGCTACAGATTCCTCAGAGCTTAGTAGAGTACTTAGAAAGAAACTCAAAGAACAGAGGGCTAAGAACAATACAGAGTAAAGACTGTGCTCATGAAATTTATAGATGGAGCAAAGATTCCATTGAGAACTATATTATTAGTAATTTGTGTTATTTTTTGGAAAAAAAGAATTTGTGGACTGAAGAGGAGTGAGCAGTTAAGTGCTCATGATGCTCTTTCAAAGGATCCAGGCTCATGTTTACAACAGTTATGTCGACTTACTCACAATCACCTTCAACTCCAGTACTATGAATCCAATGAGTTCTTCTGGTGTCTGTAACACTTTCACTCATGTGTCTATACTCCCATTTATCACACGCACACATACATATAATTAAAAATAAAAATACATTTATTTAAATCTGTCTACTTTCTGTTCATGTATTAACATTTGATGAAGCAATAATGGACAGTTTGATAGGAAAAATTTGTTCACAGTAAAACATTCATGCTGTATCATGATTACTACTCATGACTCCTAGTCAGTTTTACAGAGAAACAGAGTGAGAATGTATTTTAAACATACAGTATGATCAGGAAAAGAGCATGAGGAATTTAAATTTTCAGCCAAAATGAATGAAGACAAAACAATTGCAGTTGTTAAAAAAGAATAGTATCATTATTAATAAATCTCATACTCTTTACCAAGATAATAGAAAAGTTAAGGATAAGAACTTATCCATCAAAGGCTCTACAAGTAGTTAAATTTGAATTCATTTAAAAGGAGAAAACAGAGAATGTTGCTGAAAAAAATTCTTGTCTCTCAAGCAACCACCAAGAAAAGTCTCCTCTAAGCATAGTTCTGTCACCATGGTACAGAGTCTACCACATATGTGACAGAAAAGAAGACTAATTGAGCTGTAGCTGAACTTTCAAGCACTCTCCACATGGTGGTAATTTTGAAAACACTTGTCAGTTTAAAAGTGTAGTAGACATGGGTTCATGGAGACTTGCATCAAGGTTACAGTAGGCTGATACAATCAGACCATATGTGGCAGGGTCAAGTATCAAGCAAGGAGGCCCTGAGAGGCCAATACATGAAACATTTGGGTGAAACCTAAGTAACAATGAAGAAAGCCAGGATGTTAGGGATGCAAGGATCCCAAGAGAAGATTATGTCTTCTTCACATGGCCAGTGTGAAGGGATGGGAGACTCCAAGGATGCCTGAGCCCTGGATGATACTACCAAGGTCATTAGATGCTTGATATAGACCATTAGGAGTTTGACTCCCTGGTTGGATTCACTCTTACTTGACCTAATCTTATCATGTGCTCATTTTTCCATTTTGAATTGAGAATTCTTGTTCTGTGCCATTTAAATATGGTAATATTAATCTTCTTTTTCAGTAGCATCATATAGTGATGACATTGCCTGAGTCTCAGTAAAGATTCAATACTTAGATTTTGAAAAATGATAGAATTGCTAACACTGTAGCATCTTCAGAAATTGAATAAATGTATTTTCACTATTATATGGCTATGAGACCTTTGTGAGCCAAAGGTGACTTCTATGAGTACATAGTTAACATAGAGAACTCAGGAGAGATGGAGTTGTAATGATTGATCTTCTTTTTCACTTGATTGAGTTTGTAATTATCTAGGAGACTCACCCCTGGTTATGTCTGTAAATGCATTTGCAGACCTGCTTAACTAAGGATGACTCTATCTATGGGAGGCACCATCATATTAACTGGTACCATAAACTAAATTAAAGAAAAACATACAAAAAGAGCATTGAACACCTTTCATCTCTCTGCTTCCAACCTACAGATTTTAAGTGTCCAACAGCACCCTGACATTTCCACCTTAGTTTTCCCAGGCATGAAGGAGTGTATATTCAAATGATGAGTGCAAATAAATACTGTTGGGGTTGGTCTTATGTGCTGTACACTCAGATGCTGAGTTCTGCGCTCCATGATAAGGTTGCAGTCTGGACATGGGCAATTGTATTGATCATTGTCCTGTAAAGAATGTTCCACAGTGTTCTCTAATAGTTAATAAAAGGGTGGAGCCTATGACTGGGCAGAAAAGATAAGAAAGGGGACTTGGGATGGAGTGAGGGGGTCTCAGGAGGAACCATGGGAGAGAAAGAGAAAGAGTGGAAGAAGGAAATCACCACTAGGCAGAATGGACCATAAAGATATGGCCAAGAGAAGTTTGCCCCAAAGACACACATGGAACAGAAAGAGTCAGTTCAAGTTTAAATTGGCAAGTAATGGGACATTTATCTGGTTATTAGCAGAATAGTCAGAGCAGAATAGCTCAGAATCTGCCCTGTATAGAGACAAAAGCTTGTTAATAACATTGATGTCTCTGTGTCATTTATTTGAGAGATAAATGGACTAGAGTCTGGTAGTAACCCTCATAGACATTAGAAGCAAATGAGGGCATAGAAAACGCCCCAAAACTAATTCTACTATAAAATCCTTCCTTATCATACATCTTCTGTGTTTTTGTTGATAACAATGAGAAAAATATGAACATGGAATTAGAAATGCACTATTAGAGAAGAGGAAGGCATATTCATATGCCACAATGGAGTAGTTTGTTTTGTGCAATTAATATGTTAATGAAAGAAGAACAAAATATAATCCCATAGTTGTGTCATCTCCCAGATTCTCCTTTCTTCTCTGACCCTATGATCTCAGCTTGGCAACAGTGATTAAAGCAGAACATTTTGCCAGTCAAAACTAGATTCTGAAGTATAGCCATATTCAATAATTCTGGTTTAGTCTATAATACCATCTATCCTATTATTAACATTTATCAACATTATCTTCATTCTGATACTCCTCTGAGACTTAATATAATTCAGATGAACCACCTACAGTGGCACCTGTGAACATCTGTTTTATCATCTCATTTATTTTAATTTTATCTACAATATCATATTCTTTTTATCATATCCCTTAATGACATTAAAGAAAAGGGAGTTCAACTGTTCCTTATAAAAATTATTTTCTACACACACATACACTAAAAAACAAAAACCGAAGACAAGGTGAAAGGTTGCCAGAGACAGAGGGGGTGGCTGACCCCATGGAAACAGTCTTTGAGGTACAACAGGGTTACTACACATATGAACTCAAAAAGCTTGTACAGAATGCACAAGACCTGCACAGGCTCAAGCCAAATCAGGTTCCTCTACTGAGAGGAGGAAGTAGACATGGGTTCCCATGACTAACAAAGAAGTCATTAGCAACTGATACACACTGGTTGGAAAATCAGTTTTCTCCAAAGCAATGTTACTGTCTGTATCAACCACACTCCAGGGCAGGGACCATGCCAAGGAGCATTTGGTTGACACAAAACAAACTCCCACTTTGTTTTTAATTGCTGGGGTTTTTTGTGTGTGTGAGAGAGAGCATTTGTTTCATTTTATTTTGTTTTGGCATTTTTTTTTGTACCAGGCTTTTGGTTGTTTTTATATTCATTTATTTTTAAAGAAAGAGAGAGAATGTAAGTTTGGATAGGAAAGGAAGTGGGAAGGATCTGGGAAGAGTTGGGGTGAGAAATTAACATGATCAAAATATGTAGTTTGAAAAGATTAATACAAAAGAAAATTCTAGTATTACATTAAATAAGAATTGCCTTGAAATTTCTAGTGTTACTTAAAATATTGATTTCCTTCAAAATAAGTGCCTTGAAAGAATTCAACTCAGTGTGCATGTGACTGTATAAATTTAAACATAAAACTGGTTAAGTCAGGAAATCAAAATCCAGATTGCCTCTGAGATGTGCAATAGAATCTGTCTTTTAGAATAGCCCAAAGAAATATTAGAAATATTCAGCATCATTTTTCTTGTAAACAATTAACTGGTGGATGATGGTATAGTCTTACACCATATCAAGTAATTTAGTCTTCATGTTTTATTATTGATGTATATATGTGTTTTAAGATTTTATATAAGCAGAAACACAAGACAGAGTAAAATTGTATGCATTAATAAACATTCAGAAAATCAACACCGAAAAATAACACCAAAGAGCCAAGGAATAAAATTTGCTTGATAGATAGGTTCCTCTTTCTTTCTTTCTTTCTTTCTTTAGCATTTATTTAATATGTCAAGTTACATCTCCATTAAGGCCCCTACCTCCACCTCCCTCTCGGCCCCACCTTCTACCCCCTCTTATACCTATCCCACTCCTCCAGTATGGGGTGCCTCCATGAATCAGCCCCCCTCAGTTCATTAGTCACATGAGGTCTAAGAGCTTCCTCTTGCACAGGGGACATACATGGCAGTTCCACTTGGGTGGGGTGTCCCACTAACAGGTAACCAAACCCATGTTCCTAGTCTTTAGAGTCTACTAATTGTATTATAGTTATCCTGTACTATATGGCTAAAATCCAGTAATAAGTGGATAGATGCCATGTGTATATTTCTGAGTCTGGGTTAGCTCACTCATGATGAGCTTTTCTAGTTCCATCTGTTTGGTTGCAAATTGCATGATTTCCTTGTTTCTGATAGCTGAGTAGTATTCCATTGTGTAAATGTACCATTGTAGGGGTTAGATAAATTAGATTTAGAAAATATATAGGAGTTTCTGATACTGTCTCTTAATTCGGGGCCTGAAGTTGTTGTTATCAGCATGAAGTCAGCAAAAACAGGAAAGACTTAATAGACTGAAAAACAAGGTTGAAGTCAGGAAAAACAGGAAAGACTCAATAGACTTGAAGAAACAAAGTATCTGGCCTGACATTGTTTTCAGCTGCTAAGTGGCCGGAGCCCAAATTAAGCTGAAACAGAGTTCCTCCTATTTAAGGACAGTGCATGGAGCCCAGAAAGAAGAAGAGGCCCCTGATGCTAGAGAGCTCCAAGAGTCCTGCTGAAAAAAGGGCTGGCCATTGATGGCCAGCTCTCTCCCTGAAGCAGAAAGAAGCCGGTGAGCAAAGAAAGCCTGAGCAAGACACCAAAAGGCCAAGGACTGGACCCTGTGGCTCAGCTTTTGCCTGGAGGGGTTTGATCTGTCCGATCAGTGGCCTAGGGGAAACTGTGCCTGGCTTTAAGGACTGAGGCAGAGCAGCTGAGTTCCTGATTCAAAAGAAGTAAGTTGGCCTGCAGACGGCTGGGGTCTCCTACAGAGAAGAAAGCATGAAGCCTTATTTAAGGTGAGACTGCAATAACCAACTACCCTGACGAACCTGCATCTGAGAGATCCAGAAAAAGGACTGCTAAGTGCGTTAAAGAATCTACGACAAAGACTGTGTTTCTGACGACTGAGGACCTGCCCCAGAGACTGTATCATTCTAAAAGGTTATGAAAGTAGTTGTTATAATTATCAATAGGTTTAGTGGATAGGTTAAAGGGGTTGTAGGAATTTATAGGATTAATAGTTAAGAAATTGTTGGTGTTTGTTATAAGTAAATTTAGTAATAAATAAATAAGTGTTATGTTGCAGGGTTAGTAATAAATAAATAAGTGTAATAAATAAATAAGTGTTATGTTGCAGGAGGAATTTCATTTCTGATCCAATCTATTTGGTACTCTGTGTGCTTCTTGGACTTTTATTGGCATCTCTTTCTTTAGATTTGGGAAATTTTCTTCTATGATTTTGTTGAAAATGTTTCCTGGTCCTTGGAGTCTGGAGTCTTCTCTTTCATTTATACCTATAATTCTTAGGTTTTGCCTTTTCATTTCCTTGATTTCTTGGATGTTATGGGTGAGAACTTTTTTTCAGATTCCTCATTTTCTTTGATTGTTGTACTGATTTCTTCAATGGAGTCTTCCACGCTTGAGATTCTGTCTTCCATCCTTTGCATACTACTGATGACACTCATGTCTGTAATTCCTGTTCTCTTCCTTTAGTTTCCCACCTCCAGGATTGTCTTTGCTTGTGTTTTCCTTATTGCTTCCATTTCCAATTTCAGGTTTTGAATTGTTTATACATTTCCTGTTCCAATTTGGTTGACTTTGTCTGCAATTCTTTCAAAGTTTTGTCTGTTTCCCATTCTTGACAGTGTTAGCTTGGAAGTCTTTAAAGGAATTCTCCATTGCTTTCATCTGTAGGAGTGTGACTCCTTTAAACTCTTTAAGGGATTTATTTTCTTGTAAGACCTATATCATTTTCATAAGTGCAGATTTGTCATCATCTTGTGTTTCAGTCATTGTGGGATGGTCAGGGCTTGCTGTATTAGTATGGCTGAATTTTGTCATATTTCCCTGACTTTTGTCAGTTCTGTTCTTTTGGTGACTTTTGCTATCTGGTGTTCCATAGCTGTTTGTTCCTGCTGCCTTCTGAACTTTGTGCCAAGGAATGTGGCCTTATAATCTTGGTGAACTGTAGCTCTCCACAGGCTGGGTGTGACCATAAATTGCGGGCTGGTTTGCAATGGGTCTCCCACAGCTCACCCCTTCCTGTGTGTCCCAACTGGGAGCTCAGGGTTTGGTGTGGGAGGTGTTATTCTGAGCCTGCAGGTTGTTGATATCCAGTTGGCACTCCTAGTGATGTCAATGGAGATTGGGAGGCCACAGTCTGTAAGCAAGAGCTGAATGGTGCTGAATGGTCCTGGGTGGTCCTGGGTAGTCTTGTGGGTGAAGGTCAGCATATCGAGAGAGACACAAGTCTATAAGATGACGTTTGGTAGGACTGCCCCAGGTGAGAGCAGCTTGGAGTGTCCCAGGGTATTGGCCAGGGCAGGAGGTTGTTGGGGGTGAGTGGGGAAATCTAGTCTAGGTGTTAGGGTTCAAGGAGACCTCAGGTGTGTGGGCTAAAGAGGATGGAGCTGGTTTCTCCTGGGGAGTGAAGCCTTGTCAACTCCAACAGGCCAGGGAAGATACAGTGGAGCTTGGGGCACAATTCTCAGCTCAGGAGAGCTGACTCTGTCTCAAAGTGCCGGGGGAAGTGGGGGCCGATAGGTAGATTTCTTTCTGTTACTTTCCCAACCATAATTCTTCCTCCTGAGAAGGTGAGTAGATCCTCTGATCCTCTGCTACTGTGAATAGCAAGATAGATGAAATCAGACATGAAAGAGCACACTGAGGTAGTTTCATAAAATTACATAAAACAAGCCTAAAAACATAATAACCATGAAGTGAAAAGAAGGAAAATATTCTTAAACCAAGAGAAAATATTACATGTATAGTATCCCCCAAATCATATAGAATATAGGAGTCTTGTTTTAAAAATAAAAAAAGAGCAAGAAAGGTTGCTCCTTTTAAAGGAATTCTACTAGACATGTTATTGGAAATGCTAATTAAAAGACTGAAAGAAATAGAGATGGAAATATCTAGCGTGATATCAATGTTCATGAACTTCTGCATTCATATTTTGAGATTCTAACACTTCAAGATGAGAGAATAGGGGCATAGTATTTTGTGGGAGAAACATTGGTACTACCTTCATGAAAGTATTTAAAAGAGCCATTTTATATATTGTGTTGGAAGTTAGTTTTAAAATAGGACTTTACAAGACAAATCTTGCTTGGTTATGAATTTGTTTCTTCTGTTGAAAAGCAATTATTTCAAAATAGGTGGGGTGTTCAGAATTCCCAGCTTTATTTAACACTTTTTTGGTGGTATTAGTAATTCACATAGGTTGGTTTGGACTATGCATCTCAAGAGCAGAGTATCCCTTCACTGAATATGTTCTCCACCATTGCTTCTCTTTGCACATGTCTATACAGTAATAGCTGCTGCAAAGAGGGATCTCAAATGAAGGTTCACTCACAATTTCTTACTCAAGTTATCATATCTTAGGCATTTTACTGATGGTCAAATTGATTAGCAAAACCAGTTAATTTTAGCTTGTAAGAAACTATTCCTAAAAATATGTGCTAAAAATAAGTTTACTTCCTAATTGGCACAAAATGTGTTCTGATTTATAGTGCAATTTAGCTGAAGTGGAAAATATCTTAGCACAGAAACATTCTTTGCTTATTAAGTGAAGGACAATTTTTGTTCCTTTTTAAACCAAAGATTATGAACTTATGGCCCAAGCCTATATTATTAGATACATATATTATATTAATATTGCTGTTAAATGCCCAAGCTACTGCTAGCATACACACACACACACACACACACACAGGCATGCACACGTGCACATGTACGGGGGGGGGAGAGAGAGAGAGTAGAGAAGAGATCAGACAGAGACAGAAAGAGACAGAGCAGAAACAGAGACAGAAAAGGAGAAAACAGGGGAGGGATGCATGGTCTCAATACTCAACCCTGGCCTACCAGGATGTTCTATGTAGAAACTATCAAGCTGCCTTTCTTTATTCCTCTGCCTCATCAATAATGACCATGATAAAATTTTAAAAGAAAATATCTTCCATCAAACATGAGTTCCTCTTCTGAGAACTTGTCACGTCGACCTCGACCAGCAAGAATGACGCAACTCGCAAAAACTCTTCTCAAGCAGTTTATTCAGGTCCCTTGAAAACAGTCTTCCGAATAATGGGGTAGACCCAACCCACAGGCTAAATACTGTATGAACAGCCAATCAAGTAAAGCCACATGGTGCTATCTTACAGGCCCACGTATGCGGAAGCAAGCCAGATCAGCGGTCTTAACCAAAATATGGACTTGTTTACCACCGAGAGCACTCACCATTGGGCTGGTGGAAGGCGGAAACTGACGCCATCTTCAGGGCGCGGCACGTCGCAGCTCTCTACAAGAACTCTATACTGAAAAGTTAGACAGTGCTGGTGTATTTGTAGATGATAAATCTATGATACATTTAAGCCCATGTGCCATTTCCTAGCAATTTTCCTCAAGATCTGTTTGAGAAAAATGGAGAACTAAACTGTAAAAAGGAGCTTATGATGTCTGGAAAATAATAGACCATATTCTAGAAACAAATAATGAGATCCAAAGGAGGATGGCTCTGCGTGTATTTAGAAAGGAAACATTCAAGATTTTAGAAAAATGAAGACCTTCACAGTGAATCTTTCAGGAGAAAAATGGAATTTTAAAAATAATTTATTTATTTTTTCAAGTTACATCAATATTGCAGCTCCCTCTATCTTACAACCCACAGACTCAAAGACAGAGGAACCTACCATAACCACCCTACCAGAAACCCCACCCAGCAGCGGATCAAAACAGATGCTGGGACACACAGCAAAACATTAGGTTGAGCTCTGGGAGTCTTGTATAAGAGAGGGAGAAGGAAGAGAAAATGGAATTGTTTTAGCATGCTTGAAGTGTTTAAGAAATGCTGAAATTGGATATTTTGATAGTTAAAAGAATAAAACAAATGGCAAATGTGGCTTCTCATGCAAAAATCACAGAAATCAAATATGATCATACTATATTCTTTGCATATGTGCTGACCAACATTTGCATAGTATTATGTAAATGCTTATATATTATAGATTATGTTCATGTATTTTATTTATAGATATGTATGACTTTAAATTATGAAAGGGACAGACAAATGCAGTTACTTACCAAAGTAATTAAATAAACTTATTAAGTGTACAGTTAAAATAAACACAAAGCAAGTTTGCAGAATTTAAGTCTGACTACAAAGACAATTATGTTTACTTGCTTTTGCGTTTTATGTGTGTGCCCCTGTGTGCATTCATCTGGCCAAATATTCCTGTAACATTTAGTGTAAAATGTCAATTTAGGAAAATCAGAGTCACATGGTATATGGGACTCTGGGATGATATGCTTGTGAGGGGTGGTGGTGTCTTGATTAGGTTAATTGAGACAGTAAGATCTAACTACTGTTAACTGGTACTTTTCCCCGACTGGATGCTAGAATATATAAACACTGAAATAGAATTAAGCAGCAGCCTAAATTAATCTCCCTCAGCTTCCTGATTAGTTATGAGGTTAAAAAAACAAACAAACAAAAAACAAAGCTGACCCAATATCTCTAAGTTAAAAATGGGAACAAAAGAAGATGTAGTAAAAAAAGTCCAAAATCTGAATGGATGGGCTGAGCGGTTAGGAGGTCAAAGAAGCATAATAAACATGGAAGAATTCATGAGAACATGTCTTGCGTTAGCCATCCTTGAGCTAAATTATGCCATCACATACAACAAGACCTATGGCTAATATACAAGTGAGAGAATTTACCAAATGCATGAATATGAAATTGCACACATCTTTGTTCCTAACAATGAACCTTCTCTGCGCACCTTGGTAAGGGCTATTGTGGCTGCTGAATTCTCATGTCGTAGAGATCAATTCTGGGGGTGATGTGCTCAAGGGCTCGTTGCAGTGGCTTCTACAGCATGGCAAGAAACAGATGAAGTACTAACCCCAGTCAATGAATCGACAGAGTCCAATTACCTCAATATACAGTGACAAGAAACAACCACAGAAGAAAGATTTGAACATAGCCTGAAAATTTTATCACAGTTTTTCATTCCCCACCTTGAATATGAGAAGGTGCTAAAACTTCTTGTGCAGAAATTGGACTTAGGGTGAATTAAAAATTCATTATAGACAAGATACAATCAAGATAAGTAAAAGAAAAATTTAAAGTTCACTATTAAAGTAAATCAGATACTTATATCCTAAATAATTTATATAGTATATATATATATATACATATATATGTATCTATATATGTATACACACACGCGTGCGCGTGTGAGGACAAACACACAATAAAATCCATTCATGTATTTAGACTTCATCAGATGTCTGTGATTAAGCATTGTGTAATTGTTTGCATAAATATTAGCCAAGGTTGAAATAAGTGACATGTTGTCTAAGTTCACAGCTCTTGAAACATTGAATGGATATTAGAAATACAGAAAAGATACTGCGCATCTCATTCTCCTTTTTACTCATAAGTAGATTAAAAGCTGAGCAGGATAAATGTCTACATTTAATAATTAACCACAATGAAAATACAATGTGGTTTTGCATGCAGTTATAGGTTTAAGCTGTCAGAGGTAGATGGGGAAGTAGAGTAGATGGGGTCACTGTGAGAACTGAGTTTAGTTTGCTATTTACAGAAACAAGATAATTTTGAATATTAGAAAAAGGTTAAGTCAGTTTTATCAGAAAACACACAGTTTAATGAACAGAAAGCAAATCTAGTATGCACATCAAACTGAGGATCTCACCCAGAACTTCCTTAAATCTAACACCTATTCACTGAATTGTAATAGTCCTTTTAGGAAGACCAATTGTTTTCTCTAGATGAAATAAATTTCATGATCATTTAAAAAAGTAAAAATTGAGAACTAAATGACATGTAATGTATCAGAGGATAGGATCTTTGTGTGTAATACAATAAATTACCCAAGAAATAAAGGATTTCCATTTAAAATTTCAGCATAGCATATATGAGTACAATGATTATCTTATGTATTATAGGAACATAAGTAAAATAAACTATTGAATTTTAAAAGTTCAGCTGAAAATTAACAATTTGCCTATAAGTAACCATCACCATTCTATCTTGTTTACTTGAGAATGTGATTTTAGAAACATTAAAGTAGGTAGAAAGAAGGCCAAAGTTGAAGAAGCACTTAGCACTGTAACAATTCTTTCTCCATTAAGAGACCTGACATGCTTATAACACAGCTGCTGAATTTTGCATGCTGACAACTGGACAAGCCTCTCCTGAGACAGCAAAGGTGCTAATATGCCATAAAACTTACTTGCACATTTTATCATCCATTAGATGATGGAGACAGTACTCTTTGTGTTGAGATTTATAAAAAAAAAAAAAACAAAGGCAAAAGTATCCACTAGCTTCTAGAACCATACTGAAAACTTTATCATTTAGAAAGTCATTATAAGTTTGGTTCCTTTAAACTCTGTAATTACAATTATATGACCTACTGCAACACAGGAAACTGATGCCAAACACATTGTCATTGTCTGGGAAAAAAATCACGATAAGCATTCATATAGAAATATTTCAATGGCAATCATAATAATACTATCAAATTAAGCTCAAAATAGCATTTTTGAAGGCATGCTAAGAATGTCCTATCTGCTAGAGCACAGTCCTCCTCTTCTTTAGACCAGATCTGGGCAAGACAGTGCAAACCAGGCCCACAGAGAGCAGTAGGAGTGAAGAGTCACACAGTGACCCTGTGGCAACAGCAGCACATTGAGAAGAGGTGGTGAGAGGTTTTACGGAAGATAGCTGCGAATTATGGAGGGTTACATGGGGTAGAATCTCCCACATAGCACCACGGTGAACTGTAATGCTTAATACAGATTGTTCCATTGAGAAGCACAGGATCACCAAACTGGCCTCTAGGTCCTGGGCTTCATAAAGAGGAGAAAGCCAGCTGAGCACTTGGATTCATCCTTATCTTCTTTTCAATTGCTAAAAGAATGGGATCAACTGCCTCACCTTCATGCTGTCATATCTTCCCTGTCATAAGGGAGTACATCCCCTCAAACAGTGAGCCACAATAAATTCCCCTGCTCCCCCATGTCCTGCCCACTTAACAATAATCTGCTTTACCAACATGGACAGTTTGATGTGTTATCCCTAATTCATTATCAAGAGAAGAAAATTTTTATGCTTCTTACTGATGTGTTATTTTTAAATTGCTGATTAAAAACTTCAATAGGTGTTTTTCCAAGCATCAAATCATATGTGTAATATGTTTTTCTGTATGTTTCACTCATTGGAGCTTGAGAAGACCATATTTTTTGTTTCTATAAGCCTCTTCACAGTTAACTAAATGAAATATTCTACAATGCAAATGATAACTGTTGGCATATGCTTCTTCACCTTAATAGATTCTTAATATGAAGAATCTTACTGTGTTTCTCTTTTTTTCTAAATGTCATTTCACAGTCCATTGTAAAACTGCAAATTAATTAATTAATGTAGTTATTAGTAAATATAAACTGTAAGATTAGACTGGCAGAGTAGCCGGCATCTTGGCAGAGGAGCGGGCTGCCTGGCCCTCATGCCTTACCCAGTTGCCTAACTTATCCTGGAGAAAGAGGCCTGTGACCAAGGGTGGCTTACACCACCTGTAACCTAAACTCTATTAATTAATATAAGTTGTTATATTAGGCCAGTAGAATTACCAGCAGCTTGACAGCAGATTCGCCTGGGCTCAAGGGGAGTCTGGGAGACTGGAAGTCTGGAAGTCCAATGGCCTGGGACTGCTTGGACTGAGGGCCTATAAGCCACAGCAGTCTTTTCCCCATTAATTAAATACAACAATACCCTTTAATGTTTTAACGCTTAGCCCTTAGCTGGGCAGACTCTCAATTAACTACTCTAAGTTAACCCGGATTCCTAATCCCAAACTGCCATGTGCCTGCAATTACCTTCCAGCCTTCTCCAGAATTCTGTCTCCTTCTGTGACTCCGGGCAGAAAAGAGAGAGAGTCTCTTTGTGTGCTCAGGGTTCCTGTTCTGATCTCAGGAAGTCCCACCTTCCTATACTCTTTCTGCCCAGCTAATTGGTCATAAACGACTTTTATTAACCAATCAAGAGAATGCCTCAGAAGGGGCAGTAACCAGATCTCAGCATTGAATTCAATGTATGTATCAGAAACAATATTAGACCTTCCCTCAACACCATAGTTCTGGAAAATGGAAATTATTTTTAGAAGCACACATAAAAACATATTTTTAATTTACTTGCATCAAAAACTGTTACATAAACATGGACAATATACCTTATGCATTAAAACTGAAATGCGTAGTACATATTTTTCATATTCTACTTTAAATTAACTACTATAGTTTTTTTATTTTTAAGACTTATTTTTATTTTATTTATGTCTGTGTGAACGTATGTCAAATCTGTGCAGGTGACAGCAAAGGTCAGAAGAGGGTGTAGGTGACTAAGGTTCCAGTGACCAGCAATTGTGACCCTTGAGTTGTGTGCTAGGAACTGAAATGGGGTTCTCTGAAAGAGAACATGAAACCACTGAGATAACTCCATCTCTGAATCTGTCTTTAAACCAAGTTCTAATTGCATAGTGAGTAACTTATCTTAAATATTTTTTCACATATCAATATCACATACAGCTATCAATATTTATTTTGTATATCTTCAGTGTTTGATTTTAAAAGTCCATAAAATGCAAATCATGTCCACAGACAGTTCATATTCTTCTAGCATATGAAGTATTATTTATCTCAGATCTGTTGTATATTTAACCATACAGCTCTCTAACAAGAACATAAAAAGCAAGAACTCAGTTTTGATATACTTGAAATTAAGGAAGAGTTTTCATCATCAAGAAAGCAAAAATTAGTATTTTGAAATATTCTGAATCATAGTATAATTAAACTACCTATTTCACATAGAAATTTTGATAACCTGCATTATTCAGTCCGCATCCTACAAGAATAGGAACAATTGAATTCGTCTCCTTCATATAAGCATCATAGACACAGAAATCAGCTCAACTTCTGTCAAATTTCCTTTCTGTATTGAAACCAATCAATGGTGCATTTAATGCAGAGTATTTCAGTGGCAAAGAGGTCAAACTCTGACAGCTCTTATGAGTCTGGGGATGCTACCTAGGCCATGAAACATAAGTGCTAACACATTTGCTTTTCTGTCTACAACCAGATGTGTGTTTTATTACTTTGCCCAAATTTCCTAAAAAATAAGGGATTATAAATTATGATAGGAAAAATAAAGTTTGTGGCTATAACTAAATGAGTTGAGTGGGAATATGAAAATTCCATATAAGCAATTAAAATGACATTATTGACATACACATTCACTTATCACCAATTAAAACTGGCAGGCTGTGTGTTTTCCTGAACTAGTTGTATACTGGTGATAACTATATTAGAGAAAATCTTTGCTGGATAGTTGTATATGTCTATAATCAATAATGGGATCAATGATGATGAAATGTTCAATAGTATATGATACCATGCCATGATTATCTGATTTATAATATTTATGCCTAAAATGCATCATAGAGTTCATCTATTGTGAAATATTTATTCTGTAGTAGAAATATTTATTTCTAAATGATTAACATTTATGGTAAGTAATAGATTATCTAAAGAGTTTTACATCCTGAACAAGTATTTTGTGTTTTTTATTCCATAAAGAATAACATTTGTAATATCTTGTACTCTTTTCTATATTTAATACTACCTTCAATTCATTCTGGTTTTTTTCTCTCAAATATTAGTATGGTCATTAAAAAAATATGCTTTCTGTATTTCTCAGCTGCTGCTAGTACCCTGTGGTATCAAAGTAAATTGATGACAAATAAGAAGGAAATAGAGATGAAGTAGCTTTCTTCTGAGCAGAACAGAGGTCTGGTTAAAATTCTGCATGTATATTAATGTGTGTGACATAAAAAGCTCGCTACTCCCCACAATTATTAGAGAAGAGGAAGAGATTGAGAGTGATAATTATTCAAAGACCTATCCCTGTAATCATGTCTTCCACTACCTAGGACCCACATTCTAATAGCACATACAAGAACTAAAATTTTAGCATCTGAGACTGGGGGCGGGGGGGGTGTATAGTTCACATCCAAGCCTTAACAAACATTTTTGCATACCCCCATGAATCAGTTCCAAGTATAAGTAAGAAAAGGGTGGAATATCCACGTGACTAAGGTGCCTGGGGACCAGGCCTTTGGGAAATTATTAAGATTAGACATCATTGAAGTGGAGTTCTTGCTTGAAAGCCTATTACTTCCTTATAAGGAGAGGAAGACACATATGGCCCAGACAAACAAAAAGAAAGACAGATAGATACACACACACACACACACACACACACACACACACACACACACACACA
>CAJQZJ010033015.1:471297-501285 GCA_907164525.1 Lophiomys imhausi | reverse complement strand
ACACACACACACACACACACACACACACACACACACACACACACACAATTTAGTTTTGACATTTGAGGGCTACCCCAAAATCTGCTAGCAATAATGTTAACAAGAGATTTTGGCCCCTAATCTTGGAAGCCGTTAGTCAAAATAAATTTTCTCAGGCTTTTTTTTTTTTTCTAACAAGAAATACACTAACACACTAATGTAAATTTAAATATTTGACAATATTTGCCAAGACTTCTAATTGAAGTCTTCCTCTGATCAGCATTACTTTTTAAATCCTCAGTATATAAATATATAATATTGTACCTAAGGGTGACCATAATATTGTTCAAACAAAAATTTAAATATTAAATAATAGGCATGTATCCTTTGCTACATGGATTACATGAAAGTGAGGATGTTAGAATGTATGATTTAATATGAAGACTGAGAAACCATGAAGAAAATCAAGGGGTACAAAACAGGAACCATATGCATAAGTCAACCAGCTCCAGCAATACTAAGATACTGATGATCCAGTTGTAATGTAATTTTATCATTCATTGTAATTTTCTTTGTGTGCAGAGCTCTTCCTTCTCCATAAAATGCTCATTTTGGAATTCTGTTCATCATTAAAACCCTAACACAGGAGTCAGTTACCTTATATGTTTTCATGCTCGAAGCACTGATGTATTAATTGGACTTTATATATTTATAAAGTCAAATATTAACCATAGTTTACAGATGACAAGAACTCAGCTGAAACGTAGTGGTATTTTGTTAGATGCCACTAGATCAAAGGATACAGAAAGAGAACCACCACACAAAGACTTGGATTGCTTTGTTTTGCCTGGAACTGGTCTTTAATGTAGTAAATAAGGAGGGGTTTGCAGGCTAAAAGGTATAATATATCAGTCATAGAAACCCCAGGGGAAAGAGACAGGGTCAGTCTTTCAGAATTCAGATTAGTAACTGAAAGGAAAGGGTTTTATTAATTCTGCTGCATCTTTCTGTACTTCTGGTCTAATCCGTGGTTTCCAAACCTATGTAGCAATCCTACTCTTCCAAGAATGAGTATAACCGACAGCCTCTGGAACCACAACCCACAAAGGGTTTAACCAGATAATGAGAACAAATCAGAGTATGTTGCAAGGGGGGAGTGGGAGGAGACATTTAGTTTAGAAGTGCATGATTGTGTCTTTGCTTGATATATGAGTATCAATTATTGCTTTCCTTTTTAAATAAATGGTTTTGAAGAGACAAAGGGTAGTTTGTTTAAACACTTGACAACTTTCTATTTCATTCTGTTGGTAAAACATCACGTCACAACTGTCTTCTCCATTTGATGTCTGCGAATAATACCCTGATGCTTTCTTTTCCAATAAAGATGGAACACAGATGTGCAACTTTGCCATTGCACTGTCTGCTGCTTGTTGTCTTGAGCCCCATCTTTCCAGTCTTGCTGACCCCCAATATCTATAATGACATTTTAGGAAAATGACTCACTTAATAGGTAACTCTCCCTTGTCCTTCATGTGATCATAGCATGTACATTATGCATATTCATTTTTCCCTCAGAGAAATGGCTAGCTCCTGGAAGCAGACTCCTTCCTTGTCGCCAAGAATATATAAAGCAATGTTTAGACACGTAAAAAACTCTTGAATGAGTTCAATTGCCTTTCAGTTGGAGGTAATCAGGTGGCCATCCTGTTCAACTTTCCGCTTATTAGAGTCTCACTCATCACAGAGTTTGTTACTTCAGTTGTCCTTTTGTGCACCTGATTGTTCTAGTAGTCACGTGCTCTTTAGAATGAGAGGGCTTTTTGCTAAGATCATTGCAAACAGAGTCATTAAAATAGAAATATAGTTAATGTAAGTTTATATGTTCAGTTAAGGAATAACTTTTTTTTTCTAGTTTCAAATTCCAAAGGCCTCCTCCTTTCCATTCCTGCAACTATAAACCTGCTAACGCTCTAATTCTGATTTGTTTAAAGGGGGAAAAGAGGGTGAAGAGTTCATGCTGTCATTTTTATATGCCACAAATAAAATAACTCTGCCTCTTTTTCGGCACATGCCAAAGTATGAAAGCCTCTCAGATTCCTGACAGAACTGTCATTGTTTACCATCGGCGCTGTCATATTTGTGAGCCTTGTCACTCCCATTCAGGCTTGGCTGGCACTCTGCCTGGAGCTGACTTGCAGATGGGATGCTGCCTGGATCTCCTGCCCCAGGACAATTCCTGGGGAAAGTGTGCCCCCTGGCGTTAGGACTGGCGGCAGGGCTGGCCTCCTCCAGCCAGCTGGGCAGGAAGCCTTCTCTGCAGATCTCTCCACCTGCTGCACACTAGTCCCAGGTTTTGTGTGGGTCGGCAGCATCCTGAGGCTTCTGCTTCCAGTTCAAGACTCCAGACTGGCAAAGGCACCAAAAACCACTTTCTGCGATTTACTTGGATGTCATATTGCTTGGTTTTCAAGTAGGTTGGTATCTTTGTGAAATTTATTAATTCCACTTATGGCCCTGCAGCATAAACTCCATTGTTTTCTTTCTCTAACTCCTTTAAAACTATTTACACAGAAGAGAGGCAAAAGTTTGTCCCCTTTGCTTATTTTTCTACCTATATATGTATGTGTATATATGTATATTATCAATATTGTAAATGTACTATATATATGGTTACATTGCAATTTTGGTATATTATTTCACTTATATCAAAAAGAAGTGACAAATGATTAATTTATTACTTATTAAAAGGTAAATGTGAAGTACACAATCTGTTCTTGTTAACTAACAGCTGTATAATTAAATTATATAATTAAATTTATTTTCAAGAATTTATTAGAGTAGCAACAGAACATGTCTTTTAATGACAAAAATATTTAATGTTTTTAGATAATGAAGTGCTTAAAATTTTTAAGGAATAACACGGAAATAAGCAAATTTTCCACTCTTTGACCAATCCTGTTTTCTTTTCTTTCTTTTTTCTTATTTTCTTTTTTCTTTCTTCCTTTTTGTTCTTTCTGTCTACAAATGAATGGATTTGTTTATTATTTTTGACAAAATAAAACATAGCAAGATAAAACAAACACCATCACACCAAGGTTGAACATGGTGACCCAAAGAAAGGAAGAGTCCCAAGAACAGGCCAAAGAATCATAGACCCACTAATTCACACATGGGGGAGTCCCACAAAAATACTAAACTGAAAGCTATAACATATACGCCAAGAGCCTGGAGTAGATTTGTGCAGACCCTGTGGTCTCTGCTTTAGATTCACTGAGTTCATTCCTTAGATGATTAAAAGGGACTTATTTCACTGACAGGTAACAAAGTTTATGTCCATGTTCCCTTTGGTGCATTGGTTGTAGTATAGATATCCTGTACTATATGGCTAAAATCCGACTATAAGTGAATAGATACCAAGTGCATCCTTTTGAGTCTGGGTTAGCTCACTCAAGATGAGCTTCTCTAGTTCCATTCATTTGGCTGCAAATTGCATGAATTCCTTGTTTCTGATAGGTGAGTAGTATTCCATTGTGCAGATGTACCACAGTTGCTTAATCCATTCTTCAATTGAGGGACATCTGGGTTGTTTCCAGTTTCTAGGAAACAACCAACACACCAAAAGGAACATGAACATAGACTTTGTTTGTTCATTTGTTTGTTTTTACTCTCCCTGGCAATGAGACACTTTTCCCTGGTGGTACTGCTTTGTAGGCCCCCAGTGTATGAGGAGGCTCTTGGCCCTCATATGACTTCTGAACTGGGGCAGGCAACTGTTATGTAGGGACACTCCACTCCAGAGGAGTGAGATGGAAGGGTTAGGGAGTAGATGGTGGGAGGGCCGGGCTGGGAAGTAGGGAAAGAGGACAATATGATGGAGATGTAACCTGGAGCAATAAATAAATAAATTTATTAAAAAAAGAGAGAGCAAAAGTGTAGCCTAGAGATTAGAAAAAGATCTTCACCAACCCTACATCCAATATAAGACTAATATCCAAAATGTATAGAGAACTCAAAAAGTGAACACCAACAAACCAAATAATCCAATTTACAAATAGGGTAGAGAGATAAACCAAGAATTCTCGACAGAGGAATGCTACATATCTTAAATGAGAAGTACTTTAAAAAAATTCTCAACACACTTAGTCATCAGGGAAATGCAACTCAAAAAGACTCTGAGATTCAAACTCACACCCATCAGAATGGCTAAAATAAAAAAACTCAAGGGACAGCATATGCTGACGAGGTTGTTGAGAAATTCTGGTGGGCAAGCAAACTTGTACAACCACTTTGGAAATCTATCTGGCATTATCTTAGAAAATTGGGAATAATCCGGGCGTGGTGGCACACACCTTTAATCCCAGCATTGGGGAGGCAGAGGCAGGTGGATCTCTGTGAGTTCAAGGCCAGTCTGGTCTACAAAGTGAGTCCAGGACAGACAAGGATACACAGAGAAATCCTGTCTCTAACAGCCTATAAAAAAAAAAAAGAAATAAAGAAAAAATAAAATAAAATAAAATTGGGAATAGTACTTCCTCAAGACCCAGCCATACCACTCCTGGGCATACTTCCAGAAGATTCCTCACCAAACCACAAGGACATTTGCTCAACTATGTTCATAGCAGCTTTATTCATAATAGCCAGAAACTGGAAACAACCTAGATGTTCCTAAACCAAAGAATGGATAAGGAAAATGTGGTCCATTTACACAATGGAATACCACTTAGATATTCAAAATAAGGAAAACATGAATTTCACAAGCAAATGGTTGTAACTACAAAAGATCATCCTGAGTGTCATAACCCAGGCTCAGAAAGATGAACATGACAGCAACATAGCATAACTCTCCTCTGAGAACCTCCATCCTGCAGAGGAACCAAACAGAGGCTGAGACTCACTATTAGTCAGTATTTCAAAGTGAGACAAAAGATACAGAATATCCCAACTCCTCCTCCATCCATCTAAGGGTTACAGGAGGAAGAATGTGGAAACAAGCAAGAGTGATTAGTGTAAGTAAAAGAAAACTAAGTTCATACTTCCAACAGAAGGCCAACTTCATCATGCTAGAATTCCATAGGTAAACAGAATTGGGTTTGTGTTTACTGCTTTCTACCTCATTTCTTAGGTGTTCATTATTTGAATTTTAGGTATATATTCTTTAAACAAATTTAGTGAAACTAGCATTTTAGTTTGCATTGTGTACTCACATTACACATGAAAATAACATATAATATTATTTATATCTCTTCAGTATTCCAAGTTACATTCATCCTAATTTAGCTACCAATATCAATTCCCACTAAAATCTGCACAGCGATGTCCAATTTTCACATGTAATTCTCTATCATATCCATATGTTACAAAGGGAAATTTCTGCCAAAATTGAGACTGAAACTGTTTAACATTTCCTGTTGGTGAAAGATAAGACAGCTCTCAGAATAGGCAATTGTCCTTTTGCCTGCTGACACAGATCAATTGGCCCCAGCTGAGAAGAAGATTCAGGGTGCAGATTATGAACAAGGCTGAACGTGTCAGTTTCCAAATTTGAGATGATTTAAAACTTGGGAAGATAAGTAATAGATGACAAAATTGAGATTCAGGTTATCTGAAAATACTTGAATGCTGGATGAATACCAAGAATATAGAATTTGATAAATATGAATCTCAAGTTACTCTTTGGATTTAAATTGAGAAAAAGGAATGCAAAGCAGTGAAGAAGACAGCAATTCATGGTTACTACATCTGACTTGGTTATAACTCAATAATCACCAAGGGTGCCAAAAAGATGCTGAAAGGAAAAGCATATGGCATTTTAAAAAGTCAAGTATGGAGAACTGTGGAATGTATAACTTCTCGGAAGGTTGATTACAAATATATGAAGCACTGATCTTGATATATGAGCAGGAAGAAGATGCCCATGAATAGTGTTTTGTAGGAAAATTGATGAAGGCTTTAAATGTTAACAGGAAGGGATAGTTTATGAAAACATAAAGATAAATTTTTGTTACAGCATGTTGGGTATCTGTGTCATTGGAATTACATGTCCTCACTACTGTCCCGAGTTAGCGTGACTGTGATTACCCACATGATATCCTCAAGACTTCAGACTTTTTAACATAGAGTGATATGTCACCACCTCATAAGGCTAATGAGACTGACAGGACCAAGATGACTCTCAGAGTTCAGAAGCCTTCATGAGATCCTCACTAGGCCCCTCCTCTTGTAGAGCTTATGGGGGAGGTGGGAGTTTGACTAGAAGGAGAGCTTGGTGCCTATGAGTCTACCCATAAGTTTCCAGGAGACGCTTTTTATGGTCATGTGGGACTCTTCAACTGAACAGTTTCGTATAAGTTGCCTATAGGACTCTCTTGGTGCTGTAGCTGCCTTGAGTCTCCCATGTCCCTGAAAATAACCTCAGTAAACTCAATGAATCATCACTGAGTTGGTCTTTCACAGAATCCTCTCTTTAGTTTATCATTAACTTATCTAGAGTGAATTGTCTCCTCATGGAAAGCCTAGAAATTTACTTCAAAGAATGGAACTAAGAATTAGTAACAAAATACTTTGTAGAACTTGCCATGAAGTAGACACATCATTGAGAATCAAAAGGTAATAACTAAAAACAAAATAAAGAATCATTTGACACACAAGCTAGGAAAAATGAGCACACTTTTCAATAAAGTAATGGCCTACCAGTGAGACAAAGTACAAATAGTCAATAGAAGCAATGTCCCAAGTGCTTAATGGTTTTTTACAACATCTCCTATGCTACTACTGAGATGTTGTATATTTCATATACATTTCAGGTTTCATTGAATGCTGGTTTTAAACATTATCTGTTGATATTTATGTTATTCCATTACACACACACACACACACACACACACACACACACACACAATGGATATGCCCCATGTACCATGGTATATATATTGAGGTTAGAGAACAATTTTCAGGAGGCAGATATGTTTTCTTCCTTCTCCTACCATGTTGGTCCTGGGCTTCAAACTCAAGTCACCATGTTATCAGTCCATTTCCCATCTCAGTGGTGTCCATTTTTTATTAGTCCTGGGAAGGATACCAAATAAATAGCAAAATAAGTAACTTTCCAGTACATGATTTGTAGGAATGGGGAATTCAAGAATAGCTAAGATTAATAAATTTGAAATCTAGTAGTATTTACCATAAAATAAGTATAGGAAAACAAATTTCCCCAATTGCCCAGCATCCATATTTTTAAATAGATTTAATCCATTTAAATCCATACATATAAGCACTGTCATAGTTCACTCCATCCAGCAATTTCTTAGACTTTCTTTTTTCTCTTTCCTTTAAGAAAGACAAGAAGAGTAAGATTAGTAAGAATTTGTTGTAGTGCTGATCTTAACTCATGAACCGTAGTTCATTAAAACCTTGTTTATGGTGATTCCTTAAGGTTTGTTGTCTCTTCCATCTCTAGGACTATGTGAGAACAAAGGCTGCTGGACAAGAGGCTGGGAAATGGGCAATAGTTTAAGAAGTTGATCTATAAGTATAAGAACCTGAGATTAAGTTACAAAAACCCATATGAGAGCTGTAAATGGAGTCGTAGCAAGCTTTCAGTCTCAGCGCTTCTGTGGCAATGTGAGAGGCAAAGATAGGTGAGTCCCTTAAAGCGTGTAGGTGAACTAGCCTGACACACACTCTGTAAACAAGAGTGCCTGTCTCAAGCATTGAGAAGTAAGGACACAGACCCAAGGTCGTCCTCTGACAGCAACACAGAGGCCATGGGAGTTAACATCTGCACTCATCCACGTAAGCAAGCACACACATGTACATAGACACTCAGGTTTTTGTTTTGTTTTTAACATTGCTTGGTGAATATCCATTTTTTTCGATGAGATAAAATAATCCTTACCATTATAGGTAAAATGCCCCCAGACATACTTTAGTGAGTCAATGGTGAAAGCCAGACAAAAGTGTGTTGATCCCTCCATGCCGAAATAAGTTAACAGTTCTTATTGGCAATAGACAACTGTGTCTAAAGGATTAGACCACTTACATGTTGATCCAACTTTACCAAGAGGTTGGTTCAAACCACTGATAGGTGTGTCCTACACTATATGTATTTTGGACATTCTGCAATTGCCTCAGGTGAAATGGGCTGGGTTGTGCATAATTTATAAACTGATTTCCATATACTCCACATCCACTTCTGCCGCCTCCAGGCTATCTGGGTGTTGCCTTATTTGTGCCTTATTTAAATGCACCACTTTCTCTTCCCTGGTGCTTGCCTTCACCATCCTGCATAAAATATGTTCAATGAAATGACTGAAGTAAGAAAGGTCACCATAAGGGAATGAATAATAATATAATGTTTAAAGAAAAATAACACAATACTTAAAACTTCACAATAAATAAGTACACTTAATTTTCTTCATAATAAAGAAAATATGTTTATAAGTGAGAAATCTTTTCTGATGTCCTCTTGGAAACTTAATAAGTGTCAGTCAAGTAGCCATCTTAGTTTGAGATTTTCTTCTAAATAAAATAATTAATTACTAACATAAAAAAGAGCATACTGATTGATAAGAGTCATTTGAGAAATAAGTCTAGGTGGATTGATAAATATCACCAAAATCTTTACTTTGTTGAATTCAACTTGTATTGGGAAACAGAAACTGTCTTTTAAACTTCCTCCTTCTTTTGTCAATGATCACTTAAATGTGATATTGGACTCCATTGATATCTTAAATTCATCTGTGTAAAAACATAATAGCTGCCATTTTTTTTTTTGTTTCTGCCCACTTTGATGTATGCCTAAAATCAACAAGCGATAGGTGAAGCCCAGGAGAGCAGAAACCTTTGTCCAAAGTTTACTACTGTTCATGTTAGGAACCTTCTCTACGTGTCGCAATCTGCTGAAAATTCTATGATATAAAAAGAGGGTTGTGTAAAATCAATATTTATAATTGTGGTTGACATATACATTTCTAAATGCTAAAATGAGAGGCTAAGAAATTAGAGTATCTTGAGTTTTTGTTTTGTATTTATTTTCTTTTCTTATTTGTTATTATTTTAAGGCTCTTCCATTTAACTGTGATATTGATACATTATACTGCCTAGAGCATGTTCCTTAATAAAGATTGATGAATATAATGTTCTACTATGAGCTAAGAGGTTAATTGTTTTAAAAGAAAGATATACATATTTATAAAAGTTTCTTTTTTATTTGGTGTAAGAAAATACTTTTTACCTAATTATTTTTGTTCAGAGTATGGCTTTCATGGAGACACTCGTTCATATGAATTTGTACTTTTGTTGCTTCTTGGCCACTTCTTGCTTTGTTTGGGGGCAATGTCTCACTGAGTGTAACAAGCTGGCCTTGAACTCATAAACCTAGTTCTTTACAGTGCCAACCGAGATTGTTCAGTACACCAGGCTAAACCCAGTTTTCTCAAATGGCATATTATAGTGGACCACTAAAGAAATGAGGTAGGCATTTGAAAGGAAATAAAGTTTGACAAACTCCAGGGATCCCTGGTATAGGTGCAAACACTAAATTTTAAGCAATTTAAATAGACATATTGGTTTGTTTAAGGCAAAACAATTTCTGTGGTATACATTCAACCATATTATGTTCCTGAAAATATGTAAGAAATGTAAAATAGAAAAAAAATACCCTCAGTATGGGTTACTATATCTAATACCATTTTCTACTTGGCTCTACTAACAGAAATTTATTTTCTCAAAATTCCAGTGGCTAGATGTTAAAGGCCAAGGTGAGCACTCTTTACCGGTTTTTTATTTGACTACCTTCCTTTGGATTACAAGCTGCTGCTGTCTTGCTATATGTTAATGACTTTCTGGCTTACCTGGACAAAGAATAACCAATTTGATATCTCTTCTGGAAAATATGTAATTCCAGGAGGTTGTCTCACTTTCAAGATCTTGTTTAACTAATTATCTCCTTATGGCCCCACATCCAAGTTATATCACATCAGAGCCGTAGTTTTATCATATGATTGTTATACATGTCAGGGCAGACCATTTATATTTCAAAAAATATGCCAAGTGGAAATAGAGTTCACAGTCAAGTTCCTCAAGACATATCGATAAACAAAATCTCTCTGACATTTTTTCATGTCCTATTAATTTATTCCTTTTAGTCACAATTAAGCACATGATTTACTAGCTCAAGTTCATTGAACATTCAATTGATATCAGAAACTCCTTGTTCAGACTGAGTAATAATCTTCAACTCTGACTCATTTATTTTATGTTTATGAGGCTGCTAAGTAAATCAGCATCTCAGTCTTTTTTTTTTTCATCCATGATATTTCTAAGAAGGAACAACCACATTAACAGAATTATACACACAAAGCATGGTAAAGATTTTTTAAAAGTTTGCTACACAAAACAAACTTCAAATTCTTTTATCCAATTGTGTGGAGAATTAAGGATAAAATCTACAGTTAAGTTCTCATGGGTGACCCTAACAAGGACTTCTAGTGATGGAGTAACCAACCAATGATTGGTCTAATTTGAGGACCATGCCACAAGAGGGAGCCCATGTCTGACAATGTCTGGATGACCAGGAACCAGAGGCTGGATAGCACAGAGCTGTGGGATAGGAAAAAAATCAATAAAATAATTCCTAATGATATTCTTCTATACTCATAGATAGGTAGCTAGCCCAATCATTATTGGCAGATGATGTAGCAGATACAGGGACTCACAAACAAACATTAGGTGGAGACAGAGCCTAAATTGGAGATCTCCACTTGGCCCCTCCCCTTTGGAGCTTGGAGATTAAATTGGAAAAGGAGAAGGAAGAATTGAAGGAGTCAGAGGGATCGGGGACACTAGGCGAACATGGCCCACAAAATCAACTAAGCAGGATCATAGTAGCTCAGAGACTAAAGAGGCAATCACAGAGCCTGCAAGGGTCTGTTCTAGACCCACTAACTATATGTAATGGTTGTTAGCTTGGTGTTTTCTGGAGCTCCTAACAGTGGGTGTGGGATGTCTTTGATTCTTTAGGCTGCTCCTGAGATCCTTTTCCTTCTGTTGAGTTGCTTCTTCCAGCCTTGATATGAGGGTTTGCACCTAGTCTTTTTGTACCTTGTTATGTCAAGTTCAGTTGATATTCTTGAGGGAATTGCTCTGTTCTGAAGGAAACTTAGAAAGGAGTTAATCAAGGAGAGAAGGCAGGCTGGGGAGGGGAGCTGGAAGTAGGGAGAGGAGGGAAAATTGGTCAAGATGTATTTTATGAGTAAAGAATAAAAATAGTTTGTACACTATAACTGCCATTTTAGTGAACATTTGGAAATTTTCTATGTGCTATTGTTTTTATGAAATCTTTATTACTAACTTCTTTTCTGAGACCGCGATAAATGTTTCAGCTGATAAAGTCCTTGGACAAAAAGTATGATGGCCTTAGTAAAAAAAAAAAAAAAAAAAATGTAAACCTGTGCATGATGAGTTTGGCTTGTCCTTGGGATTTACTGGGCAGTCTTCCTGGTCTACTTGGTTAGAATTCATAGAGAATGATGGACATTACCTCCTCAGTGATATTCAAGGTTTCTGGCCTCCATGTGCAAGCACACATCCATGCACGTTTACCTACACACATACAAACTTTCATCTTATGAAGCTATCTAGTCTCTATTGCTTATGCAATATTAACCTGCATGAATATCTTCCAAACTGTGGAATGCTACACTACATATTCGTGTTTACAGTTTGCTTCATTGACCTGGACTAGATATTTTAGACAGTGTCAATGTCATAACATGTCCCTGGTACCATATGCTTTTATTGTCACCCTCCAGGCACTAATTAAGTAAGCTTTAATGAACTATGTTAGAAACAATGTTAGACTTCATAAGATAGTATCATTACACAGAATTTAACAATCCAAACATGTCATCATCTGTCTCTTCCTATTTCTAATTAAAACAAAGATGGCAATCCAAATGGTTTGCTGACAATTTGGTCAATGAAACTAAATTAAAAGAAGAATAGCCATCACCATTTAAATGGTTTTATTTTCTTAGAATAAGATAGTATTCTATACATAGCAACAGATTGAAGCAAAAAACTTGTTCACATTCTTCAGAACAAAACTATTTGTTTAATATCAGTTAATATGAAATATAATATTCACCAGGCATTAATGTGACCCCTGACCTAATCCATACATATATAACATGCCATAGTCTCAGCTATGACTGAGGAACCATTTTTGGCTTTGAAATATGAACACACTAGTAAGAAGGAAGAAGTGAAGATGTGAAGACAATGTCTGCAAAAGCAACATGGGCTCTGCAATCAACTACTGACAATTGGGAGACTAAACAAACTTTGAAGAGACCTACTAAAACCATCATCTCACAAGTCTAAATGTTTTCACATGTCAGTAAAACCATGTATCTCACACAACTCACAATTTTATCTTGAGAGAGATCACTTAGTCTAATATAGGGTCATAGAACTCTTTTGTTCTTTGATTGAAAAAATTCTTTCAAAAATAATTACCCTAGTCACTTCTTTTTGTCTAAGTTTCTTCTCTTCAATTATCCAGTCAAAGGGGACTAGCCTCTTAACTTATAACAGCTCGTCTGTTTTATCTCAGGCCTTGACCCCACCTCAGTATCACCCAATGCCTATACCATTACCTGAAATTATATCTTATATTCATTTGCTGGTTTATCGTAGCGGCTGTCAATACCTCCAATTGAATAAGTCTCATAAAATTTAAGTCATTTATTTTTTGAACAATTGTACAATGTTAAAGAACAGATTACTGACATATCTATAAATATAAACATTCTGTAAAAAATGAAAAATGAAATAATGATTGAGAAATCACTAACATACTAATTATAACAATAGCAATGTGGGGACGGAGAAATAGCTCAGTAATTAAGAGTATTGTTGCTCTTGCAGAAGACTAGAGTTTCTTTCCCAGAAACAATGCAATGTGTGTCATAACTGCCTACAATGCCAGCTCCTTCTCTGGCCTCTTGACAACACACAAAAACACAGCACACACAGACCCACCCCCACACATATATAAAAATTAAACAAATCTTTTCAAAAGTTTCATTATAACTATACAAGCTGTATACACTGGGAGAGCAGCAGAAATTAAGGTCACTGAAGCAAATATTTAGTCTTTAATAAGTTTTATTAAATGTATTGGAACTAAGAAAAACAGAAAGTGGAAATGGTGCCATAGGCAAAATCACACAGTCTATTTGGCCTGAGGGATGTGGCCTGAGAATGCTCTCATCTGTTCATTTTAAGACAATATCTCTAGACTTTTCTTTCTACTCTTGGGACTCTTTAAAAGTTCAGAAATATTTTAGGGTTACAATGTGTTTTGAAGGTGGTTTTGAGGTTTCCTTCTTCCTTATATTCAACACATTTTATATCCTATCTGGAACCAGAGCTTAAGTTATTTCAAAAACCCCTAGGGTTTTCAATGAAAACAAATTTGACTAATTTTGACAGTTAGCCATAAAACTGAATAGACATAAGGAAACTTAGGCACTGTGATTTTTATATGAATATCTGTGGCTCATTAAAGACCACCCTCATTGTGTTTATAAGTATACTGCACCATAAAAGCAGAAAATTGTATAAAAGATATAATTCTTACTAAAGTTTGTTTGTCAATTGGTACAAATAATTTTGAATATTGACTTAAGCAATTAAATGCATTCCCTTCTAAAGATCATTAAAATTAAGCAAGCCAATAGTAAATTATAGACAATGTTAATACAGTCAAGAATGTATTGTTCACAAGAGGTGAAATCCAACAATTTTTCTAGAGGAAATTATTTAGCCTAACTTATGCTAAAAATCTTAAATACTATAATAGCTAATACACACTGACTTGACAATCCGTAGGAATGGGATCATTACCATTTCAATCTGCCCCGTTTCAGTGAATATCTCATGGGCATTAATTTTAGAAGCTAGTACATAAAATCAGGAAAGCTGGGTAACAATGAATCTTATTAATCTTATTAAGAATCGTATTAAGCTATTCTTTCACTCTGATATATTTATTTTTGTCTGCCTATATAACAATGTTATGATCCAAGAAAAAAAAGGAGAAAAACCAAAACCTATGTCACCCAAATCTTGAACATATCAACTTTAACTGAGATGATCTGAAACCTGGAATAACTAAATTTCATCTCCATACATAAATGGGGAAAGAAACTAGGATATACGATAACAAAGTATTTATAAACACAGTTTCAACAACAGTTATGATAGCTTTTCCTAGAAAATTTAGTACGAGGTAAAACTTACATTAAATAGCATAATGTTTAGCAAATTACTGCACTGCATACATTTTTTATGTTTATTTATTACTTCAAGTTACATCTCCATCATAGCCCCCTCTCTCCACCCCTTCTGGTCATACCCTCCCACCCTCTTCCCCTCTCCCATTTATCCTACTCCTCCAGTGTGGGGTGCCCCTACATATCAGCCCTTCTCAGCTCAGCAGTCATATGAAGGCTCAGAGCTTCCTCTTGCACTGGAGGCCTACATGGCAGCTCCATTAGGGAAAAGTGTCCCACTAACAAGTAACAAAGTCTATATTCCTGTTCTCTTTGGTGCATTGGTTGTAGGACAGTTATCCTGTACTATATGGCTAAAATCCAGTTATAAGTGACTACATACCTTGTGCATCTTTCTAAGTCTGTGTTAGCTCACTCAGGATGAGCTTTTTTAGATCCATCCATTTGGCAGCAAATTGCATGATTTCCTTTTTTTTTTTTCTGATAGCTAAGTAGTATTCCATTGTGTAAATGTACCAGAGTTTTATTTTGTTTTTTTGTATTTGTTTTGTTTTGTTTTGTTTTATCCATTCATTGGTTGAGTAACATCTGGGTTTTTTTCTTGTTTCTAACTATTACATATAACTGCTATGAACATAGTTATAGAGATGTCCTTGTGGTTTGGTGATGAATCCTTTGGATGTATACCCAGAGTGGGTTTTGAGGTAGAGCTATTCCAAGTTTTCTGATTAAACTATTATAGGAATAGAGTGGGCAAATGAACACAGAGGTGTTGAGACTACAAGGGTCACCTGGGAAAGATAAGCTCTGGGTCTTGACTGCAGCAGTCACATGAGAATCTGCATCAGCAGTAAACAGAAGTTCAGGATTATGTGTGTCACTAAAACAGATGGAATCTGAATATGTTCAACACACAGCCTGATATCAATTTCCTGGTGTTTTCTGTAGCTATGTAGGATGTTAGTACTAGGGAGAGTGAAGACTCAGGGAAAGGCACATGAGATTGATCTATCTATCTATCTATCTATCTATCTATCTATCTATCTATCTATCTATAATTTATGTCCATAATGTTCTATGACTCTCTATTTAAGTATTAGTTGGAGGACAACCCTCAGTATTAGTTTTCCTCTCAAACTCTAGTTGACTTTGATGGGGTAGTGTTAAGCATTCTAAATTTTAATTGGTCCTGTTTGCTGTCTGTTACACTGTCTCTGATTGATTAAATAAATGCTAAGGCCTGAGATTGGGCAAAGACAGAGAAAGGTGGGACTTCTTGAGATTAGAACAAGAAGCCTGTACTTTATACAGAGGATTAATTTATTTCAATTCAGGAGCAGGAAGGAAGAAGACACACACCATGGATTAGAAAAAAAGAACCTCATTCCACATGATCAGGAACATCATCTAGCGTGGAGAATGGCAATCCAAGGAGATGTATGTATATATGGGGTCATATTTGGGTAATAGACTTAAGAGCTAGCTCAGATGGGCCAAGATTGCACAATTCAGGCCAAGGCTTGTTAAAATCTATCATGTGTCTCTGTTCTCATGAATAATGTCTGTATAAGGATTAACAGCTACTAACCAATTAAATATAATGTAAATACTAGTAAATAATTTAGAGCTATTTTTTGTACAAATGGTGCCCAAAGTAATTTAACTAATTATTATTTTTACATGAATTTTTCATATAATTTCTTTATGTCTTTGTTAATGCTTTCAACAAAGTAGAGAAAATACCTTTTTTTCACTATAGCACCATTGTTAATTTTCTAAATTAAAGGAAATATTCAAATTGGAAACGAATTATTTCATTCACTAGGAATAACTGATGTTAAATACCATTAGCCTCACAGATAACACACTGTACTTCCTCTTCAAAAATGCAAGCACCAATCTTGCTGAAATCATAATACAATATAATTTTACAAAATGACAAACCTAGTGCATTTGCATAAATCTAAGCAGTAAAATTAGTTACCAGAAACTATTTAAAATAAATATTTTCTATCTCCAAAGACAATCCTCATCTATGTAGTTGTAATTATTAGCACAAAAATAGTATTTTGTCAATAAAATATGTACAATTCTTTGAAGACGAAAGTCCCCACTCTTTACTATAACAAATGACATTTGTTTAAACATGTATATCATACCCACACAGTGATAATTCTTTTCACATTTCATTTACTGTTACCTTTGTTATCTTGTCTGTGACAATATATTTTAAGTGAGTAAGAGAAAAAAATTTAATTGATATTTTTCTTCCAGGAGGCAACAAAGGGTCTTTTTAAATAATAGGCTTCTATCCATTAAATAAATATAACTTTAGTACAGTGGTATTCTACTGAACAAAGAAAATTATAAAACCAGATATACTAAGGTTCATATATATAGTTTAGAAAGTGTATAAACAATACATATTAGGGATAGTTTTATTTAAAATACACAGAACATTTAATCTGACATTAAGTCCATCCATTTTAAGGTAGTACTTTTATGTGTAGTTCTACATAGATTGAAGATGACCAGAAGCAAAAATATTGTTTCCTTACTTATTGATGATTGTTTCTACTTCTCTACTTTCAACATGAAGATAGGGAATTTTAATTCCTGTTAAACAGGAAGCTGACTGGTCATGGTAAACTAGGCAACTTTAATAACAAATGTAAATCTTTTCTATCTTTACAGCTTTATGTTTCCCTGTCATTGATCTTCTATTTGGTTTTTGTTTTTTTCAATATTTATTTATTACTTCAGGTTACATCTCCATTGCAATGTCCTCTTTCTGCCCCTACCAGTCCCACCCTCTCATCATCTACCCCCATCCCTTCCATTACACTCCTCTGGAGTGGAGTGTCCCTACATGACAGTCTGCCACCGCAGTTCAGCAGTCATATGAGAGCCATGAGCCTCCTCATACACTGGAGGCCTACAAGGCAGCACCACATGGGCAAAGTGTCTCATTGACAGGAAAAAAAGTCTATGTTCATGTTCCCTTTGTTGCATTGGTTGTAGTATAGTTATCCTGTACTATATGGCTAAAATCCAACTATAAGTGAATAGAAGTCATGTGCATCCTTCTGAGTCTGGGTTAGCTCACTCAGGATGAGCTTCTCTAGTTCCATCCATTTGGCTGAAAATTGCATGATTTCCTTGTTTCTTATAGCTGAGTAGTTGTCCATTGTTTAGATGTACGACAGTTTTTTTTTTTTTTTTTTTTATCCATTCTTCGGTTGAGGAACATCTGGGTTGTTTCCAGTTTCAGGCTATTACAAATAAGGCTGCTATGAACATAGATGAGGAAATGTGCTTGTGATTCAGTGAGGAATCATTTGGATGTATACCCAGAAGTGGTATGGCTGGGTCCCGAGGCAGAGCTATTCCATGTTTGCTATGATATCTCCAGACTGACCTCCATAGTGGTTGCACAAGCCTGCACCCCCACCAGCAATGGAAGAGTGTTCCCTTTCTCCACAACTTTGCCAGCATGTGCTGTCATTTGAGCTTTTGATCTTAGACATTCTGACAGGTGTGAGATGGAATCTCAGAGTCATCTTGAGTTGCATTTTTCTGATGATTAAAGATGCTGAGCATTTCTTCAAGTGTCTCTCAGCCATTAGGGATTCCTCCTTTGTGAATTCTCTATTTAGCTCTGTTCCCCATTTTTTGATTGGATTATTTGGTTTCTCGGCATTTAATTTCTTGAGTTCTTTGCAAATTTTGGATATTAGCCCTCTGTCAAATGTGGGGTTGGTGAAGATATTTTCCCAATCTGTAGGTTGCCATTTTGTTCGAATGACAGTGTCTTTTGCTTTACAGAAGCAACAAAATAGACAAACATTTAGCCAAATGAACTAAAAAGCAGAGAGATAAAAAAATCAAAAAATCAGAAATTAAAAGGGATAAATAACAACAGACATTGAAGAAATCCAGAGGATCTTTAGGTCCTACTTTAAAAATCTATACTCAACCAAATTTGAAAACCTAAGTGAAATGGACAATTTTCTTGTTAGATTCCACCTACCAAAGCTAAATCAAGATCAGGTTAACAGATTAAACAACCCTATAACCCCTAAGGAAATAGAAACAGTCATTAAAAATCTCCCAACCAAAAAAAGCCCAGGGCCAGATGGCTTTAGTACAGAATTCTACCAGATCTTAAAGAAGAGCTAATACCAATACTCTTCAAACTCTTTCACAAAATAGAATCAGAAAGAACACTGCCAAACTCATTCTATGAGGCCATAGTCACCCTGATTCCTAAACCACACAAAGACCCAACAAAGAAAGAGAACTTCAGACCAATCTCCCTCATGAACATAAATGTGAAAATACTTAATAAAATACTGGCAAACCGAATCCAAGAACATATCAAAAGTATCATACACCATGATCAAGTAGGCTTCATCCCAGAAATGCAGGCATGGTTCAACTTATGAAAATACATCAACATAATTCACCATATAAACAAGTTGAAAGAAGAAAAAACACATGATCATCTCGCTAGATGCTGAAAAATCTTTGACAAAATCCAACGCTCCTTCATGCAGAAAGTTCTGGAGAGAACAGGCATACAAGGATGATACCTAGAAATAATAAAGGCAATATACAGCAAGCCAACATCAAATTAAATGGAGAGAAGCTTAAAGCATTTCCTCTAAACTCAGGGACAAGAAAAGGATATCCACTTTCACCATATCTCTTCAATATAGTACTTGAAGTTCTTGCTAGAGCAATAGGACAGCTAAAGGAGATCAAAGGGATACAAATTGGAAAGGAAGAAGTCAAATTACCCCTATTTTCAGACGATATAATAGTATACATAAGTGACCCCCAAAATCCCACCAGAGAACTCTTACAGCTGATAAACACCTTCAGCATGGTGGCTGTATACAAAATTAATTCAAAAAAATCAGAAGCCCTTCTTTATACAACAAATAAGTGGGCTTAGATAGAAATTAGGGAAACAACACCCTTCACAATAGCTACAAACAATATAAAATACATGGGGGTAAATGTAACCAACCAAGTGAAAGACCTGTATGACAAGAACTTCAAGTCCTTGAAGAAAGAAATTGAAGAGGCCATCAGAAGATGGAAAGATCTCCCATGCTCATGGATAGGTAGGTTCAACATAATAAAAATGGCCATCCTACCAGAAGCAATATACAGATTCAATGCAATTCCTATCAAATTATCACCACAATTCTTTATAGACCTGGAAAAAGCTATTCTCAATTTCATATGGAATAACAAAAAAAAAAATAGCTAAATCAATCCTGTACAACAACAACAAAAAAAAAAACATGTGGAGGTATCACCATCCCAGATTTCAAGCTGTACTATAGAGCAATAGTAATAAAAACTGCATGGTAATGGTATAGAAACAGACCAGTGGATCAATGGAATTGAATTGAAGACCCAGAAATAAACCCACACACCTATGGTCACTTATATTTGACAAGTGTATCAAAGACATAAGGCCTGGCACACTAAATCTATTAGAAGAGGAAGTGGGGAAAACAACTTCCTGAACAGAACACCAACAGCTAAGGATCTAAGACCAATACTCAATAAATGGGACCTTATGACATTGTTTTTGTTTTTCTAAATTTTATCTTTTTTGAAAAAAAAGAATCTGAAAATATACATTACTTTTGAATTCATATTTCACATAAATATACCTTTAAAAGGAGGGAAGTTTTCTTTAGGATCTTTGAGGGGAGAGTGTTTTAAATTCCTATTACCTGGCATAATTGCCCTTACACAAGGAGATAGAAGAGATGCAGGTACTGCAGACCCAGTTAACACATAGAAATAGCCCTGCACACTGGTGAAAAGCTTATACATAATCCCTTTGAAACAGAGGGTATTATCTTCAAATATTTGATTTAAAAAAACAAGGTTGTAGTAGCTGCCCACAAACCTTACATCAGAATTAACTTTGAAAATGTCAATTTTAGATAGCTCATCACAATACCCACAGATTAATGAATCTCTCAAGTCTCATTAGAAAAGCTCCTTCTTGGTTATGGAAGGTCACAAACATAGACACCTACACCTGATCAGTGGGCAGAAAATGAGACTGTAGTGCTTGGCTCTAATGGGGACATCTCTATCTCACCCTTCCACCCAACGGTAAGAAGTCATCACAGAAGAGGAGGAAGGAAGGCTGAAGATCCCAATGTGGCAGACTACAACAAGAAAGCAGTGATGTCCAGACCCAACAAGACAGCTGCACAAATGAACTCATAGTTTTGACAGAATGTACAAGGCCTACAAAACTCAAGCCAGAAAAATTCTTAGCAAGGATTAGGAAGTGGATATGAATTCACACCTCTGTCTGTGGCCCTATCGTCAATTTAGAGCACTGAGAAAGAGGGAGTTATTACGTTTAATGGTATTATCCTGGTAAGATAACCATGCTGCAGGGGATGCTGTGACACCGAAGAGTATTTGGGCAGCACAAATTGGACTAGATGGGTTTTTAAAAAAGAGACCTAATATTGAGTAGATAAGGAAGTGGAGGTGAATCTGGCAGGAGTTGGAGAACTGTACAGAAATCATAAAAAATTAAAAATACTATTAAAAGTAAATTCCAGATGCAGAAGGGCATACATTTGAGAATAAATATTGGAACTTCCAAGATTTTATGGTTAAAACAGCAAGTATCATTAAAAATAGCCTAACTATTGTTGAAATCACATAGTTGTGTTCAACTAAATAATAATGTGTTTTGGATTTTTTCTCAACTTCTTAGGCTTTAAGCATTTGCCTTTATGTTTAAAGAAAATTTACAACATTTATATTTGTTTGTTTATTTATTTTTATTACTCAAGTTACATCTCCATCACAGTGCCCTCTCTCCACCCTTCAGGTCCCACCCTCCCACACTCTCCCCCCTCTCCCACCTGTCCTACTCCTCCAGAGTGGGTTGCCCCTACATATAGCCCCCCTTCAGTACAACAGTCATATGAATGTTAAGAGCCACAATTCTACACTACAGAAAGGTGGTCCTCTGTAACGAGCAACCCTGTGACACTAGAGTGCATGTTCAGCTCCCTGGCAAAATATTTACTCTTTGTGGGGCTTTTAAATGCAGAGTCCTTAAGCAATAAAAACAATCTGGACTAACTGGTTAAGAAAATATGTGCAAGGCAACCTCAAAATCATTGACTATAAGTAGTAGTAACAGGAGTTTTAATTTTGAGAAAAAAAGATTATCACTGCTAATATTAAATTTTACTTGAATGCAAGGAACACATGGGATAAAAGTGAAAGGGTTTCTTAAATTGATTAGAAGAAAATGTTTTGTTCATTGCAATGGTAAAAGAAGATATCCTATTCCTTCCAGCAGACAGGAGAACTTTATGATCTTGGAGCACTGGGGAGAGTGAAAAGAGAAGTCTTCCCTTGGTAGTAAAGTCTGCTTCATTACTCTTCTGATCCTTTCCAAACACTTCAAAACTAAAAAACAAATAAACCATTTACCAATTTAACCGTGTTTCAGTTACAATGCAGAACAAAATAAAGAACACTTGAAAGATGTTAAAAACATATCACACTCAATGTATGTCTGGTACCTAATCAAACTATATAGGAGAGTAAACATGGGAGCACAATCTATAATTGGAAAAAATAACTGATTATTGTAAAACAACTGCAGAATGGTAGAGAGGCTAAAATTGCCAGACAAGCACATTGTTATAGCTATGGCAACATAGTTCCCAGGTTCAAAGGGTTACATGGAAATTGTTAAAAGGATAAAAGTAAATCCTAAAGTTGTGTGTAATTGTGATATCTGTGATAGGGAGAATATAGTAAAGAATCTAGATTCTGTTTATTTGGAGAAATGAGAATATAAATGAACTTGAAGTTATAAAATTAACAAAAATGAAAGACAGAAAATAAAAAGTTATACATGAAACAAGAAATGGATAAGATAATGTCCTGTGTTGGAATATGGGTTTTCAGAGGAGAAATTGGAGAAAATAAAGAAATAGTGACTGACATGTTGTCGAATATATTGATTCCCACAAAGCTAAGAAAGTTATTGAAAGAAATATATATTGATACAAAATTAATATTATATTTGGCCACATTGGTATTGATTTTTTATACTGATATAAAACTAAGGGTAATGCTTTTTAAAGGTATTGTACCTAGTAATGCTTAAAATGCAATGTGAAGTTTCGGCCTTTTGCTACCAACTATCATAAACTGTTCAGGATAATTAAGAAATGCAAACTAATAGTCATGCAAGCTTGTCATTTTGTTGGGTACTATGACAGTCAATCACAGTTATTTTCTAAGCTAATCAGAAATCAAGTTGCTAAGAGACAAACAACATTTGCTTATCTAAATATAAGAGATAGATATGGTGTCTTCAAAAACCTCAAGAGATCTGCAGAATATGGCATTCAAAGATGTTTTCTTAACTTAAGATTTTTTTATATCAAGACATGTCAGCTCCTGAGAGCACCCCCTATTCTACTCCAAGTAGAAGATGAGCATCGAAGAATCTCCAGTGGGAGATGGTTGAATTAGTGTCAAGACTATCTCTTAGCAAGAAAAACCCCTTGCTCCAACTGTAGACAGACTGCTATCCAAAAAGGACAAAACTTGGAAGCAGGTAAGTCGACAGCCTAGCTCTGCCAAGACAGGGTAGGCAAGTCCTTCATAATTCCTGCTCTACAATCAATGTCTGTCAGAGAAACGGGGCCAAACGGCTGAAGATTGATGCTGTAATGCATGGAGAGAAAATGGGAACTGTCCAGGCAGGCACTGGTATGTCATTTCTTAGTTTTGGAAGCTGCAGGCCCTGCACTTCCTGTAAAATCAGATATATTTATCCCTCTCAGGTCTCTGAGGTGGTTGAAGAACAGATAGATAGAGTCTCATAGTTAAATTTTGAGTTGTTTAGGAGTCAAGAGAGTGTTATAGATCTAAGAAGATACTTTTAAAATTGTGATGCAAGTTGGTATTAAAGCTGAGTTAGATATGGAACTTAAAACTCATGGAGATGGTTAGATAGTAGAAGGTTAAAGTCAGGTGCTAAATACAAATGGACTGGACATTGGGAATGTATGCTAAGCCATATAACTCTCATAATTGTGGCCTATTTATTTCTGTTGTTATGTATTGTATTTATTGTTATAAGAGAAAGAACCATTTGTTGGATTGAAAGGAGGAGCTGTTGGGGGGGGAAAAAGATATACCTTAAACTTAAAAAAAAGGGAAGAGGATGGGGGATTGAGGGGGAAAAGGGTGGGAGGGTGGGAGGGTGGGTCCAGAGAGGGGAGTAGGGAGAGGATTGTGATTGAGATGGAACTTGAAGAAATAAAAAATAAATTATTAAAAGAAGAAATACATAAAGAAAATTTCACTCAGGCATTTTCTGTTTTGCTCAGTCCTGTAATAAAGAATAGATTTAGAGATAGATTAGTATGGGGAAATTTGTCAGCTAACTGAAATTTAATAGTAATAATAATAATAATAATAATAATAATAGTAATAATAGATAACTTCCAAAAATGTGTAAAACCTTGAGCAGGGATGGAATTTGAGATGCACAAACAGGGAGCATTACTGTCTTAGAATTCAAAACCTTGTAAAAACTATCTCACAAAATCAAGATGAAATAAAAATGGATGAAACCCAAAACAGCTCATTACCAGTGCATCCTCCCTACCATAAACTTAAAAAGATAACAAGAAGGAGAAGAAACAATGACCCTAAACAGAAATTAAGACAAAGCCTGTAGGGTCATGAAAAGGTTGAGAATAAATAAAAAATGAGTCATCAATATTCCAGTTCTAAACATATCTTAATATCACTATTTTTGGAACTTTAGCTGAGAAATCAAAAACAGTGTATAGTAAAAAATCCTTTCATTGATTTATATGTAAAATGGCATTGATAGTATTATGTGGATTTAATTGAAGCAAACATAATTTTTCTTTTTTTTGCCTTGAATACTGTAATGATTTCATGAGTGTCCAATTTCATCAAGGTGCCAACATTGAATATACAAAGCTTCTTGTGTATGCATCAGCACTCACAAAGCATTTACAGATCTTTTATTTAGAACTATGATGACAGATCTGAGGTAGAGTTTTTAATTGTAAAGTCCTGGGTTCAATTGCCAATCCATACACACTCTCATAAAAAAAATACTGTTTTGATTATCCTATTATATGAGGAAAATGTCATTTCTAGCAATTTCTTTTAATCAAATGGTGATTATAAAATATAATTATTTTAACGTGGACATTAATTCTGAAATATCACAACAACTAGAATTATTTGTTAAGTTCGAATGTTTCCTGCCCCTAGAGCCATTGCAGATGTGGCTGCTGTGCCACTTGTGAATCAGTAGGTGGCAGAGAGAAGAGAGGCTTTGCCTACCTTAAGTGTTCTGATCTATGAACATCTGAATGATTAGTAGCCTAATATTGCCTGAAAAAAGCAAGCCTGAGATGCCTACCAATTTAGTGTAAGGAGCCCCAGACAGGGAGCTATCCTGTGATGACCATCAGTCCAGGACCAGATAAACCCAGATGGACTCCAAGACAGGAAGCAAGCCAGAGACTAGAAGAATCCTACCTGGCATCATAGACCCCAGGCAGAAGGCCAGTAGGGAGAGCTGGGCAAGGAGTAAGAGTGAGGCAACCACCAGACTGGTACCATGGGGACTGGACAGAGAACTAGCCTGAGATGAACACCAATCTGATGCCATTGTGGTCTGGGGGCCAGACCATGCTGAAAATGACCCCTACCAGGTGCCATAAAGCTCAATGCACAATTTGGTAATAGCACACCTAAGACCACTTCTAAAATAAGCCCAGACACTCAGAGACCCTGGGTACCACTAAGAGGACAACCAAGTGGTGGAGAAATGGAAGAGGAAGAGAAACAGAAGAATGTAGGCTCAACAAAGAGAGGCAGAAATTGAAACTTGAAGGTAGTGAGGAACAACTCGATAAGAGCAACTGATATTACCACCTACACCATGGTGGGGTCCTGGTTCTGCTGCCATCAGGGACTATATCTAGGTCCATGGTCCTGCAGCAGCAAGGGTCCTTTACCACAAAAAGTCAGGTAAACATCCCTTGTGTGTGTTACCACTGCCACTCAGGAACATGTTAATGTCTGAGAACTGTGCAGAACTGGCCAACCTCTCACCTGAGTATCAAGGGAGAACTTTCTTTCCCTAGAGGCATGCTTGCACCTAGCCAGCTGCAGTACTTGGGAGGACAGGCCATACACATTTGGGGAGTTAGCTGTGAGCTGGGGAAAGTAGGCCCAACCACTTGTCTCCCTGTGGTGATATGAACAAGGGAGATACCCTTCTCTCCCTCACCCTTCATCACCTGTAGCAGGTGGAAGATCTGGACCTGGGGTCTTGAGTGCAGGATTGCTGACCCTGCCCTGTACCAGTAGTAGCACTCAGGAGAGCAGGCCCAACACCTCACCTAGCTGGCCCTGGATGTATGGGTTGTAGGTGAGTTGCCCCCAAGGCTGTGAGTGTGGAAGAGCCAGCCCTGCCATTTGTCTGCTTTCCTGTAATGTTGGTGAGTGAGAGACCCCCTACCCTCTCTTTTGCCCTCACCACCAGTGGTGGACAGGAGAACTAACCACAATGGGGTCACAAGAGCGGGAGAGCTGTCCCTATCACTCACATATTGCAGCTCTAGGAAGAGCAGGCTTTGCAAGTTGTCCAGGCAGGAGGGATAGCCCTATATGTGGGGTTGCAGTCCTAGATCAGGTTTTGAACTGTCCCACTGCAACACCTACCACATGGATGAACTACTGGAGTACATGAAGAGGCCAGTTCTACAGACCCAAAACTACAGGATCTCCATGAAAAAGGGCAACAATAGGATATCTGAGAAGATTCCTAATGAGATTCCGGTATTGACAAAGCAGCAGAAGCCAGAAAGCTCTTACCAAACCAAGGAGTCATTGTAATGAACATTGGCAAGCAAAAAAGTGTGGACTAACAGGAGTATTTTGGGACACATTGTGACACACTACAGATTCCACAATGAGATTTTTTTTCTCTCTTGAATAGGTTGCACAGGTGGAGGGCAGGTCTGAGGGGGAGGTGGGAGATGTGTGGGATCAGGGTACATGATGTGAAATTCACAACAGAAAGAAAAGTTTTAAAAAGTTACATCAATTTAGATAAAATTACACTAAGTAAAATGTGCAAATCTATTTCAGGAGCTACACCCTTATTTTCAGGTGACATGACAGTAGACAGAAGTGACAAAAAATTCCACCAGTAAACTCCTACAACTGGTAAACATTCTCAGCAAAGTATCTGGATACAAAATTATATCACAAAAACCAGTAGACTTCCTATATACAAATAACAAGTGGCCTTAAGAAAAAACAGTTCAGAGAGTACTATGATGGAGATGTAGCCTGAAGTAATAAATAAACATTAAAAATAAATAAAAAACAGTTCATTGAAGCAACACCTTTAACAATAGCCTCAAATAGTATGAAATTTCTTGAATATAATTCTAAGTTAGTTAAAAGACTTGTATGATAAAAACTTCAAGAAAAAAACTGAAGAAAATATCAGGAGGTGGAAAGATCTCTCATGCTCATGGATCAGTAAGATTAACATAGTGAAAATGATCATTATCATAAGGTCATCTACAGATGCAATCAAAACTCTAACACAATTCTTCACAGATTTTGAAAGGGAAATTCTCAACTTTATGTGGAAATACAAAAAACCCAGGATAGCTAAAACATATCTGAACAATAAAAAAGCTGTTCATATTCCCAAAATGTTAGGTATAGAAGAGGGGACTCTGGGGACACATAGATCTCCCTGGGAATAGGAAATAGAATAGATTGTCTGTATGGACCAGAGGCAGAGGGATTTGAAAAGATGGATCAGGTTGTTAGGGGGAGGGAATGCATGGAGAGATAGCTAGATTTGGTGTGGGGGGGGGGGGATTTGAGGGATAATATCAAAACAAAGTGCATTGGAAACTTCCTAAAATGTTTGCAGGCAATGTTAGTGAGGTATCCAAAAACAAAAACAAAAACCCCCTCCCCCCCCCCAAAGAAAACAAAACAAATGGAGGTGAGGAGCAGGGAGACAGAGTCCCAACTGGGCATCTCTAATCACTAAATAAAGCTTTCACACTGAGACAGGGTTGCATCCAATTGAGTTGTTTGAGAAAAGGGGTCGTATGGAAATCTGAAAATAATTCAGGCTATTGCCCTGACAATAGGTTGTTCAACACAAACTGAAAGCAAGGCCCCATTTCTGAAGATACAACCCATTGAAAATGGAGAGTTCAAGCTAATGCTTACATAGACCCTTCACCCCTGTGTTCTGGGGACTTTGGTATGGGAAGGTACTCTGCAGGCCACCAAATGAGAAATTCCTGCATCAACCCAGCTATAAAAACCTTTGGTCTACAATGATGTAATGCTTGCAAAATATTCTAGAACAATGGTGGCACAAAGCTTGTTGGGAGTAATCAACCAATGTCTGATTTGACTTAGGGCCCACTCCATGAGAAGTTAACATCTTTATAACATCAAGAGAATTCAATTATAAATGGAGAAACATGAGAAGATCAAATAGAATTTGGCACACAATGAAAATGATGGCGTGCTACTTTGTAAGGAAGTACTGTAACAAACTCTATGTATTCAAAAGTTACTTTTAACCAGGTTTTGTGAAAAGTTTTAAAATTATACAAAATAAAATGGTTGTAAATTACTTCAGTGTATTTACATATCTCTACTTCTACTTCTACCTCTACCTCTATCTGTATATCTATATAATCTACATCTGTACGTGTATATGTATATATATATATATAGATAGATAGATAGATATATACTAAGAAGAAAAATAAATGTATGCCCAGACACCTGTTATTAGTTGGAATTAGGGAAATTTAAACTGTAGGCTAGGCAACTTCCAAAAAAACCAAAATTTATATGCTGACTGTAGTGATATTGGTGAGAATCAGGAGGTTCAAGGCTCATGCAGAGCTCACAGACAATAACTTTTAGTTTTCTCTTCCTGCATCTGTCACTTCCTCACCTCCACCTCTGATGATTCTGAAATTGCAAACAAGTACCCATCTCCTCAAATCCATATTCATACATGTTTATAAAAGCCTTCATTTGTGTTAGATACAAACTGTTAATCACTTATCATTAGGAATAACAAGTATATTGACTATACCATAACAATAAAATACTACTCAACCACTAAAATGTGTACATAACTTATACATATTTCAACAAGATTGATTATTAAAGCAGGATAGTTAATGATGGTAGATAAGAAAATGAGTTCTATTTGAGTCATTCCTACAAAATCCTAGGGAGCAGAAATTAATGCAAAAGAAGAAAAGTCAATCAGGATTGGGTCGCATAGAGCTACAGTAGTGAATGATCAGAAGAAAGCAGTTAAATGGATTACAAAAATTTTGAAGAGTGATATGCTCATAATTTTCTTCATTGTAAATTATGTGAATATTTATTTCAAAATATAGAAGAGTATACTATAAATATTTGTCAATTACTAGACAATTCTATTAAAATGAAACTCTTTTTGTGAGATTTGCAAAACCAACAGCATGAATTAGGCACCTTAAATAAAGCTATGATAGAAAGAAAAGAAATGTGAAATGTGTACAGAAAGTTATTGTTTCAAACCATGTTTTATCCCAACTATGCTAAGCTCATGATTTTGGTAAGATGATGTGCAGATTATGTATGTCATTTTTCTCTACTCTCAGGGATTGCTGGTTGAACACAAGAAGTACCAAGTATAGGTCCATAGTATACCCATCTTCATTCTGTTAATTAATTTCACTTTGTATTTCCCAGTCTCAAATCCAATGAGAAGAATTATAGTACTCCATCAACCGGGATATTCTGTTTAAACTTATACTGTAATAAAATTTGTTTACAAATATAACCATCATGAGTCCTTTCTGAATGAGTAGAGTATATCATGTATTGTAACTTGGAAATCCCTTCTACATGAATGAAAAAAATGAGATAAAAAACAACTCTTCTTGGAATTAAGTTTTGTACAAGGTGATAGGTATGGGTCTAATTTCATTCTTTTGAAAGTGGACATCCAGTTGGACCAGCACCATTTGTTGAAGACGCTGTCCTTCTTCCATTGTGCATTTTTGGCTTCTTTGTCAAAGATTAGTTGGCCATAGGTGTGTGGATCCATGTTTGGGTCTTCAATTCGATTCCATTGATCCACTGGTCTGTTTCTATACCAGTACCATGCTGTTTTTATTACTGTTGCTCTGTAGTACAGCTTGAAATCTGGGATGGTGATACCTCCAGATGTTTTTTCATTGGACAAGATTGATTTAGCTATTCTGGGCTTTTTGTTGTTCCATATGAAGTTGAGACTAGCTTTTTCCAGGTCTATAAAGAATTGTGTTGGTATTTTGATAGGAATTGCATTAAATCTATATATTGCTTTTGGTAGGATAGCCATTTTTATTATGTTGATCTTACCTATCCATGAGCATGGGAGATCTTTCCATCTTCTAAAGGCCTCTTCCATTTCTTTCTTCAGGGGCTTGAAGTTCTTGTTATATAGGTCCTTTACATGCTTGGTTAGAGTTACTCCCAGGTATTTTATGTTGTTTGTGGCTATTGTGAAGGGGGTTGTTTCCCTTATTTCTTTTTT
>CAJQZJ010033015.1:407542-466297 GCA_907164525.1 Lophiomys imhausi | reverse complement strand
GGAGTGGACTACACATGTGGGAGAGGAGCCACTTGGCTGTTCTGAGCTGAGTAAGATTTAACAGAGGCAGCTCCATAAGCAACTACACTGAGAGGAGGGTGTCTCACATAGGAAGCAAAGAAAGAGGAAGCTGAAGAAAATTAGAAGCAGGCATTGAATAGAGCTTTGAAAAATTAAATCAGAGTTCTGCTTTTTTTTTTTTTTTGCTTATTGCATAATGTTTGTGTCATGACATCTCCCTGCTGATCCTGTATCACATAAGGAGGGAAAAACTCCTTAATTTTTATTAACAACTTAATATTTACTTCCCATTTGGGGTCAAATTCTAGGTTTTAGCAGCAGAAACATTATCTCCCAGGGCAGTTAGAAAGAAAAATTTAAAGATAGCACAAAAAGCAGACCAAACATGATGAGAAGGATAAGATTGTCAAGCAATAAATACAGGAAAAGAACAAAGGCAAGGAGCTGAAAGTGGAACCCTGAGGAAGTGCCTTTGGGTGTGGGTACCCTTAAGAAAGCTGATACTTGTTCTTTTGCAATGCTCAGCCTGGAGCTTGTGAACTAAAGTGCCCTGAAAAGGCCACACCCATACAAAGTATCCAAGACTCTCTTTATTGCAGAGAGCTAGAACATTGCGTATCAGTGGTTACCATCTTGAACTCTCCTTTATGGACACATCAGTATTAAGAGTTAAGATCTGTTTTTACTATAAGTTAAACAATTGGAATGTATTGTTTGTAGAACCATAACTTCCACCAATTCTAAAGCTTTCAGAGCAACATGCCTCCTTTGTTTATGGAACTTGCCTACTTGATGTCCACACAAATATACTTGATAAACTTATGAGTATCTCCTTCTCTGTCTAAGAACAGTCATGTAACAAGTTTCATAGTCTAATGTCATTCAAAATAAGGAAAACATATAAGTGAGTGGGGTCCTGAAGGCTAAAGTTACACACAAATTTTAATATATTAATATATTACTGATCCCTAATGTATGTGTGTGTGTGTGTGTGTATATATACTCTGACAACTATGTAGTAGTCGAAAATACATTGGATTTTCTAACTGGATGTGAGAAGTAGGTTGTTGTAAACCATCCCCTCCCCACCCCCCCTTTTTTTTGGCAAGGTTGCTACTGAGAACAAGGGAGAAGGATTTTTACCTCCATTGCCACAACAAACAGGAAACATGCTTCTTTAAGATGTGCTCTTGCTCTTTCATGCTTTGGTATTAACACATGTTATTTTGTGCTACTTTTACCTTGTAATTTTTACCTTGGGATATAAAAAAAGAAAAATACAAATATTTTGGAATTATAGGAGTGTTGTCATCAGCATAATCCCAAAATAGACTCATACTTGATACTTGCATCTCTGTCTTTGCAAGAAAACAATGTAGAAACCAATTAAATATAATCTGAATACTGGTAAGTAATTTAATTATTAACTTCTGAAAATAATATATGAGCAAACTTATAAAGTGTGTGAGGAAATTTAACCTAGAGCTTCACTGTCCTGCCTTCATCTATACCCACTTTGATATTGGTTGTCTCACCAAAATATCACTTTCATGAGACCAAATATAAAGTGGTGCGTCAATGAAATTCACAAGACAAATTAAATTGTGGGAAGTACTAAGGTCATCATCTTTTCCTTTTAGAAACTACTGGGTACAATAATAAACTTGGGAAACCATTTTCAAAAGGAATAGACATGAACTCCAAAAAAATATTGATGATAATTCTTGTGTGCCACCACCCACTAGAATTTCACTGGAGAAGCCACTTAAAAAAATTCAGATATCCTTCCCCTTAGAGTAGCCACAGTGCTCACCTCCCTCTAGTGACCACTTTCTGTGATCACATAACTATGTTTAATATTTCACATTGACATCATCTATTATTACAGGACAGTTATTCTAATCCTACAGGAAAAAATCAGTTTTGCAATGATTAAATGACTTGATTCAAGTTCCCAGTAAAGGCAGAATTGATACATGCATTTAAATTTTTCTGTGTTATATTAAATATATTATAGCTAAGGATCATTAGTTCAGCTTGTTACCCATTTTCAGTACCCCTTCTCCCTCTGTGGCTACTGGCCACGGGGTTAAACACATTATTTTCTCACGGTTTCTCTAAAGCAATCACTTCCATGACTGGTTGTTCATAATCCATCTGTTTGAGCATCAATCAACCTCAACCCCAGTCGCCTTACCCAGTCTCATTTGATCTGCTAGTGTGTGTCCCTTTCTTGTGCTGATTTCTTTTTGCATTTTGTAGTTCTTACCCACACATATCCTGAAGTTTCCTCACCTAAGATAGTTTTGCATTAAGATTACTGTAAGTTACTAGGAGTCATAGACTGGGCTTAGTTGTACAGAGAACTCATTTAGCCATTTATGGAGTCCTTATATATATATATATATATAGGGACCAATCTATAACTGCCAAAAGGACCCAAACAAATTTCTAGATAAGGAGAAAGCAATAATATATACTTGAAAAAAGATCACACTGTAGAATATGCAATTTTTTGACAGTATAATACTTAGATTTAGATATTTTGAGACATATCTTTGCTGGTGCAACACATTTTCTGGTATATTTACCTACTACAATAATAAAAGCGGCAACAAATATGCCTGTGAGTTCTTCTAACATTCAAATTTGCTTTGGCAAAATCATTATTTATGTCCTTCATAAGTACATGTATAATTTATTTCAGTAACCTACTCACAACTCTATCATCTGAGATGACATTTCGTGATTGCTGTTGTATAATGAATGAGTAAAAGAAATCATGTCTATTGAAGGTAATCTCAAATGGATCAAGTCTGGCAAGTATTGTTAATAAATGCAGAAGAAGCAACAACCCACTAAGTAGCTTATACTTCACCTTGTACAAAGGACTGTCATAATTTTAATGGCCGTTGACTATAAAATTTATAAATATTCACATACAATCTATGTTAGATAACCAAATGAAAAAATAAACAGATTTTTTCAAATCAATAAGAAATGATGAATCAAGAGAATGCAATGACATTTGACAAGTACATTTTAAATTATCATGTTGGTAAAACTTACACCACTCATTGCTATTCTTGGGAAATACTCTTGGTTCTTCATATTCATTAGATTGAGATACTGCTTTTGTGATGTATCCTAATAAGTAAATATAATAATAAAATAAAAATATGTGTATTTTTAATTTATGGAAATTGTATGCAAACTGCTTTGAAATACATCTTTTTTAATAGTATACATATTATAAGAAAAATAGATGTGAACAAATCAGTATAATAGGAATAATTCTTTCATGATGTACAATGACACAAATGTTTTATAGTATTTATGAAACAGAAAATAATGTTGATAAAAAACAAACCCATAACTATTTTTCATTTGTAGATGGATAGTTTTGAAATCATGGTCATTGCTTCTTTCTTTCTTTTTTTTTTTTTTTTTGAGTTTTTAAGAGAACTATAACATATTCCACCTTCTTTCTTCCTTCCAAATCCTCCTATATATCCCTCCTTGCTGTTGTTAAAATTCATGTCCTCTTTTTTCAGTAATTGCTGTTTATATACACAAATGCGCATACATATATATTCATAAACATAACCTGCTCAGTCTGTATAATATTACATGTGGGTGTGCTTTTAGGGCTGAACATTTGATATTATCTACGTGTAACATATGCATTAATTTTATGTAGAAATGAAAGTTATAAGGTTGAGGTTTAAGATTCATTATTCCTTCCTGCTACAGTGTGTATCTTGAATGTTCATCTTCTTGATAGTTCATTCCACAACTAAGTCCATCTTCAACCTGACTTGAGTGGGGGAAGGTCAGTTGGGATGTTTCCTTAGAGAAGACTTCAAACCCAGACACAACCTGTCTTCTTTGCTTCTTACTATGACAGTTTCCTTTGCCTCCTACTTCACTATGGTGTTCTGCCTACTATAGGCTCAGAAGCGTAGGAGACAAATAATGATGAGCCATAAGCTCCACATAAATAACTCGAAATAAATGTTCCTTTGGTTGTCTTGATCTTCCAAGCACCTTGGAAATCTCAAAAGGTTATTAGAATGTGGCCAGATAAATATCTATGAATCAGTTTCATTCAATTTTCTCCCATGAAGTAGACATTGAAGGGTCTACAAATCAGAATTCAGGAAGCCTGTGCTTCTCTGTGTGTGTGTGTGTGTTTATGTATATTATAGAAACACATTTTTAAAAACTAATCTTAATTTTTGAGATTACAATATAATCACATTATATTTATATCTTCATAAATATATTTATATCAATTATTTGAATACCATTTTTAAACAAAATAATTTGAAATGATGTAAAATGTATTCTGAGGTTGGAATATGAACTATTCATGGGAGAAACTAATCTAAATTTGTTACTAATGACTGTATGTTAGTTCTAAATGTATCTAAATGCAACAATTATGATAATGTGTTTGCAAGCCTTCTTTTACATAGAACTTAAAATTTGATTAAAAAGTTCTCATTAAAATTTGAATTGAAGACTTCAACACCACACTGACACCATCAGACAGATCATTGAGACAGAAACAAAACAGAGAAATAATAAAACAAACAGAAGTCATGAATCAAATGGACCTAACAAATATCTACAGAACGATTCACTCAAACACAAAAGAATATACATTCCTCTCAGCACCTCACCAAATCTTTTCCAAAATTGACCATATAGTTGGTCACAAACCAAGCCTCAATTAATACAAGAAAATTGAAATGACCTAAAGTATTTTATTGAATCACCATGAATTACAGCTGGACTTCAACAACAAAAGTAATAACAAAAAGCCTACACATTCATGGAAATTGAACAACTCACAACTCAATGACCTCTGGGTCAGGGAATAAACAAAGAAAAAAATTAAACACTTCCTAAAATTCAATGACAATGAAGACACAACATACCCAAACCTATGGACACAATGAAAGCAGTGGTAAGAGAAAAGTTCATAGCACTAAGTGTCTTACAAAAGAAATTGCAGATAGCTAATACTAGCAATATAACAGTGCAAGTGAAAACTCTAGAAAAAAAAAAAAAAAAGAAGCAAACATTCCTAAGAGGAGCAGATGGCAGGAACTCATCAAAATCAGGGCTGAAACAATAACTTAGAAACAAAGAGAACAATACTAAGAATCAACAAAACCAAGAGCTGGTTCTTTGAGAAAAATCAATGAAATAGTCAAGCCCTTAGCCAAACTAACTAAAAAGCAAAGGAAAACTTTCCAAATCAACAAAATCAGAAATGAGAAGGGAGAAATAGCAACAGACATTGAGGAAATCCAAACAATCATTGGATCTTACTTCAAAAACCTGTATTCCGCAAAATTGGAAAACCTAAGCAAAATGGATAGTTTTCTTGATACATTCCATATACCAAGGTTAAATCAAGATCAGGTAAAGAAATTAAACAATCCTATAACCCCAAAGAAAATAGAAGCAGTCATTAAAAGCCTCCCAATCAAAAAAAGTCCCAGGGCCAGATGGTTTCAGCACAGAATTCTACCAGACCTTCAAAGAAGAGCTAATACCAATACCCTCAAACTCTTCCACAAATAGAAATAGAAGGAACACTGGCAAACTCATTCTATGAGGCCACAGTCACCTGAAGCCTAAAGCACACAAAGACCCAACAAAGAAAGAATTTCAGATCAATCCCCTTCATGTACATAGATGCAAAAATACCCACTCTCTATGAATCTCTTCAACATAATATTTAAGTTTCAGCAAAAACAATTGAATAAGTAGGCATTCACCTTAACTTTTTAGAGAATGTTGGTTAGGTATAAACTAATACATTTTCTTCCTTTTGCTTTTCTTTTTTTAAAAATATTTTCTCGTATAATGCCATTTCTGTTTTTCAGAGTTAATTTCAGGATTCAACATCATTAGCATGACTACATTTCAACTTTGAGTCTTTAGAGATTACTCACTGGTGGTTAAAAGTCCTGGGTGCTTCTAGCACAGACTTGACTGCCTACAATCGTCTATAACTCCAGGACTGGAGGATCAAATGTCTTCTTTTGTCCTTCTCTGACACTGACACAGATGTATGAGAAGGCAGAGCATGCATACTCATAAATAGAAATTAAAAATAAATAAGTGAAATGTTAAAATGTATTTCAATTTTATTAATTTAAGTATATTACAAAATAACTCTGAATAATAGGACCCAAAAATATATTACTTTCAAATTATAAACTATGCAAACTTGTTTGTACAACCTCATGCATATTACAAAATACAGCTAATAAAATTTTAATTATATCATGAGTAAGGGAAAATCATGTTAAAGCTGATGTGACTTCTGAGAGAAAATGGAAAATGTAAGTAACAGCCTTGGTAGACATACCTACAAAACAAGACAAGTGTTTATTCTAGTTGTGTTAGTCATCAAACTTCTGGACTTTCACATTTTCTCTTGTTATTTATATTTTAAGGATTTTAACTAGTCTATTCAAAATATAGGAATCACCAAAGAAGTCAACATGCTGTAATGGGTGAAAAAGTAAAGTCACTCAGGACATTTTTTTTTTCTTGGTTGTCAACTTGACTGTATAGAAAACCAACTAAAACTCATGCCAGCAGACAGTCTGTGAAAGGCCTGAGAGACATTTGTGGTCAAATTATTTGAGGTGGATGACCCAACATAAATTTGGGTGGCAACTTTTGGTGGCAACTCAGATAAAAAGATGTAGGAGAAGAAAGTTTGCATCATGACTGCTTGCTTTCACTACTGATGACAAGTTCATCTATCAGGTCATTGTGGCATTCATTTACCAGGCATAGAGCAAGGTTCTTCAATCTTTCAAGACAATCTGAAGACCAGACACTCTACACGAATCCTCCTCCAGAGTCAGACTAGGACTCTTGACATATCAAACCTCATGGACTTCCAGATTCTAGTCCTCTCCAGGATGAGACAGCTATTTTGGACTGCCCAGATGGCACTATATAAAACAACTACACACACACACACACACACACACACACACTCACATACACACACATACACTCACACACACATTCATTCACACACACACACTCACACACACATACACACACACTCACACACACACATACACACACACTCACATACACACACATACACACACACTCACATACACTCACACACACACATACACTCACATACAAACACACATACACTCACATACACACATACAATTAATTCTATCAATTTGTTTATTTAAAGAACCCTGAGTAATATGTGTAAATGGAAAATACAATAAGATGCACAAGGTAAAGACAATAGCGCTTCTAATAGTTTAATCACATTTTATTAAAAATAGCATGAACGTCTTTAATTTTTCTCTTTATTTCTTCCCTTATCCAGAGATCATTGAGTAGAAAATATTCACTTTCTATGAGTTTGTAGGCTTTCTGTTGTTTCTATTGTTGTTGAGGTCCAGCTTTAATCCATGGTGGTCTGATAAGATACAAGGGGTTATTTCAATCTTCTTGTATCTGTTGAGGTTTGCTTTTGTGACCAACTATATGGCCAATATTGGAGAAAGTTTCATGAAGTGGTGAAAAGAAGGTATATTCTTTTGTGTTTGGGTGAAATGTTCTGTGGATGTCTGTTAATTCCACTGGATTCATAATACCAATTAATCTGATTATTTCTCTGTTTAGTTTCTGTGTCCTTGCCCTGTCCATTGGTGAAAATGGGATGTTGAAGTGTCCCACTATTAATGTGTGGGGTTCTATGTGTGATTTAAGTTTTAGTAATGCTTCTTTTACAAATGTGTGTGTCCTTTCATTTTGGGAATAAATGTTCAGAATTGAGATGTCTTCTTGGTTAATTTTTCCTTTAATGAGTATGACGTGTCCTTTCTCTTCTCTTTTGGTTAATTTAGGTTAAAATTCTATTTTATTAGATATTAGAATGGCTACTCTTGCTTGTTTCTTGGGTCTGTTTGCCTGGAAAACTTTTTTCCAGCCCTTTACTCTGAGGTAATTCTTATCTTTGTTGCTGAGGTGTGTTTCTTGTATGCAGCAGATTGCTAAGTTATGTTTTTGCATCCACTGTGTTAGCCTGTAACTTTTAATGGGGAAATGAGTCTATTGATTTTGAAAGATATTAATAACCAATGAGTATCACTGGTCATTACAATGATTGTCATAATTTATAATGATTGTCATAATGATTCCTGTTATCTTGATGTTGGTGGTGGTAGTGTGTTTGTATGTGCTTCCTTTCTTTTGGTTTTGCTTGTGTGGAATTCTCTATTTCCTGTGTTCTCCTGGATGTAATTACCTTCTTTGTCCTGGAATTTTCCTTCTAGTATCTTCTGTAGTGCTGGGTTAGTGCACAGATATTGTTTAAATTTGGTTTGAACATAGATTATCCTATTTTCTCCATCTATGGTGATTGAAAGTTTTGCTGGGTATAATATTCTTGACTGGCATCTGTGATCTTTTAGAGACTGTATGATATCTGGCCAAGCCCTTCTAACTTTTAAAGTCTCTGTTGGGAACACAAACGAGGGGCCAATGGAGGATGCTTGAATCTCACTCATAAAGGGAAAAATATAGATGTTGGAAATAGATGAAGAGAGGGCACTGTATGGGAGAGGAAATGGGGAGGGGAACAAAGGTGGGGATCAGGTGGGGGAAAGCAGGGGTGAGAGGTGGTAGGGCTTGGAGAAAGAAGGGAAATTGATGAGGGCAGGATCTCTGGGACAAACTGGGGACCTGTGACAGGGTAGGCTTCTGTGAGGATACATAGGTAACTCTAGCTGAGAATCCTAACAGTGGGGGATATTGACACAGAAGTGGCCATCTACTAAAACCAGGATGGACTTGCAATGGAGGGAGAGAGGGGGACACCAACCCACCCATGAAACACTTGACCAAAAATCTACCCTGTCTGCAAGACATGTAGGGATAAGAATGGAACGGAGATTGAGGGAGTGGCCAGCCAATGACTGGCCCAACTTGAGATCCAACCTATAGGAGAGAGCCAACCTCTGACACTATTAATGATGCTCTATTATCCTTGCAAACAGGAGCATAGCATGACTGTTTTCTGCGAGGCTCCATCCAGCAATGGATTGAAACAGATGCTGAGATTCACAGACAAACATTGGACAGAGACCTGGGACTCTTGTGGAAAAGTTGGGAGAAGAACAGAGACACTGGAATGGGACAAGAACTACACAACAAGACCAAGAGAGGCAACTAACCCAGGCCCATGGGGGTTCACAGAGACTGAACCATCAACCAAAGAGTATGCATGCACTGAACCCAGACTCTCTATACTTATCGAGTTGAGGGAAGGATAATCTGGTTTTATGTGGGCTTCCTAGCAATCAAAGCAGAGGCTATTCCTTATACCCACTATGTTGGCTACAGTCCAGTAACTTTCCCCCAGCTGGGTTGCATTGACTGGCTTCACTGGAAGAGGATACAGTTCTGATTTGATATGAAATATTGGGGAAGGTTTGTGGTTAGGGTCCCTTCTCTAAGAAAAAGGGAAGAGGGGAATGGGAACAGAGGGTGGGGGGGTAGGATTGGGAGGAGAAGGGGGAGGGGGCTGTAAATGGAATGTTAAAATGAATAAATAAATATTTTAAAACATATGGAATAAACAACTCTGTATCATAAGATATAAAAAGCATATCCTTTATGATTGCATGCAAATGATTTTTTTCCAAAACTACCCAAATAAAAATGACTTTGAACACTATTTCATGCTTACTGTATTTATTCAACTGAACACATTAATATTATTCAAATATTTAAATTCAAATTTAGTTTTTAAGTATATGTTGAAGCAGCCGGGCATGGTGGCACATGCCTTTAATCCTAGCTCTCTAGAGGCTGAAGAAGGCAGATCTCTGTGAGTTAGAGGCCAGCCTGTTCTACAAAGTGGGCTCCAGGAGAGTCAAGGAGGTTATACAGAGAAACTTTGTCTCAATAAAAGAAACAAAAAACAGACAGACAAACAAACACACAAATAAAAGAATATGTTGAAGCATTGATTATATTTTTGTTCCTAGATCCTAGTATTTATCAAGAATTTTCATCAGGTTGATTTTTAATAAATTATAAAATGTAGTATTATCTTACTATTGAAAAAACAATGCTGTGTTTTAGAACAGCTATCTCTCATTGATTAAAATATAGAGCAAAACAAATCTAAAATCAGTGCAGGAAGTAAAAAGTTAAAAATATCTAAAGAAAACAATTCATTGATGAATAATTAGATATAATGAAAAAAGTTATTTGCTTTAAATCTTTCCTTATACATCAGTGTATTAATGGACTGGATAAATACATAAATACTGAAATTTGAAAAAAAAGCAAAATTCGTAATGCATATCTCCATCTAATTGATAAGCTCATCTGCACATAATAAACCTCTTAGAACAGGAGATGTCACTATCAAATGATGTTTAATAGGGTCAATAAATCACTGAATTATATTGATTACATTAGAATCGAGAAAGATGAGTATTAACAGAAACAACACAAAAATGTGGAAATAAAGTATAAAATAACCAATAAGTATTACAAAAATAACCCATAGATTGTGAAAGATAAAGGAGAGCTCTATTGGGAAACTGCAAAATCTTTCTTAATCATTAAAGATCATTCACTAAAGGCTGGCATATCAAGCCTTTTGATGAAACCTAACAAAATTAAAACTTCATGTGCAAAGGCTTCTGGCATTATTCCTTAAGCATCGAGAAAGATAACATCTGTATCTTCCATTTGGGAAGAAACAATGCAAGGAGGAATAGCAGAATATCCTTCAAAATAATTTGATAGAGAATTTAGATCCTCAACTGAATTTAGAAAATAATTTAAAATGCCTGAGACCAGAAAGTCTAGATATTTATACTTATCTTCACTAAAATATCAATGTTCAGAACTGATAGTTGTAGCTCAATTGTAGAGCATATATAATAAAATGCCATAAATTAATAATAATAATAATAACAACAATAAAACTACATTGAATGAGAGCCATAAAAATCAGCTTTTGCTTGTTTGAAATAGCAGGATAATATCTTAGGTCAGTATTCCTTTTAAAGTTAGAATTAAAATTCTATTCTTTGTTGTTAAAAGTGACATCTGTAACCGTTTAGTCTTTCTTGATCAGACCAGAATAAACATTTGTGGTTATTTTCAAAGCACAGTGAAAGTTGACACAGATCCTGATGTTTCCACAAACACCTGTCCATCACAAGAGGACCATTTTTCTATCCAAACTTAATTAAAATTCTGGAGGAATTAGGATCATCGTTAACTACCTTTATGTTAGTCATTTTCCTGTCTGTCCATCAAAAGAAAAAAAGCTCTATGTCTACAACTGAAACCACCAAATAGCTAAGGCCTCTGACCCTGACAAGCCCTGATGTCCTTGTCTACCATTTGTCATTTGATCTGAGCTTGTCAGCACACAGATGTCTCTGTCAGCCTCTGTCACTCTCCAATTTATTGGGGCAGTTGTTGCTATTGGCATCGAACGAAGGAACGCAATGTGGCAATGTGATGATAATGTGATTTGTAGGTCCATCCACATTAAGTGCTTGAGAGTGTAAAATACAAGTGATCCACTCCCTCCTAATTTGTTAATGTCCATCTTAAAATATGCTCTTAGTTAAATGTAATTTCCTGTGCCAAACATATATGTATAATATTTTTTTCTTAAAGTGCCTCTCAGGATCATTTATAGGGAGTTGATCTGTGCAGAGAAAATGCATCTCTTTGACATCTGAATTGTGAATGTTAATTTCATGGGCAAACATAGTATATCTTCCAACAGTCTCACACCTTTAAAGTTCAATGTGTCTAATTATCACCTGTGCCTTTCATATATGATATATACACAGAAGATAATTTATTAGACTAATATTAGCATAGAGACTTTAATGCTCTTTAGTTAATTTAGAATAACCAATAACCCTTTCAGCTTGACAGAATGAAATAGAGAGCTATACATCATATTTGAACAGATGCAAGTGTGATGTAGTATCCAACAGCAACTTAACATTTACTAAGCACCAATTTTCTTCCATGGATGCAGGAAATGTGCATGTAAGTGCTCAAAAGAAAAACTAAACATCCTAATATTTTGATGTTAGGGTGTTTTTGTTTTGTTCTATTTTGTTTGTATTAGTTTTGACTTTTTTGTAATAGCATTCAAAAGTGAAAAATAATTGCAAATATATTAAGGATTGTTTCATAATACAAATATAAAACTATGCTAGCCTCTTGAAAATACAATTATCTTTACAAGAGTATTTGACAAAGCCCAATTAATAATACCAGAAATCATGACCACGAGAAACAAGTTAAATTTAATGTACTTCTTTAAAATCTATAAGAATGCATTGGGAATACCAAGTTTGAAAGTACATAGCTATGGTGTCATTTGCTTTAGTATACTTTGTCCTCCAAATCTCTTAAACTTCAGAGTTCTGAGGCAATCCCTGAGTATAATGTTCATGAATTATCCAACTCTGTGCTTCCACTGTAGTACTGCAAAACTACAGACAGCATTAATGAATTTACTGTTATTATTTTGATGTTCAACCATTGTTGTTTTAATTTTTTAATTGCAATGCTAAATAATTGAAAAGATAAAAGTGTGTATTTGACTCCAATGCAGAGCTATGTGCATTGGGATCAAAGAAAAGTTTTACAATGTTCTCTGTTTTAAAAATCTGAATCTTTAGAGATAAAATTTCTATTCTTAGGTTAAAATACACAAACTCTAGGTCCCTTTTTTGTGGTGAATTAGTGTGGTGCATCTTGAAAAGTGTTACAAATATTGATCTTAGTCTACATCACTCTTGTGATTCCAAAAGTGGCAAATATGCTTCGGCTATATTGGAACTACCTGATCATTGTCTTGCCATGTGCTGCCTATCTCATTATTCCTTTGTCAGCCATCATGAACCTGGTCTTTCCTAAACAGTGGTTCCCAATAATTCAAGAATGACTTCAAGTTACCTTAAAACCAAATGTCTAGGGCACTTCTTCCCCCCTCTTCCTCTCTCCTCTCTCTCTCTTTGTGTTTGTGTGTGTGTGTGTGTGTGTTTGTGTTTGTGTATACACACATAGAAGTGTTTTGTTTGTGTGTGTTGTATGTAAGGATCCATGCATGTGTACACAAATAGAGAGACCAAATCAGAGCACTGAATGTCTTCTACCACTCTCTGCCTATTCTCTTGAGACAGGTTCTCTCAATGAACTGAAAGTTTACAGTTTTGGCTAGGCTGGTAGGTCAGTAAACTCTCAGGATCTGCCTGGCTTTCACCTCAATGTTGGGTTTGCAGGTATCCAAACTCATTCCTGGGCTTTTGTGTGCATGCCTGGGATTCATACCTAGATCACCATGCTATTACAGCAAGTGCTCCTACCCTTTGAGACATCTCCCCATCCTCTCAGTCACACATTTTAGAAAAAAATAATTGAATGAGCATTTAACTGAAAATCAGTGGCTTATTTGAACAAGGCTTTTGCTATCCTTTGTCCTTGCATCTAGAAAATAAGGTTTACTTTAACTTAGAACTCTGACTCCTTAAATAAATTCATAGTGTAATTATTTAAGACAACTCTCTAGATAATGCAGTGTAAATAGCTATACAGAAAGTCATTTTGATTTTAAATAATGTATTTCCATAATGTTCAGTTTCACATGACTACAATGTTTAATAAAATCCTTCTTAACGCTCACCCCAAAACAAGTAGAAAACTACTGAATTACTTGATTTGACACAGCTAGAAGCAGATTATCAGCACTATGCTGCAATAAGTGAGGCTGGAACAAGTATCCATGTAATTGCCATCTGACACTGAAAACAGTTAAGAGTGACTATTAGTAATTAAGCACTCTTCTAGTAAAGACAGTAAAGCTTGGACAATGGTGTAGTTCCTGGTATCTGGCATATGGGAGGACCTGAGTGGTATCTCCAGTACAACCATGTGGAATGTATATTTTTAAATGAAAGGATACAACATTCTTTAAAGCCCATTGCATTATATTTAGTGAGATATTTCATACTTTCAATTATCAGATTTTATTATATCTTCTCAGGGATTTTAAAATTTAACCTGTAAAAGTTAAGATAAAAGAGTTGAAGTGAGTGGTACAGAGTCCAATTTAAGTTTTCATATGAATTTAATTGTACCTGAAAATGATAAACTAGACACATAAATTCTACTGAGTCTTCTGTCAGTGGCATTGAGTGCAATTTGTGGTACTCTCATAGTAGAGAAAGTGCTCAGCAAAGATGATGCCCCAAGTTCAGTCCATGAGAGGAAAAAAAGCAGACTCAGGAAGTTGAACACACATTAACTTAAATTAAAAATAGTTTATTCAGAATCTTCACTGTGGAGACATGATGAAGGAGAAAAAAAGCAGATCAATACAAAATATGGCTGAAAGAAGTCTTCTTGCTTTTGATGGGTTGCTGCTAAACAGCACCCCACTGTAGGGGTTAGATAAATTAGATTTAGAAAATATATAGGAGTTTCTGATACTGTCTCTTAATTCGGGACATGAAGAGCATTATCAGCATGAAGTCAGCAAAAACAGGAAAGACTTAATAGACTGAAAAACAAGGTTGAAGTCAGGAAAAACAGGAAAGCCTCAATAGACTTGAAACAAAGTATCTGGCCTGACATTGTTTTCAGCTGCTAAGTGGGCGCAGCCCAAATTAAGCTGAAACAGAGTTCCTCTTATTTAAGGACAGTGCATGGAGCCCAGAAGAAGAGGCCCCTGATGCTAGAGAGCTCCAAGAGTCCTGCTGAAAAAAGTGCTGGCCATTGATGGCCAGCTCTCTCCCTCAAGCAGAAAGAAGCCGGTGAGCAAAGAAAGCCTGAGCAAGACACCAAAAGGCCAAGGACTGGACCCTGTGGCTCAGCTTTTGCCTGGAGGGGTTTGATCTGTCCGATCAGTGGCCTAGGGGAAACTGTGCCTGGCTTTAAGGACTGAGGCAGAGCAGCTGAGTTCCTGATTCAAAAGAAGTAAGTTGGCCTGCAGACGGCTGGGGTCTCCCACAGAGAAGAAAGCATGAAGCCTTATTTAAGGTGAGACTGCAATAACCAACTTACCCTGACGAACCTGCATCTGAGAGATCCAGAAAAAGGACTGCTAAGTGCGTTAAAGAATCTACAACAAAGATTGTGTTCCTGACGACTGAGGACCTGCCCCAGAGACTGTATCATTCTTAAAGGTTAGAAAAATAATTATCAATCGGTTTAGTGGATAGGTTAAAGGGGTTGTAGGATTTTATAGGATTAATAGTTAAGAAATTGTTGGTGTTTGTTATAAGTGAATTTATTAATAAATAAATAAGTGTTAAATAATAATTTAAAAGATCGGTTACACCCCACTTAACAGAAGGCAGCCCAGGGGCACCAAGATTGGCATTAATCTCATGTCTGTTACGACAGCACACTCCTGATTCCTGGCAACATTTGCAGTTTTAGTGAGTCGGGCATTCCATGACTCTTGAGGCAATAAGAGTAGAGAAAGCAATGATGCCCAACATGATAAAAAGTGTAACGAGTACACATCGGGTACATGATTACTATGAATCAATGTGAAGGACTCTAGGTAAAGTCTTACTGCTTATAAGGAATGAGAGGCCCACAGAAAATAACACAACAGGAATCTTAACAGATGGTAAGTTAACTTAATCAAACAAATTAAGGGATCATACGTCAAAAACAAGAGAGTAGGTTATTTGACACACACTGTAATTACATTGGATATATTGCTTTCAATAAATGTTACAGGACAAATTAACATTAGTCTTGCCAACTACATTTGTAAATCTGTTTTTCAGACTTATAATTACAATCCTAAATTATTATGGCTGCAAATTAACAATTTTAATGTAGTGCAGGCATTGTAATCATCACATTTAGTTTCTTTTTAAATGGATTGTCTAATGCAAAGTTAAACAATAGTCACCTTAGTAAGCAGTAGATACAGGTGGAATCGGTTTCAACTGAACAATCTGTGAAAAGCAGACTGCTACAGAGTATAAGTTTTCTCAGACAAGGAGCAATGGTAGGCTCAAAAGTAAATGGTGGAATCTTTAAGGGAACATCTTACAGTCTCATTCAACACACTGAGGCTTGACATACAGATTACAGAGCCTTCCACCTTATAAAAAAACAATAGAGTGTCCAGAAGGACACGCAGATTGCTCTGAACATATTGTGTACACTCTGGTCCTCAGTCTGCTTGGGAATACAGAAGCCAGCTTCCTGCTCCTGGCATTCCAGCTAGCCTCTCAGAAATGGACACATGCTCTCATTTAATTCATGAGAAATGTTTTTTTTACATTATTTATTATAGGAAATAAATTTTAATACATATATTGTGTGTCCATAGTTTCATCATTTCTACTTGAATCACACTTGCTGAGCAATGTGATTATGAAAGGCTCGTCTGAAATGTTTGTCCCTAAACCTCTGCTTTGAATTTTGTTTCCTTCTAGTTCAGTGGTTTTCAACTTTCCAAATGCTGCAAACTTTTAATAAAGTTTCTCATGTTGTGGTGACCTCCAACCGTAAATTTATTTTGTTTCTACTTTATAACCATAAATTTGCTACCATAATTAGTGATAATGTACATGTATGTATTTTTCAATGATCTTAGTTGACCCTTATGAAGGGGTCATATGACACCCCAATGGATTGCAACCCACAAGTTGAATCACTGTTCTAGCTGAATGTTTCAGGTTAATAATCAAAGAAATACTACACTTATAAGATTAGGTCAAACAGGAAGAAAGAGTAATAAGAAAGGAAGATTAATAATAGGAGGTTTGATATAAAAATTACTCCCTTTTATTTTATAACAGATGAGACTCAGTTGTGAATTGGGTTGGCATGTGTGTAAGTAGGCTTTTTCTTTTCTAAAATGAATAACCTATGTATTAGTAAGTCTTAGACTTAAAGGAGCATTGATGATAGTTTTATTAATGAAAATTTATTTTGGAAACCCATATATAGTGAAAGGTGTTATCATTATTGTTTTGGTTATTTAACTTAGATGTTGTAACCTTTGAATATAAATTTGGCACCGGAAGGTACTCTTCAGGATACAAAAATATAAACGTGGGCACCAAACCAGCCACAAAACCCTTGCCCTACAATATCTTATCTACAAGATGTTTTGGGGCAATGGTGGCATAGAATTTGTGGGAGTGGCAACCAATGTCTGGTTTAACTTGAGGTACATGCCAAAAGAGGAAACAAATGCTCTACACTGCCTAGATAGCCATGAATCAAAGACTGGATAGCCCTGAGGCCTAAAACTGATGTCTTTTTCAGTCTTCATCAGAAAGGCTTCCTCTAAACAGGAGATGGGGGATGGTTCAGAAACCCAGTCAGACACTATACAGGGAGAACTTCTAACTTTGGGGTTTCCACTGGATTCCTCCCCTCGAAGATTAGGGAACTACATGGAGGGGGGAATGAAAGATTGTAGATGTTAGAGAGGATGAAGGATACAGGAGAACATGGCCCACTGAATCAATTAAGCAGGGATTACAAGGGCTCATACAGACTGGTTAAAAATCAGTCTTCATAATGAACTTTCTAAGGCTTCATCTAAATTCATTTAAAGGTTGATCCGAGGATGAATGAATACGCTTGACACTGCCGAGAGGCCTGGGGACTAGAGGCTGGATAGGCCAAGGACCTAAGACAGAGCCAAAGGCCAGTGGCAAAAAAAAGTCAACGAACTGGTTCCTAGTAATAGTCTCCTAAACTCATAGACAGGAGCCTATGACATCTTCAGAGAGACTTCACCCAGAACTGATGGGAGCAGGTAGAAAGACCCACAAAGAAACTCTAGGTAAAATTAGAGGAACCCTGTGGAAGAGGGGGAGGAAGGATTGTAGGAGCCAGAGGGGTCAAGGAAAATGCAACAAAACCCACAGAATCAACTAACCTGGACTCATAGAGACTGAACCAACAAAGAGGGAGCTTTCATGGATCTGATGTAGTCCCTCTAGCTATATATTATGGTTGTGTAGCTTGATCTTCTAGTGGGACCCTTACTACTGGGAGTGGAGGTTGTCTCTGACTCTTGCCTGCTTTTGGGAACCTTTTCCTCCTACTAGATTGCTTAGTCTAGCCTTAATAAGAGTACGTAGTGCCTATTCTTTTTGCAAGCTGATATGCTATGTTTGGTTAACATTCCTGGGAGACTTGCCCTTTTCTGAAGGACAGAGTTGAGGGAGGTTGTTGGGGGAGTAATAGGGAGGGGAAGAGAAAGGGAAACTGTGGTCAGGATGTAATATATGAGAGAAAAATAAATTTAAATTTTTTTTAAGAATGAATGAGAGAGTGTGAGGAAGTAGTGAAAGATATAGCCATGACTTCAAAGAAGCAAATATGCAACTGTACAGACTGAAAGGAACAGGAACAGAGACTTTATTACCTGTTAGTGGGACATTTTGCCCTAGTGGAGCTGCCATGTAGGGCCCCAGTGCAAGAGGAAGCTCTTAGCCCTCATATGACTGCTGAACTGAGGGGCTCTGATATCTAAAGGCACCCCACACTGGAGGATTAGGGTAGGTGGGAGAAGGGGGAGAGGGTGGGAGGGTGGGACTGGGAGGAGTGGAGGGAGGGAACTGTGATGGACATGTAAATTGAAGTAATAAATAAACATTAAAAAAAGAAAGAAAGGTTACATCCTTATCATATTGTCCTCTTTTCCCGCTTCCCAGCCCCACCCTCCCATGGTTTACCCCCTGACCCTTCCCTCTTGTTCCTCTGGGGTGGAGTGTCCCTGCCTAACAGTCTCTCACCACAGATCAGGAGTCATATGAGGGCCAAGAGCCTCTTCATTCACCAGGGGCCTACGAGGCAGTACTGCCAGTGAATGGTGTCTCATTGCTACTGGGGGAATACTAAAAAAAAGACCAACAAACAAACAAACCCACAAAAACAAAGAATATCAACAAAAAAAGAGAGGAAAAAGAGAAGGGAAAAGGAAAAAGAAAAAAAAAGAAGGAAAAAGAAAAAGATAAAAAAAAGAATTATGTCCTTGTTCCTTTTGGTGTGTTGGTTGTAGTACAGATATGCTGTACGATATAGTTAAAATCCTACTATAAGTGAATAGATGCCATGTGCATCCTTCTGAGACTGGGTTAGCTCACTCAGGATGAGCTCCTCTAGATCGATCCATTTGGTTGCAAATTGCATGATTTCATTGTTTCTGATAGCTGAGTAATATTCCATTGTATAGATGTACCACAATTTTTTAATCCATTCTTCAGTTGAGGGACATCTGGGTTGTTTCCAATTTCTAGCTATTACAAATAAGGCTGCTATGAACATAGATGAGGAGACTTCCCTATGTCTCCCTGAGAGGTCCTTTGGGTGTATACCCAGAAGTGGTATGGCTGGGTCCTGAGGCAAGGTTATTCCTAGATTTCTAAGATATCGCCAGACAGACCTCCATAGTGGTTGCACAAGCCTGCACTCCCACCAGCAATGGAGTAGGGTTCCCCTTTCTCCACACCCTCACCAGCATGCACTATCATTTGAGCTCTTTATTTTAGCCATTCTAACAGGTGTTAGGTGGAATCTCAGGGTCTTCTTGAGTTGCATTTCTCTGATGATTAAGGATGCTGAACATTTCTTCAGGTGTCTCTCAGCCATTAGGGATTCCTCCTTTGTGAATTCTCGATTTAGCTCCATCTCCCATTTTTTGATTGGATTATTTGGTTTCTTGGCATTTAGTTTCTTGAGTTCTTTGTAGATTTTAGATAATAGCCCTCTATCAGATGTGGGGTTGGTGAAGATTTTCTCCCAGTCTGTTGGTTGCCGTTTTGTTCGAATGATAGTGTCCTTTGCCTTACAGAAGCTTTTCAGTTTCATGAGGTCCCATTTATTGATTGTTGATCTCAGGTCCTGAGCTGTTGGTGTTCTGTTCAGGAAGTTGTCACCTGTGCCAATGAGTTCGAGGGTTTCTCCTACTTTTTCTTCTAGTATCTTTAGTGTGGCTGGCCTTATGTTAAGGTCTTTGATCCACTTGGAGTTAAGTTTTCTACAAGGTGATAGGTATGGGTCTAATTTCATTCTTTTGCAAGTGGACATCTAGTTGGAGCAGCACCATTTGTTGAAGATGCTGTCCTTCTTCCATTGTGCCGTTTTGGCTTCTTTGTCAAAGATTAGTTGGCCATAGGTGTGTGGATCCATGTTTTGGTCTTCAATTCGATTCCATTGATCCACTGGTCTGTTTCTATACCAGTACCATGCTGTTTTTATTCCTGTTGCTCTGTAGTATAGCTTGAAATCTGGGATGGTGATACCTCCAGATGTTTTTTCATTGGACAGGATTGATTTAGCTATTCTGGGCTTTTTGTTGTTCCATATGAAGTTGAGACTAGCTTTATCCAGGTCTATAAAGAATTGTGTTGGTATTTTGATAGGAATTGCATTAAATCTGTATATTGCTTTTGGTAGGATAGCCATTTTTATTATGTTGATCTTACCTATCCATGAGCATGGGAGATCTTTCCATCTTCTAAAGGCCTCTTCCATTTCTTTCTTCAGGGGCTTGAAGTTCTTGTTATATAGGTCCTTTACATGCTTGGTTAGAGTTACCCCCAGGTATTTTATGTTGTTTGTGGCTATTGTGAAGGGGGTTGTTTCCCTTATTTCTTTCTCGGTATATTTGTTTGTTGTATAAAGAAGGGCTTCTGATTATTTTGAGTTAATTTTGTATCCAGCCACCTTGCTGAAGTTGTTTATCAGATGTAAGAGTTCTTGGGTGGAGTTTTTGGGGTCGCTTATGTATACTAACATATCATCTGCGAATAGGGATAATTCCTACTTTTCCTTTTCTGTATCCTTCTTCCTCTCCTATGTAGGAGTGCATGGGCTTGAGAAAAATGAGATATAGACATAGCACAGGAAGGTCCAAGAAGAAGGGGCAGATTATTGAATATGCCCTTATACCTTTGTATATTGACACAAAATTAGTAGTTTATTTTGCTAAAGTGGTATTGACCATTGTTTATTGTGCAAAAATAAGACTGTATTGGATTACATCCGTATTAATCTTTGTATATTGATACAAAATTAAGATTATAGTTGGCCACAATGGTATTGACCCTTGCATATGGACGTAATATTAAGATTATATTGGGCTACATAGGCATTGATCTTGGTATATTGATACATAATTAAGAGTATATTTAACCACAATTGAATAGATCTTTGTATATTGATACAAATTTAAAGGTAACGCTTCCTAATGGTATCATACCTAGAGATACTTAAAAATAAAATGTGAAGCTCTGACCTCTTGATACCAACCATCTAAAACGGTCTAGGATAGTTAAAACAAACTCCTAGTCATGCAAACATGTCACTTTGTTAGCTACTATGACAGTCTATCACAGATATTCTCTAAACTACCCAGTAATCAAGTTGCTAAGAGACAAGCAACATTTGCTTATCTAAATACAAGAGATGGATAGGGCATCTTCAAAAACCCCAAGAGATCTGCAGAATATGGCATTCAAAGATGTTATCTTAAATCAAGATTTTTTTTTATATCGAGACATATCAGCGCCTGACTGCACCCCCTATTCTACTCCAAGTAGAAGATAAGCATCGAAGAACCTCCACTATAAGATGGTTGAATTAGTGGCAAGCCTTTCTCTTGGCATGAACAAACCCCTTGCACCAACTGCAGACAGACTGCTGTCCAAAAAGGACAAAACTTGGTAGCAGGGAAGTCGACAGCCTAACTCTGCCAAGACAGGGTAGGTAAGTCCTTCATAATCCCTGCTCTACAACAAATGTCTGTCAGAGAAACAGCACCCAAAGGCTGAAGACTGATGCAGGAATGTATGGAGAGAAAATGGGAACTGTCCAGGCAGTCATTGGTTTGTCCTTTCTTAGTTTTGGAAGCTGCAGGCCCTGCACTTCCTATATAAGCAAATATATTTATCCCTCTCAGGTCTCTGAGGTGGTTGAAGAATAGACAGCTAGAATCTCATAGTTAAATTTTGAATTGTTTAGGAATCAAGAGGGTGTTATAGATCTAAGAAGATACTCAAAAGTGTGTTGCAAGATAGTATGAATGTTGAGTCACATATAGACCTTTAAACTCATGGGGTTGGTTAGATAGTAGAATGTTAAAGTCAGGGGCCAAATATGTATAAACTGGACATTGGGAAGGTATACTGGGCCATTTAACTCTCATAAATGTGGCATATTTATATCTATTTTTTTGTATAATACTTACTGTTATAAGAGAAGGAACCATCTGTTGGACTGAAAGGGGAAACTTCTGGGGGGAAGGGGTGGAAGGGTGGGGTAGGAAGGGGGAATAGGGAGGGGTTTGTTACTGAGATGTAACTTGAAAAAAAAATAAAGTATTTAAAAAAAAAAGAAAGAAAGAAAAGGAGGGAGAAAACCAAAAGTTAAGTTTTTCAATCTGATTCACATTTGAAATGTTCTAGAAAGTTGAGATTCACAGAAATAGTATTTAAAAACGTATATAAACATAAGGTCTTTCATGTGATCAGCAAAAGTTGAAATATGGGACTATTTGAAGTTCAAATTAAGACTTTAAAGACATTAGATTTTTGGAACTCATGAGTAATCAGTATCATTTTATAAATTGTGTTTCTCATTTCTGTGTTATTAGAAATATTTATGTAGACCTAAATATATAGAGAATATAATTTTTATACATAAGAAGTATAATTTCCTATATCCTTTAAATCACACATTCAGTTTTTCATTTACATTAAACTAGATAAGACTGCATTCTGTTTGAAACTCACTCTAGACTTCAAAGAAGAAATGCTCCTAAAACACGAAGTGATAGGGCATAAAATAACACCATTATGTTTCCTAAAAGCACAAAACCCTCTGCATATATTATTCAGAGTGGATGCTGATATATTGTCTTTGCAAGCTGTGAATAGCAGTTTTAGAAACTTGATGTATTCAAGGGTTATCTGAACTCACCAGTTCAGCTTTCATTAAATATGTCTGCACATATTTCTACCATAATCACCTGAGAAACCATTATACCAATTCTTGTCTCTGAGAAAACTGAATATCCCCTTGAAAATAACACAGGATTCATGTGTCCTTACCTTGAGTTCTTACCCTTATGGAGCACATGGATCAGTCTCCCCACCTTTGGTTGGACATGTTTGATAATATGATGCAAGAGAAATGCATAGTACATCAGTGTATGGAGATTTTTACAGTTTTATCGGTTGAATTTATTCCTTAATATCCCTTTAAAAACATTTATGGTTGGAGAGATGGCTCTGTAGTTGAAAGTCCTTTCTGTTCTTGCAGAGGATTGGGGTACACTTCTCAGCACCCACATGTGATGGTGTAGTGTTAAGCCTTCTAAATGTTAATTAATTGGTCCTGCTTTTTGACTGTTACTTACCTTGACTCCGACTGGTTAAATAAAATGCCGAGGCCTGAGACTGGGCAAAGACAGAGAAAGGTGGGACTTCCTGGGATTAGAACAGGAAGCCTGTGCTTTAGACAGAGGATTAATTAATTCCAGCCAGGAGCAGCAGGAAGAAGGAGGACACATACCTTGGGTTAGAAAAAACAATATCATTCCACATGGCCAGGAACATCGGCATAACGTGGAGGATGGCCGTCCAAGAGGGTGTATGTATATATGGGGTCATATTTGGGTAATAGAATTAAGAGCTAGCTTAGGTGGGCCAAGATTGCTCAATTCAGGCCAAGGCTTGTTAAAATCCACGTGGTGTCTGTGTGCTCATTTATAATGGATGGTTAAGGATTAACCACCAAACCAATTAATAATAAACTAAATACTGTTAAACAATTTAATTATTTCTCTACAAATGGAGCCCAATATAATTTGACCAATTTTTTTCTACACACATGCTGCTCAAAAACACTGCAACTCCAGTTTTATGGGATATGATTCATTCTTTTGCATATAGGTGGTTCTCAGAAATATATGAAAGCCAACATTCACAAACATAAAAGTAAAAAGTAAACTTTTAAAAGCATTCAGTAGTTTAAGATCTTGTCTGTGTACCGTTTGACATTGTGTTGAAATTACAATAATAAAAATCAAATTAGTAGGCACAAAACTCAAAATAATTAAACACTACATAAAGGAGTAATAAGATTATAGTTTTTTTTTATTTTTACAAAAGTGATTGTGTCATGCATTTGGTTTTATTTATTCTTTTTTTTTTATAAATACTTTATTTTTTTTCTTCAAGTTACATCTCAGTCACAAACCCCTCCCTATTCCCCCTTCCTATCCTGCCCTTCCCCCCTCTTCCCCCCAGAAGTTTCCCCTTTCAATCCAACAGATGGTTCCTTCTCTTATAACAGTAAGTATTATACAAAACAACAGATGGAAATATGCCACATTTATGACAGTTAAATGGCCCAGTATACCTTCCCAATGTCCAGTTTATACATATTTGGCCCCGGACTTTAACATTCTACTATCTAACCATCTCCATGTGTTTAAAGGTCTATATATGACTCAACATTCATACTAACTTGCAACACACTTTTAAGAGTATCTTCTTAGATCTATAACACCCTCTTGATTCCTAAACAACTCAAAATTTAGCTATGAGACTCTAGCTGTCTATTCTTCAACCACCTCAGAGACCTGAGAGGGATAAATATATTTGCTTATATAGGAAGTGCAGGGCCTGCAGCATCCAAAACTAAGAAAGGACATACCAATGACTGCCTGGACAGTTCCCATTTTCTCTCCATACATTCCTGCATCAGTCTTCAGCCTTTGAGTCCTGTTTCTCTGACAGTCATTTGTTGTAGAGCAGGGATTATGAAGGACTTACCTACCCTGTCTTGGCAGAGTTAGGCTGTCGACTTCCATTTGAGTTCGGGCCCGGAACAGGTCTACTACGACCCAAATCAGCAGGAAGTCACTTTAAGAGAGCGACGTCCCATGCCCAGAGGGTGGGGAAGATGTGTCTCCGCCCTTCTTTTTGGTTATTTGAAGGATAACTGAAAACTCCGATATTTAGGGGAAGAAATTACAAGCTGATAAATGGTCCTGTTTAATGGGTTTTGGAGGTTAGTCCCAGGGACTTCCTACTTTTCCTTTTCTGTATCCTTCTTCCTCTCCTATGTAGGAGTGCATAGGCTTGAGAAAAATGAGATATAGACATAGAACAGGAAGGTCCAAGAAGAATGAGCAGATTAGTGAATATGCCCTTATACTTTTGTATATTGATACAAAATTAGTAGTTTATTTTGCTAAAGTGGTATTGACCATTGTTTAATGTGCAAAAATAAGATTGTATTGGATTACATCAGTATTGATCTTTGTATATTGATACAAAATTAAGATTATAGTTGGCCACAATGGTATTGACCCTTGTATATGGACGTAATATTAAGATTGTATTGGGCTACATAGGCATTGATCTTTGTATATTGATACATAATTAAGAGTATATTTAACCACAATTGAATAGATCTTGGTATATTGATACAAAATTAAAGGTAACGCTTCTTAATGGTATCATACCTAGAGATACTTAAAAATAAAATGTGAAGCTCTGGCCTCTTGATACCAACCATCTAAAACGGTCTAGGATAGTTAAGTAAAACAAACTCCTAGTCATGCAAACATGTCACTTTGTTAGCTACTATGTTAGAATATCACAGATATTCTCTAAAGTACCCAGTAATCAAGTTGCTAAGAGACAAGCAACATTTGCTTATCTAAATACAAGAGATGGATAGGGCATCTTCAAAAACCCCAAGAGATTTGCAGAATATGGCATTCAAAGATGTTATCTTAAATCAAGATTTTCTTTCTTTCTTTTTTTTTTGATATCTAGACATATCAGTGCCTGATAGCACCCCCTATTCTACTCCAAGTAGAAGATAAGCATCGAAGAACCTCCACTGTAAAATGGTTTAATTAGTGGCAAGCCTATCTCTTGACATGAAAAAACCCCTTGCTCAATTGCAGACAGACTGCTGTCCAAAAAGGTTTTATTTATTCTTAAAGTCCTTATTTGTGCCTATTTACTATTCTGCATTAATTCCAAAGGTGATATAAATTTTGTAGTTTTGAACATATCTTATGAATTTCTTTTAGTAATGATTTTTTTCACTTTTGCCAAAAAGTATATACAAGGAGCACTTAATTTAAATATTTTCCTTCTTATTTTTAAATTTATCTTCATTTGTGGAGGCACATGTGTGTTATGATGTGAGTATGGAGGCTAGAGACAACTTGCTGGTGTCGAATCTCTCCTTCCACCATGTGTGTCCCAGGCATTTTTCTCAGATCATCAGGCTTGGTGGCAAGCACCTCTAGTACTTGAGACATCTGCTGGAGCAATATTCTTCTTTGTGAAAAAACATTTATCTAATAGCTTTATAATGCTGGATACATATTACACTTTTTATTAAGTACATTGCACATTTAATTTCTAAAGTTAAATATACATTGAATGGTATTTCATAAGATGGAAGATACAATCCTTATCCTTAAATGGATTTGTGATTTAAAAATAAAAGTTGTTTATATTTGTCACATAAATTATGATGTTCTGAAATACATATACATTGTAGAATGGATAAATTATGGCAATTAATAAAATTATTATCTAATGTTCTCATAATCATCTGGTGAGAATACTAAAAATCCCTCACTGAGTTTTGAGACCAGTTAGCTCTTTGTAGTGGCTCTGACTGTCCTGGAACTTTCTCTGTAGATCAGGCTAAGAATCTCAGTGATTCCCCTGTCTCTGCCTCTCTGCTGGGACTAAGGGTTGTGCCTCCATGCCTGGCTTCAGAATGCATTGTTATTATTTTCTATAGTTACTATGATGTAAAATCATCTCTAGAATTTATTCTTTCTACTCTGCATCCTTTGAGTAATATCTTCCCAACACCTTTCCCAAGACTATGGTAACTAATTTCTAATTCTATTTACATGTGATATCACCATCTTTGGTGAGATCCACCTAAAAGTGAATTCAATCATCATTTTTCATCTTCATCTGGTATTTTAAAACATTGAGTCAATATCCTCTGGGTCATATAGGAAGTTGTCTTTCTTTTAAAGGCTGAATATACCATAAAGTATATGTAGCCTTTTAAAAATCTGTTCCTGTGCTGATTGATACATAAGTTAGCTCCATTCCTTGTGTATTACCAGTCCTAAAGTGATTGTCATATTACTGGACTTTTGGAACAAGAGTTAGCTTGTAGCTGTGATAGACTAGGCTTGTCCACCAGTTCTTACATGTCAATTAAAAAATAAAGAATGGTGATGAGTAGAGAAAGGAGATTTAATCTATGATCAATAGAAAGAAGAGCAAATAGAGGGCACAAAAACTCCAAGTTTGTCTTTGAAGGTGTTGATACAAGGTCTAAGAAAAGGCAGAATCAGGACAGGGACAACAACTGTGCATAATTTATCAATTATGGTTAAAATGGATTTCCTATGAGTATATTCTTATCTCTGTCAGGAAATGTGGCCTACTGTACTGCGCGTTGGCTAATCACTCTGTGGATAGGAGGAACCACTGTGGTTTCTATGAGATGATCTGCTCTAGCATTTAACCTATTTCTGGCATATATATGAGCTCACACATTGGGGGTGGCCTGTCTGGCCTGCAGCCTTCGCTATTCCTGTAATTCAAGGTGCATAAAGGTTTAAGACAAGATCACAACTATGCCTCAGCCTTAAATTGAAACAGGACAGGAGAAAGGTTAGATGTTACTGCTTTCTAGATCAACTTTCCTTGATTGACTAACATTCTATATTATTTCCTTATGTTGTAAAACACCATAGCCAAAAGCAACTTAAGGAAGTATGCTTGTTTTAGCTTATATTTCTGTTAGATTGGGGCCCACAATGACAAAGATGACATAGCAACAAGTAGGAATGGTGCCGAGAACACAGGGTGAGAATTCACTTCCCAACCTCACACAGAAATAGAGAAAATGAAATGTAGTAGCCAGATTCAAGTGTTATGCTTTTCCAGCAAGGCATGACTTTATTAAGGGTCCACAACCTCTGCAAACAGTGCCACCAACTACAGACACAGTAGTCAAATACATGATCCTACAAGGGATCATTCTTGATTTAGATCACAACATGCCTGAGTGCAAAGGTAAACAGGCAATCCAAAGTAAAGAAATGGAAATCAAAGATGATGTCAGGTTTCCATCCTGTGCCCAAATGAAGGTCAATGATTTAGCCCAGTTTCATCCTTCAATTGCATGTTCCTGTTTGTGCCTTATAAAAAGACCACAGAAACAGTGAGTGCAGTTGTCCATAAATCCTGTGATTATTATATTCTATGTTTTATTGTGCTATTTTAACACTGTCAAAAATATACAGCATCTTCATTTGTAGTCTCTCATTTTGCAGATGAGGGTGAGCCTGATGTTCCCTGGGTGAGATATGCTTATCACTCTGGATGAGTAAGTCATTACTCAGCACTATTTTTTTTTTATTTTTAGCATTTTTTTAATTTTTTTAAATACTTTATTTTTTTTCTTCAAGTTACATCTCAGTAACAAACCCCTCCCTATTCCCCCTTCCTATCCCGCCCTTCCACCCTCTTCCCCCCCAGAAGTTTCCCCTTTCAGTCCAACAGATGGTTCCTTCTCTTATAACAGTATTATACAAAACAACAGATATAAATATGCCACATTTATGAGAGTTAAATGGCCCAGTATACCTTCCCAATGTCCAGTTTATACATATTTGGCCCCTGACTTTAACATTCTACTATCTAACAAACTCCATGAGTTTAAAGGTCTATATGTGACTCAACATTCATACTATCTTGCAACACACTTGTAAGAGTATCTTCTTAGATCTATAACACCCTCTTGATTCCTAAACAATTCAAAATTTAACTATGAGACTCTAGCTGTCTATTCGTCAACCACCTCAGAGACCTGAGAGGGATAAATATATTTGCTTATATAGGAAGTGCAGGGCCTGCAGCTTCCAAAACTAAGAAAGAACATACCAATGACTGCCTGGTCAGTTCCCATTTTCTCTCCATACATTCCAGCATCAGTCTTCAGCCTTTGGGTCCTGTTTCTCTGACAGACATTTGTTGTAGAGCAGGGATTATGAAGGACTTACCTACCCTGTCTTGGCAGAGTTAGGCTGTCGACTTCCCTGCTACCAAGTTAGCCCCCCCCCCCCCCCCCCACCCCAAAAAAAGAGGGCAATTGTCCTAGGGTTGGGATTGGGGCAGGGCTCTGTTCTTATCTTTCCAGGAGAATCGAAGCGTCCATTAGGGGAGCCCGGGGACGTCTGGACAGCGGAATCCTCAGCAGAGAGCAGAATCAGGCACCAAGGAGGACGAGTGACCCAGTTGATTCTGCCTGGCAGACTTCCTCAATAGCTGTCTCCATAGGGGGCCTGCAACCACCACAGCAATCCAATGTCACTGGGACCGCTCAGCTCTACACAATGCCCCGACAGGAACCTCAGTGAAGCCTGCAAGATCAGCTTCTGCCTACAAACCCCTTAGGTCATCTAAACAGCTGAGACCAGAAGGACTGAACTTAAAAGGAGTGTACTAACATTTTTAATCATTTTTCCCATTTGGGTTCGGGCCCCAAACAGGTCTACTACGACCCAAATCAGCAGGAAGTCACTTTAAGAGAGCGACGTCCCATGCCCAGTGGATGGGGAAGGTGTTTCTCCACCCTTCTTTTAGGTTATTTGAAGGATAACTGAAAACTCTGATATGTAGGGGAAGAGACTCAGCACTATTAAGTCTGTGGTGTGAGTTAGCAGTAACCTCACACATTGCTACCGCCCCCCATGTGGCCTCTCTTCAACATCACTTTGATTTTTCTCCCACTAGCAGTTCAAACCTTGACTGAGGTGATTCTGTGACTTCCTTTGACTTGACCTAGAGTGATAGGTTGTTGCTTTGTAACTTCTGAGACCATGCTGGGAAGCCTACAAGACCTTTACTCTCACTCTGAATGCTGATATGAAAGGGCTTTTTCAGGGCTAGAAATGGAAAAGGATAAAGACTGAGATGCCCCCAGAAACTCGTTTTGGGAACAGTGAAGCACAGGAGGCCATGTGAATTTCTGGCTTGAATGGAGTTGCATCGGCACAGCAAGATAAAACAGAAATAGAACCCTTCAACCAAAAGATGGAATGATTCATGTCTAAATAGAAACATTAGCAAAAACTAATGTTTCTGTATCTGTCTGTCTGTCTCGTGTGTGTTTGTTTGTGTGTGTGTGATGTATATTCTAACAATTCTTTACAGCCTTCATTTTACTCTATCAAAACCCTACCAAGTTGGAATAACTAAAAAAGTGTCTGTCTTCAAGACTGAACCTTAAAGTATACTAGAAGTTACAGAAGAAAAATAACAATATTTGACAGTTTTTTTCAAACAGGAGAATATAATCTTTCAACTGACTATATATACATATATTAACTAATATACTATCTATATACTATTGAAATATGTTTGCTTTTAGTTAAAAAAGTTTGTGATATATAATTCATTCTTTAAACAATATTTGTGTGAGAAAATATGTATTTATGTCTTTAATTTATATGATTGCACAATATACCACTGTAAATATATATCAATAACACATACTTAATAAAAATTATAAATATATCAAGTGGTCAAAACTAAACATATATACATATGAATCACAATAACTTGATTCACTAAGTTGTATATATATATATATATATATATATACATATATGTAAAAATAAGAATTAAAGAACAGGTCATACATTTGAGATGGAAAAGGGGCACAGGAAAGTTTAAAGGGAGAAAAACATGTATGGGAATGATGTAAATAAAGTTTTCTTATATAAAATTCTCAAAACATTTAAAAATGCAATACAAATTTCTTATCTCTAATGGCTTGTCTTACTTTTCATAAAAGATGCTTGGGTGGTGGGTTTGTAGTCAACCCTAATGTTATAACCTAATGTACTTAATGTTATAACCAAAATTGTCACAAATAGTTATAAAGTACATTTCACTAATGCTGACAATACTTTCTCACTCATATACTTTGTCAAAATACAATTCATTTTACTTTTACTTCCCCAAGAGTTCTTGTCAAATACTATTACTTTAATTGCTATGGTTGTATCTAGCATTAAATGATACTGCTATATCTCTTGGTCTGTTTTGTCACTTATCTAGAAAGAAAAGATACTCTTATATCTTCAATAGCTATTGACATTCCTCTGATGTTTTCATTATTAATTCTGCCTCAGTCTTCCTATAGTCATCTAATTCCTGACTTCCCACTCTAATCCAATCACCACCTTTCCAAAGTTGTCACCTTACTGCAAATTTTCAATAAAACCTATATTTGCCAAGTAGCCAAATTTGTAGCTGCCCTTGACTTCACATTCCTCTGAATAATCATAATTCTAAATATATGAAAATTAATGCTTAAATATTATATTTTAGCCATTATTTTATTTCAACATCTGGTACTATGTAAAATATATTTCTATGTAATTAAATCATTTGGCTTATTTAAGCCTCATTTGGTTGCTATAAAGAGAGAAAAGTTCAACCTTGCTTGGACAAAATCAGGGCATAGTCTATGGAATCAGAGGTGTGCTATAACCCTGAACTACATGAAATATGGCGAGCTTCCAGACAGAGTAAGAGAAATTTGAGATTGCTTCCTCATGGAATAATACTGCTTACTTCTACAGCTCTCTTCATTATGGTCTTCTCATATTCTTCAGCCTGTCATGGATTCTTTACTTGTGTAACTGCTTTGTCTAAAAAAAGCCACAAAATGGTACCCACAGATTCTGAGTTGGTGTGAAGTCACACATTTGCTGGGGCATCTGTGTGGTATAACTCTTGTATGCACAGACCCTTTCTAGGCAGAGTGCCTGTGTTCATATCTCAGCTCTTCCACTCATCAGCTTGGTGAAGTTCAGCAAACGTCTCTGTTTCAGATTGTGCTACAATGAACTCATATAACAACTTGAAATCGAAACTTATTTCTATAAGCATTAATTCTTCAGGTGATGTAGTGCTAACTCATTAACCACTAGCAAGATGCTAATGGGACAAACTCATTAAGTTAGCATTGAATCATTTTTTTTATTAGTCTGCTTTTGCTACAATAACAACTAAAATCCCACAGTGTCTTCAGAGAACAATCTTTCTTTTGCACTTAGAGCTTAGCATTCTTGCTCTGTGTTGGATTCACTCAAATCTCAGTTTGTAATGATACCTATGTGTATTCTGGTAGAACTAAGTCTAAAATGATGATTATCCTCAAGCCCTTTACTAGAAATGAAGAAAAAGGACACAAGAAGTCTCTTGAAATAGATGTGATTGAGCTACCATCCAGACATTTCTTATTAAACTGTAGGCCTACTTCCTTCACAGCAACTCTCCACCGAGAAAAGATACATTGGGGAACTTTCTTGATCCATCTAGAAAAAGTTTCATGGCCTTGGTTCTGATTGGCTGAATCCAGACTTCTGCTTGCATTATATTTCTTTGAGCTCTTTTTGACTCCAGGTTCTGAGAGCACTGCTTACCATTACCAGTGTGATTAGATATGATATGGCCATATCTTTGTCTTTTAATTACAGTATTTGCTTGTTCAATTTTTTTTTTGAGAAACATTCATTTTTTATTATCACAGAAAGGCATAGTGGTGGGGGTATTTTTTGCATCAGTTAATATTGCTAAGGGTGTTTGATACTATTATATAGTTCAATTTTAAAAATAAAAATAGTTTTAAAAATATTGTCCAATGACATATTCGAGAGTATGATTTGGTTTATTGATCATTACCAGTAAACGGCCTTCCTTGGCATAACAAAAAAGATAGAAAATACTTTAAACCAGGAGATAGAGAGAAGGGTTGAAGAATGTTATAATTAGTACATTACATAGCCATTAAAATTGTGACTTCACAGCAGATATGGCTGCCTACACAAGACTGGGCCAATCAACAGGTAACAAGGGCTCTGAGAGAGCTCATGGGCCTCTTTTCTCTTACAGATGAACCATTGGCCTCTGAAGGGTTCAGAGGGTGGGGTTGTCTTTGTCTTTAGTTGTTTACCCACTACCCAGCCATCCAAGCTGCAAGGGATCGGTCCAAACACAGTGACACTTCTACGACCTTAGTTAATTTCAATAGGACAAAAGTAACACAAAACTAGATGAACAGGGAAAAGATATTTGTATGGAACATTGATATTTGGCAAAAGTATCAGAATATAAAAAAAGATTGCAGTGATAGTACTCAGAATATAGTACATTTATAGATAATTTGTCAAAAGTTGATTATTAAATGCTATTTTAATAAAGCATAAGGTTAAGTCTAAACAAAGGCTATCCATGTTTTCTGAACAAAAAAAAATCACTATCCTTTTCAGAAGAAAAAATACTTTCTAATCTTGATATGAGACAATAAGAAAAATGTTGAAATAAAAATTCCTAAAATATATTTATTCTGAGTAAATATAAATATATAAATGTAAATGTAAATATAAATATATTTTAGGAATCTTTATTTCAACATTTTTGTAAGTGGTAGAATATTTTGTACCTTCTCTTGTTCTTTGATAGAAGCTGGTATCATTCTCCGTTTATGGAATACTCACTTTTAAGTTTCATTTTAGTGAATGAAAGCTACAAGTCCTAGGACTGTGCGTTTGTCCCATCCAGCCATCTATCCAGTCTACACCACATGCAGTCATATGTCGCAGAATCATGAAAACTGCCTGTGAAGTAAGCACTCTGTAAGGTTGTCCATGTTCCATGTTTCCATTAGCATCAGGTAGGTTCAGACTACACCTGAGGACATATTCTTGCTTAGATTTCCCTCATATCACATTCTCCTTTCTTGCTTTTTTCCTAAAGGAACTCTGTCTATGTCATCACACCAGATAATATTCCAAGTCTTTCTCTAAGGAATATACCCTGAGAAAAAAGACAATATGAATTAAACCATAGTGAATTTTTCTGTTTCTGATTATATTTTCATCTGGAGAATGAAAGTAGGCAGTTCTTCTGGCCCTTATGCTCAAACATTAAGTGACATTTTAATTTTGATACAGGGTCATCATTTAATGGCCAGAGACAGGTGAACATATGCCTATATACTTGAGATGATATTAGAATTAAATTTTGTCTCTATCTCTAAAAAATCATGTGCCAAAGAAATTCAAGTCTTCCATTAAAGTTTACTCTCAACACATTATATAGTTTTTAAAAAATCCATAAAATTATTTAAATTACAAAAATATACAGAAGTGTATGTGTATATTTGTTATGAAGCCAACAATTTATAAAATCTATTGTCTTTTAACTCTTCTAAATATTTGATATAATGACTTTTCTGTGAGTTTATTGTAAAGTAATTTCATCATGAACTTTATTGTAATACAAATAATAGTACAAATATAGTGTATACTTGGCTAATAGAGAAATATAAAGATAGGAATGTTTAGGCTCAAATTGGAGCGTGTATGCCTACTGTTTTAAGGACTGTACACTTTTAGTTTCTTTCAGTAAACACAAGATTCCTATCAAATAATGGAGAATTTTTGTGTTTTACCAGACAATTATGTGGTTACAAATAATAAGGAAGAGACTAACTCAATTACTCAAGTTATTTTTTTTCTATTTCCAAAGATAGGCTTTTAACCACATCAACTACTAAACTGATCATCTAAATATGAAAACAAAGAGACAAAAATACCCTGTGGAATGGGATATAAGACTGTGGATGAAAACCAATAATAACTTGACTCAGCTCTACCAGGACTAACTAGGAAGAAAACCTCCCTCTCCCAGTATTTATTGGAACAGCACATTAGAAACCAAAATTTTTGTATTCCACAGTGACAATACCTCTGAGGAAATGCCACACATCATAAATGTACGTGGTGTGGTGTTTTCAGGTAAAACATAAGCAGGCAAAGAAAACAGAAAGGCTGGTGGGTGAAAAAGAGCAGAGCATGCTTAGTGTCTGTTGAGATGAGCCTGTCTCTGTGTCTTATCTTCATATTGCACTGATCTACCCTTAACTGATTTCTAATTGCATTTTTAACTGCATTTGTATTCCACTGATGGAAAAGCTGGTTATCTGGAGAGCGGTGTTGTCTGTGTTAGGCCCTACTTCTCTTCATGCATTGGTCATTTACATGAGAAATTTCCTTCTTTATCTGTAACATTCATTATCCAAATTAAGTCTCTGACCTCCTTTCCATTTGGCTAATTAAGTTTTAATGATAACAGAATTTATGTGCTCTGATTTATGAAAAAGGGGAGAGTTTAAGTTTTCCATGTAATTAAACCAAAAACTTAGTGATTTCTAATTTATGTTAAATAGATTTTTGTGACTGTGTACTTATGTGTTCTTAACTACTAAGCCATGTCTCCCTCCAAAATATTTTAGATGTGACAAAAATTTAAAATATAAAGATATTACATAGCCCAAGAATGAGCATACTCACCTTGGTTCCTGTAAATAGGAGTTTGAATATAAACCAATCTTTTACTCTTCAGTTAACTTAAATTTAAATATGTTATTAAAATTTACATAAAGATTCATTATAAGATATTTTATAATGAGTCAGTGAAATAGTATGAAAACCATAATTCAGATTTACTCCACAAATCACGTTGAACTTGTACTCATCTCTGAAAACAGTGAGTGTAATGAACTAAAGGCTTATCAAAGACATGGGGACTTATGTAACCATCAAAAATGTGAAGAAAATGTGGCAATTTCAAGCAAACGTCAGTAGCCCAAGGGTCCAAAGCATCCATCCACCTAAGCCAGTAGAAATCCTTACCTTCTTAGACATTTGTACAGTTGTTTCAAGTTCCAATTTTTGAAAGAAAGTAGTCACATAGTTATGTGCCTTAAAAGATAACCTATCACTGTAGTACCTTTGTATTTGTAATTATAGCTTTATGCATAATTGACTGAATATCTTTGCATGTTGGGGAATGAAAATTTATCAAAAATAAATAAATAAATAACAACCAAAATTCATCCAGTAGTCAGCACGTAGTGTTACATTCTAGTTGAGTCTGTCATCAAATCATGCATCATTTATTTCTGGTAGAGTTTTAGGAAGGGGGATTAGTAAATGAGATTGAACTCAGTGACCCACAATTTAGTTTCACCTTAAAAGAGGCAATATATGTTTAAAGCACCAATGGTCAAATTTCATCTCTAGACTCCCTGCTGCAGTTTGCTGAATAGTCAGATTATATGGCTATTTATGAGTTCCAAAAGAATTCAATTAGATAGCAAGAATGGGCTGTTTTCAAAGAATATCAACTCAGTCATGATATGTATGTGTCTATGTATGTGTGTGTGTATATGTGTGTGTCTATGTGTGTGTGTAACAGATAAGAGAGGTGAAAAGGAGAGGAGAAGAAAGAAGAGGAGAGGGGAGGGGAGGAGAAATGTTCTTGTGTGAACCTTGACCCTGGTGAGCGTCCCTGTGTGTCCATGTGGAGGGCAGAACAGAACTTTGGATATGATGCTCTTCATTCATATTCCACTGAGGTCAGGTCTTTTATTGAATAGAAATTCCAGCCAACAAGTACTAGCAACTCTCCTGCCTGCACTCGATGTAACACGACTATTATAAAAGTTCACAACCATTTCTAGGTTTTTGCAGGAATGCTGGAGATTCAAATTATAGTCTCTATATTTATTCATCAAGCATTCTTTCTCATTGAGACATCTTCCCAACCCCAAACCTGGACACTTCAAAGATAAAAGTAAGAGGCTAGCAAGATTATTCAGTGGATAAAATCATATGTAGCACACGAATGATAGATAATCTGAGTTTGATCCAAAGAATAGCCCCTCCCCCCCAATAAAACAGAGTACGCTGGTTGGCCTATGTAATTTCCACAATCCAATAGGAAAATGAGAGGCAGACATAGGAGAATGCTTGAGGTTCATTTTGCTTGGAATACAAAGTGTTGTGACAGAAACACTGAGAGAAACTGCCTCAATAAAACTGAAAGAAGGAACAGATTCCCAAATGTTCTCTGACCTCTACATGTGTGGCTATACATAAATACACACAAAGAAAGCAAAATATAAAATAAAATTTTAAGAGAAAAAAAGAGATGTGAGTATGTTTTTGTGTTTCCCTTTTATCCAGAGGTTACTTATAGTCTCTTAAAAATACATATTCATAAAAATAAAGATAATGAAAAGACAGTATTTGAGGAAAGAGAAGAGGAGAATTGACAGATGAAGCTAAAGAGAAAGAATATGATTATTTGACATTCAATTCATTAGCAATCTATGAAAATATCCTGAAATACATCATTTTGTACAATTAATATACTAACAAGATAGATTAGAGAAGAATGAAGCTAATGATAGAGCACAGTTGCTTTACACATCTAGAATTTATTTATATGCCAGTCACTATGTCAAATACCTTCTCCTGCAAAGTTTCTTTTTTTTCTTATTTGCATATAAACAAATTGAAACACAGGGGGAATTGAAGTGCATTCCTAAGGTCACACATTTACTGCAAGGGTCAGGGTAAGATGTGAGTGTCCCTGGTTTCATTTGCTACATTCTATTGCCCTGTGGTTTCAGTTTAACTGATGGGAGAAAATTTCTCATGAATAATGGATAGCATTGGATGAGATGCATCTTCTGTGCTTTTTACTCTCTTCATATTCATCCATAAGCTCACTGTTTGACAGACTGTTTCTCACTTTTGCTCACTGGCACAGGGTCTTTGTTCATAATACTGATGCCTCATATACCACATCTGCTGTGTGTGTTCCCAGGGTCACATCCTCTCAAGTTATAAGCTTTCCCTATTGTCCTAGAAATCAGAACACTCATCTCTTCTCCTGGAAGCAAGGAATCAGTGCAGAGCAGTTGGCTCTCTGATCCAAGGCTTCTCAGTGGACCTGCTAAACTTGATGCTCTTGAAACAGACATCTGTATGTTTAGTCACTGAACATAGTTGTCCCTGAAGCTAATTAGGCAATTGTGATATCCAAAAGCATAATTAATGAAACAGATTTTTAAAAAACCTGACATTTTCTATATCTGAAAAACAGTCTTATAACCCTCCGAGGGGAAAAATCTGGAATAACTAAGGAAGTGGACTGCTCTGATGTTAAGAAGGCAATGCCAGCAAAGCTAGGGCACCTGTACTAAACACCATGCCTGCTATTGAACATGACAGGAACCAAGCAAGAGCAGCCTTAGTTAGGCATTAGCTTGCTTTCTGAATCATGAAAAGATGAATATACACAATTATAAACACCAGCCCTGTTATAAAAGTGAATGGAAGACCCTCAAATACCTTGATAGTCCTTGATCATTGAATCTATACTTATTCTGGCAAAACACTTGATCCTGGCTGACATGAGGCTTTACAGAAAGATCTGTACATTTCTGTGTACCACACCCACCTTAACACAGCAAGCAATCAGGGCTACAGAGACAGGCTCAGCTTAGACAACCAACATTCCTCTCCTCTATTAATGCTTGTGACGTGCAGAATTTGTGATGGTCTTCTGGAGTTTGCTCCCTTCAGTGCTCTGGTGTCTTAAACAAACTATTCACAGAAGTAAGTAAAGTTGCACTTGAGACAGCTAGAGATGTTTCTTTTTGCCTGATTTAGCCTCCACTAAATAAAAACCATTTACACAAAAGTTTCAGTAACTGACTATTTCTGTCCATTGCAAATTCCATTAGCCTATCTCAACCCAGTCTATCCTTGTAGATGACTCTCTCTCTGCTGATGTAGTTCAAATTCCTCAATGCAAATTACATTATCATGCCCACTTTCCCCCAGTAAAATATCTACCCTCACAGTCCTTATATTACAGTTATGCAAATTTAGTAGCAAGTCCTAGTGAATTTGAGTTTTTTGAAAGGCAGCCCCTGGATTTTGTTTATTCTTATATTATGAGTAACAGATCCTACTGTCTTTTCTACAATAAGAATTGTTACAATTTTTTAAATTTAATTACTCTGATTTAAGATGGTGATCTTTTCATAACAATATTATGAAATAAAATATAATTTTATTTATTCATTTGCATAATAACCAAAGTATGGTATATCCTTCTGCAATCAAAACTGTAAGGCAATATATTCTAGACTATACTTTTTGAAAATGTTTGACTTCAAAAAATCACTGTTTTAGATGTGTTTGTGCGTGAGCACGTATTTGTGTGTGTGTGTGTGTGTGTGCCTGCATTTATATACACTGTGTGTCCAGTAGCCTTCAGAAGCACAATGATGGCTTCAGATGCCCTGAAACTGAAGTTATTGGTATGAGCAACTGGATATGAGTCCTTGGAAAGGAAGCAGTGTCTTCTTCAAAAGCAGTAAGTGCTGTAAATTACTACACATCTCTTTGTTGGGAAAATAAAGGGAGAAACCTGGGCTATTTTATGTATTTATTTTCACAAAATTTGTATCTCAACTAGTGTATTTGTCCCCCTCTGAATTGTCTGATTTGTAGGAACTTTTCAGATAAGGGAGATATAAAAGATCTACTCAAGGTTTTCCAGTTAAGTTTTGTCTTTTCTGTATATCCTCCATACTACTAGCAGAGTAAACTTCATCAAAGATCTAGATTATTAAAGATTTTGCTTATGCTGTCTTACTTAAGTGTCATATTAAGGAAGACTTGAGCATTCCTAGGCAGCCTGGGTGTGGCACTCAGGACTCCACACATCAAGGCAATAATTATTCAAACTCCAGACAATTTTTTAAAGTCACTTAAGTATATGAGTATTAAGTGACCATAATCTAGTAATATATTACATAAGATATGCATAAAAACCTTCTGTTTAAAACTTTAAATAAATAAAATACAATTAAATAAATATATTCATTAAAATTTAAGGGAAAAGGAGGATGTACCAGAAAAGGGGGAGAGAAAATAAGAGACAGGCAGCCCCAGCAAAAGGAAGAGTCTGAGACAAGCATGGTGAAGGGACAAGTGTGAACAGTTACTCAGCAGGCTAAGATTACACCACACTGTGGCTAACACAGACTATGATAGCAGTTGAAAACCAAAGCCAGTCTATCAATTTTATCCTTCTGTAGGCATCAGAAGCACAGCAGAAGCAAGGAAAGTCATCACACAAAGCAATGCACAGTGAAAGCAGAAACATACAAACCACCAAGTGTTGAGAGCATTACTAATGTACGCCAAGGTTTGACTGACTTGATTTTGGTGATAAGTCTTATTCAGATAACCATAGCTTCTGTGAGTTTATAGTTTTATTAGTCATGTCATGTTCAGAAGACAGAATTCCTCACTCTTTTCCTCACTCTGCTACTGTAATGTTGCCTGAGCCTTTATGGTGGCTGGATTAACATAGATGTCCACTGGGGCTGAGCATTTCACCTCACATTCTCAGTTCTTTAGCCAGTCGTGTGTCTGTCCACACACTGTGTGTCTGTCCACACACTGATGCCTGCTGGAGAAGGGGAAAAACGTCTGTGGCCAAGGTTGGGAGCAGACCAGGCTATGGACATAAGAATCAAAACTTAGAAGAATACTTGACAACATGACATTTAACAAAATAAAAATATCAAGTTACTCTAGGGGCTTTGATCTTTGAACAAGGAGCTTTTCACTGGTATTACATCACCAAGTATGAAATTCCATCCTATAAAACAGGCCTCAAGTTTAGTCAGAAAGTGGTTATTTACCCCACAAAAGTTGTACCACTATTGCACCAGTGGATATGTCTTTCCTGGAGAGTCAATAATGTAGCATACCAAGTATGCTGCTGAGTAAGTAAATTGATGTCCTTTCTCTCCCATCAGCCTGAAATTTCTGTTATATTGACACATATCTGAAGAAATTAACAAGCAGAGTAGGTATCTTGATGACATGACATTTACTTTTGGCTCAGCTGAGGTGTTTCAGTTAATAGATTCTATAGCTTTCTCTTATGTGTGTAATAAAGCCTTTTTTCTCATGCTTTAAATGTCTCATAAGATCTTTCCCCCACTATCAAGTGCCATTGAAAACATATGACATGTTTGTATCCCAAAAAATAGGGAATAGTCACTTACAGAGGCAAAAGCTTTACTGACCCCCAAATAAAAAATCTTGTACTATAAATTCAACTGTACTTTGCTCTGGACGAGTGATTATTTTCATAAGTGGTGATAAAACTCTAGTCCATGGCGACAACCTATTAGACACACCTCTTGGCATTGTGGAGAAAGGAGGTTATTCAGAGTTCAAACACAAGGCAGCTCACCCTCCACCCTTCCAATAAAAGCAACAGTAACAAAAGGAGTCTTTCATATTTTGAAAATGAAAAAAAAAAAAAGAAATCCAGCTCTTGTGAAACAAGATATTATGTGTGCAACAATTAGCTACAAGATTGAGGAATAGTTTAGAGTGTGGAACAGTTGTAATACATTCAGTCACATTGGATCAGGCACATTTATGCAGTAACATTTCACTGCACTCTGCACTCCAGCTGCATTCAGCGGGCTTGTTGTTGCTGTTGTTGTTTGTTAAGAGCCAATATGCAGTGTCTCTGTTGGATAAATTGAACCTTCTTCTGAAAACTGAAAAAAAAAAAAGCAAATTTATGTTCAAGATGCCCTCAAGTCGTGATCTAATGGGTTTAAATCACTTCAAAATAGGGCTGGCTAATTGATAATATGTTCTAAGATTTTGTTATAGTTATTGTTTTAGGAAATGACCATGATGATTCAGTATAAAGTTAGGTTTTTACCTTGTTTCACTGAGTTGAGGCACCAAGTATGCCTGATACACATTCAAATTAAAATAATAGATACTGGAAATATAGCTAAAAGAGTACTTATTGTGCAAGCTTTACAACCTGAGTTCAGATCCCAATATCCACTTAAGAAGTAAGTAACTGGCGTTAAGCCTAGCACTGAGGTTAGGCAGGGATGGGGACAACAGAGAAAGCTTGCCCTGAGGTTCTGTGGTCACCAGCCTATTTCTACATGGAAATTAATGACCCAGGTTCAGGGTAATCTTATAGACAGGATATGTGATGTGCTCCCAGGCTTCTGCACCTCAGTGGATGGACACACACACACACACACACACACACACACACACACACACACAATCACATATCACACATCACATATTACATATATATCTAATATACATGTACAATATACATATTAAATATAAATATACATTCATATATAAAAACTGTTTTGTGAGACTGATTACTCCAATGATAATTTCATGGTTGTTTACTTTTTAATTAAATATATCAATAACTATTATATATGGAAATGAGCTTCATGATTATGCTACGCTCTTGTTTTGAATAACTAAAATTATCTTACTCATCTAAATCAACATTTTAGAGAAAATTATTGAAGATATAGTGCCGTCTGGTCCAAAAGGGGAAGACAAAATGAATCTAACTTCTAATAGCATTCTTTTTCAAATTGGAAATGAGTGTTTCAGCTGTTGGGTTTCACAGTATTTGAATTTGACATGGAAATGGTGCAGGAGGATTCAAGATCAGTGAGCCATAATGTATTTTAGGAACTGATTTTTTATAAGATTGATAGTTTATTAAACCGATTTCATATACATGAATCTTGTAAACGCTACTGGTTCTATTGAGTGTAAAAACAATAAACTCTTGTGCTTATGACATTTTAATTGATCAGTTTAATAAAAAGCAGATCCCTCTAATATTGTAACTGATATTAAATAAAATGTATCCACATTTACCAATCAAATGGTCATGCAATATATATATTCTACAAAAAGTAGATTTTAAAAATTCTGTAAGGAAACACCTTTACTTTTCTCCAAAAGTAAGGGGAAGTCAAGGCTCACTCAAACGAAATCTCAGCGTTTCATATGACTTCATAACCCTCTGTTGGTGACAACACCGCTTACCCTGCGCAAAGGAGAATTAGTTTTTCAGTATACTGTTTGGGACTGGTAAGCAGCTTCAATTAACAAGGTTATAAGAGTCTATCCCATCATTATATTGGGCTATAACCAGATCATCCGAAACACAAGGACTTTCTCAAAAACACTGTCAGCTGCATTAAGTGGAACCATTTGGGCAAGAGTGAGAACATGAGCCCGGGTGTCTGTGTTCATCCCAAGTAGTTCACATCTGGAGAACTGTCCGGGACAACTGAGGCAACTGCTCTGCTGACAGCTGCTTTGGGGGCATTTAAACATGTTCCTAGACTTAGACTTAAAGTCATAAAATGGTTGTTATCATTCATTTTAGTCCAACGGAAGAAAACCTGAGCACGTTTCTTTACTCTCTCCCTCTGCCCTGAAACTGCATAGGCCCTGTCTCTAAGACCTGTTCGGTCTGAGACTAACTGTTAGAAAGGGTGCTGGAGAAGAGCAGGGCTTCCAATTTACTTTAGAGGCATACCATAACAAACGTATATTTGAATTATTACCTTTATTTACATTACTTTTATATTTACAGACAATTGTAAAAGGAATAAAGAATATGGCAGTCAGAAATTTGGTTTTAACTCTTAGAACCCTCACTTCTTTGTCAGAGCCTGAAGGCATTTCACAAACCAAATAGGGTTGGATACATCTCCATTGGACTTTGCTTACAGAATTCTGTGTTTAAGCAAAATAATTTTCAAGTAGCCAGTAATGGAAATCTCCGCACACCACACAAATCTGTAGCATTCCATAATTCATAACACCCGGACATTGGAAATGGAAGTCTCAGGCTGGCATGCTGAAAGCTCGGAGAGAACCTCACCCCATGCACTTTGACCTTCTGATCCAAAGCTAACAGCCGGGCCGTTATGCATCTCGGTTTTGCCCCTGCTTAAAGCAGGGTGCATGAGCATTAGGGGCGGTGACAGGCGCTGTGGCATTGCTGTCATCTGGTCCATTCTATACACAGGCCGTCAACATGATTCATTCTAAAGGGCCTTCTGAGGGGTTCTAATGGGTTTCCTTTTTTTCCTTGTACAGTACAGAATTTAGGACAGCTTATTTTAATTTGATGCCCTGAACTATGATCTAATAAGGGACAGCTGCGGCACATAAATCCCCAGGCCATTTATTGTCAATTAGAAAAAATCCTAACTAAACTCCTTTCATTCTAAGCTTGACCCATTCTTGAACAGTAGGCAAAATTGACACTTAGAAAGGGAAGCACTAGGAACGGGAAGAAAGGGCTGATGGATTGTAAATACTATTAAAGCAAAGACTCTTCAAACAAAATTAGAAAGATGAGCAGTGATAATGACATTCTGATGTTGAATAATTGCTATTGAATATTTTTTGAATCATGGAAGATATCCACAGGGAGAATACAAAAGAATATTAAGCTGTCAAATAAAACGTACCATGTTATTAGAGTCAAGCTAAAAATAAATGCATCTATGTGAATAAAAGTCTTTATTCAAACACAGAAGATGAAATTTTCTGGAGCAGAAGATGACAGATCTTTCTGTTGATTATTCATCACAGATGTACATTTCCCAAGACCTAGGACGCCCACACACAAATCCATATGTGTATGTCCAACAAGGGTTTCTGGAAATAATATTTATTTTTCAATATAAAATACAGTCTTATGTATCATATATGGAAAACTAAATATTCAATTTTCTCATATTAGAAAATTTAATCACAACCCAATCAAATTTATACCAACCCACCTCAAAAGATAGAACTCACACTTGGAAAACTGTGTTTCAGAATAATAGGGCAAAACACAGAAAAATAAATTTTATTTTAAAATATGTAAACTCTTAAATTCTGGTAGCACGGATGACTAGCAGTGCAGAAAAGAGTCAAATGCATTATTGAACTTTTTAAAAATAATTTATTATAACACTTTTCCTCCGTTCTTTGGTAGAAAGGGCATAGTAGGAACCACAAAAAGATGTGAGCATTGTTGTATGGGACTGTTGTCATTAACCAGAGCCATTTTTTCAAGCGCTCTATTCTCAAGTTCCTACAGTATAAAAAGATCACATTTTAGCATCATTGGAATCCTTATAAGTAGAACATATGCAACTAGACATGGAAATTAAACATATAAGCATACCTTAGTGACAGAGCACTTGATTAGCATATGTATGGCTCTAGGTTCAATCTAAAGGGCAAAAAAAAAAAAAAAAAAGCCAGACTAGCATCAGTTAATTTTCTATGTTCAACAGATAAGATTAGGACTTGACTGAGTTATATTGAACTGGAAGTTAAGAGGAGAATAGACAAGATAAATTGTTTAAAAAGACCACCTTTCTTGAAGGACCAGCTCTAATAAAGAAAAATGTATGTCACTTCATAAGTTAGCAAACTTTTGAAAACCTTCATTGTTTGCTCACCTTGGCTGGTTGCCTCAAGAATGGTGTAAAGCTATCATTGAAGCCCTTGCCTTTCAATGTCTGCCAATTGTGATTTAAAAAATTAAAACTATCAGACAATAATTATAGTAGCATTTATATAAATCCTTTAACACTAATATATAATGCAGACCAACATTAAATATGAGCAGGAATAGATGAATAAGGATCAGAAAAGGAAGAACCCATAGATAGTTAATTGCATAAAATATCCAGTGTAGTGCCTGCACTGTTGTAACCTTTATTGTACCTGAGCAATATTGTGGAATCATCAGTAACAATATTCTCTCTTCCTTTCAGTATGTTTGAAAGCCTATCATAAAAATAAATTCATGCAATGAATTGCTAAAGGCTTGTAGGTAAAATTAATTCAATATTTATTGCTAAATATCCATTTACCTTCCTTAATGATTTCTATAATTTTATGCTATTTCTTACAAGATCATGGTACAGCTGAGATGCATATGGAACAACCTGTTTGAATTAAAGAAAATAAACTAAAGAAGACACTTCCATTTAGAGTGCACATTCCACTGAAAACCCCCATGCATCCCCTCTGTCTTCTACATAGAAAATGCAAATGCTGTAAGTGCACATAGTTAGGCTTGTGACCCTGACAACTACACCTCATGATATCAAAATGCTCACCTTGAACATTCAGCATGTGATAGATGTGACCTTCACAGAGCAGGGGTCTCCTCACAGGACTGATGACCTTCACTTGTGTAAACTGCTTTTGTGAAGTTAAAACAATCTCCTTCCCAAAGGGAAGCTCAACTGAGTGTTAGAGATGAAGGGAAAAGAGTGGACAATAAGTAATAGTCTTCCAATTCAATGTGGATTTCAAAACAAATTTGTGCTTGGGAGCCCATTAAGTGTGTGAAGATGGATATTAGAAGAGTTTGAAGCCCACTCTGACAGGAGGGTTTTCTTTAAAGCCGAAGTGAGAATGCACAGTTGCACCTCTGAAGTCAGGGACAGAAGGGTGGCTACAAGTGTGACATAAGGAAACGGTACCGCCAGAGTGAGTCGCCTATTAACATTTCCCAATTCTGATGTCGGCGAACTTGACGACACCAACTCTTCCTACTAGTAGTATATTATTAAAGAACTGAAAAGCAGTAACTTGTCCAGTCCCAAATGCCATTTATTTCTTACAGAAAATGGTTTTGTTAGATTTCTAGTATCTAAAATTCAATACATTTGTTCATCTTTACATTGCTGGGGTATATTACTCATTCCAGATAATAAAATTCACACAAAATTATAAAATTGTATATATTTTAGTATAATAGCAAGGTATAGTGCAGAAATATTCAAATGCCCAGTGTCCCATACATGCTAGGGGTCAATCACAGTTCACTGTGCCTTCATAGGATGGGTGAACAGTGTGTGAACTGTCCTCCTAGAAAACAAAACGTGGGAAGGACACTCACTAGAAACTCACAGCCATTCCTACTGGTTTCAGTTCTGAGGAGATCTACTTGACTTCTACTAGTTTCTAGTCCTTACTCTGGCATTGCTTGGAATGTGAATGAGTGGGATTTCCTAACATCTTCTTTAGCTAGTATAAAGGTTAGATAATTAATGGATCAACTGGATTAGAGCAAGTATTAAAGCAAGGAAAACTGCTTTGGATATGAACTATAATGAATCACAACTGAATTATCTCATTGCCACGAAACACAGAATAAACAGATAAAAATGAACAATGTCCTTTTAGACAGCATGCTGTCTACAATTGAAGAAAGGGATTTTTCTTGCCAAGTGACAGGCTTGCCACTAATGCAACCATCTCCAATTGGAGATTCTTTGATGCTCATCCTGTATTTGGAGTAGAATAGGGGGTGCTGCCAGGAGTTGACATGTCTCAATATCAAAAATCATAAGTTCTCTCTGATGTGGTTGAAGACTAGATAGCTAGAGTCTCATAGTTAAATTATGAGTTGTTTAGGAATCAAGAGCGTGTTTTGGATCTAAGAAGATGTTTTTAAGATGGTGATGGAAGTTAGGATTGAAGCTGAGTTGGATATAGAACTTTAAACTCATGGAGATGGTTGCATAGTAGAATCTTAAAGTCAGGTGCCAAATATGTATGGACTGGACATTGGGAATGTATGCCAGTGATGATTGGTCAAAAAGAATAAGGCATAAATATACATTGTCAAATTATTTTATCAAAGGTAAGAAAATCCTGTATTATACAGCATGGCTGGAAAGGAAGATTACCAGTAAGCAAGGCAAGCACACAAAGTCAAATCTTACATATTCTCACTGATACACGAAATCTAATAGGTTGATCTCACCGAAGTTGAAAGTGAAATACCAACCAGAACCTAAAGAGTTGCAGTAGGTAAGATGGAGGTGGGTTGGTCCTGGAAAATGGTGCTAAGCAAAAGACATAGCAAGTGTTTCTGTTTAACTTGCACAATGTGAAATCTACATATAGCAGCTGTGTACTGGTCTTCATATATGGAAACATTAGGGGAAAACACTTCTTTGATATTATAATTATATTACTTACCCCTCCCGTTTCCTCCATCCTAACTCTTATATCAACACTTCTTTTTCTCTGTCAGATTCATGGCCTGTTTTCACTAACCATTGTTACATGCATATGTACATATATGTCTATAGATGTACATCCAGAAACATAACCTGCCCCGTCTGTATAATGTTCCTTGTGTGTATGTTTTCAGGTCTGAGCATTTTGTACTGGATAACTCATTACTGCATCATTCCCAGAGATGACTACTTCTCCCATTCTCAGCCTTTCTTAGTCACCGTAGTTCTTTCTGGAGTGTTGCAGGGTTAGTCTTTCGATTGTCCACATTAGCTTCTCTGTTGCTGTTGCCTTTACTTGGTTAGTGTTTAGTCAGTCATGCCAGTGATGTTTTGTGAGTATAATTTCTGACATGAGTAGGAGACCCAGTCTCACAAGAAAACTCCTGATCCTCTCACTCTTGTAATATTCCTCACCCCACAATTTTCCCTGAGCCTTAAGTGCAGGACTGCTCTGTCTCTGTTGGTACTGGATTCCACTATTACTCATTTTGATCAGCTGTGGTTTTCTGCATGGTCTCTGTCTATAGTAAAGAAAAGTTTCCTTGACAAGGGGTAAGAACTGCACGTGGCTGTGGGTAAAAGGACAAGCATTTATCCTGTAGTTAGGTATTGTGATGGTTTAGAAGGGAGTAGTAATGTGTTCTCTCCCTATATCCATGACATCACAAGACAGCTGGCTAGAATTCTAGTACCAGGAATAATTTCCCTCCTGTTGAGTGGATCTTAATTCCAATTATAAAGCTGTTGGTACAAGCAAGGTCTGTATGGCTCTACTGTTCCTTTCAGACTGACATGCCCTATTGGTCATTGTGTTTCATGGGTTTCACAGCTGGGTAGGACTGGTGATTGTATCTCCAATGCTGCCTTCATACCAAAAGATTATACATGAAATCTGATCCTCAGTGAAGAGGTATCCAGGTGAGTTCCAGGTCAAGGGGCTCTGGGTCCTGTGATGAAATGCACTATGTTCTCAGAAATAGGGCTCACCTCCCACTTCTGTGGGGTAAGCAAGGCAATAGCAATAGGCTATGTCTTTTGGGAGTCTCTTGGACAACCCTGACCAACAAATCAAAAGAAGACTACAAAAAGGGAATTTGAATAAATTTCCCACACTGAAAGAGTAAATATTTGTGGAAATATAGGGAAATCAATGTTGAAACTAACTGAAAAGTTATATTAAAATTATATCATATATATAACATATATGTTATATATATTATATATATATATATATAAGTGGGTACTACTTTGTGTTTTATACATGTTTCTGAATGAACTTACAAACACACACACACACCATGTAAGGAGTGTGTGTGTGTGTGTGTGTGTATGCTCATACAGACACATGTATAAAACACAAAATAGTACCCATTAATACATATGCTTTTATATTTCATCTATCAGTTAAAATCAATAAAAACAAATGCAAAATGCCTGAAGGGATAGCTGTTACCTAATGGAGGTATTGTATAATATATACATAAATGGTACTCCATAAACATACATAGTTTTTAATTTTCTTATTTATTAACAATTTTATTAGTTTTAAAAGTAGCTTCTTAAAGATATTGACTCTATGATAACTCACCTGCTGGAGGTATACTCAATTATTATTAGATTTGATTTCAATGTTTTTTTCTTTTATCCTATGTCAGGTAACACTGTGGTTTTAATGTTAGTGAAGATAATTATACTTCCCTAAGAAAAGTAGAGGTTATCCTTCCGTTAATTTCTTACAGAATGTGATCCGCTGGCTACTTTTCTACCTTCACCTCTCCTGTGCTATAAAAATATGCTGTTCTATGAGGTAAATGGTTCATACCTTAGAAACTTACTGATAATTTGTTATGGAACAATCAGCTTTATGTGCTGGGATGGAAACGTTAGCTCTGTATTGGGAAGTGAGCTTGCTGTCATTCAGAACTGGTGGCACTCTCAAGCACAGACCGTGCTTCCAAAGTGCGTTTGGGGTAGTGATGTCAGCCACGGCAGACTCCTGTCACACGGCCAGTGTTCTTTCTCCTTTTCTCTGCACTTTGCCTTGAAGAGGCATGGATACAGACTTCCTACAGACACTCAATATCACTGCTGTTGATCCAGGGTGCAATGCTGTTTGGTTTGCTGTTTGGAATAGAAACCATGCAAATTAATAAATGAAAGACCTATCAACTGTTGCTCAATCTTTCCTTTTACAAGTAGTGATAGGGAGGCATATTGCAAAATTGTGCCAAGCTGTAAATACTATACCTATTCATTTATTCTACTAGAAATGATGTTCTTTATTTAAAAAAAGAGTGAATCATATAATTAGAACCACTACAAGCACATATACAATAATGTTACAAGAAAATCTATTCCTGATAGTTTAGGGACTCCAACATGCCAATGTAGAACCGTTTGTATTATAAATTCATACACTTTGAAAAATGGGGCCAAAAGGCTGAAGATTAATGCTCTAATGTAAGGAGAAAAATTGGGAACTGTCCAGGCAGCCATTTGTCTGTCATTTCTTAGGTTTGGAAGCTGCTGGCTCTGCATTTGCTGTATAATCAGATATATTTATCCTTCTCAGGTCTCTGATGTAGTTGAAGACAAGATAGTTATAGTCTCATAGTTAAATTTTGAGTTGTTTAGGAATTAAGAGGGTGTTATGGATCTAAGAAGATGTTTTTAAGATGGTGATGGAAGTTAGGACAGAAACTGAATTGGATATAGAACTTTAAACTCATGGAGATGGTTAGATAGTAGAATGTTAAAGTCAGGTGCCAAATATGTATGGACTGGACATTGGGAATGTATGCTAAGTCTTATAATTTTCATAATTGTGGCCTAGTTATTTTTATTGTTCTGTATTGTATTTTTTTATAAGAAAGAGAGCCATTTGTTGGACTGAAAGGGGGACCTGTTGGGGGAAACGGTGTACCATAAACTTAAAAAAAAAAATGAAGTGGATGGGGGGTGCGAGGGGGAAGAAGGTGGAAGGGTGGAACTGGAGTGGGAGTAGGGAGGGGATTGTGATTGAGATGTGACTTGAAGAAATAAAAATATTTTTTAAAATTGTATGTAGTCTCTCAATAAAATCATAGTTCATTCATTTGTCCAAGTGCTTTCTTTTGTTAATACATTTTTTTTTTCTCCTGATGTATATCCCACATCTCTTTGCCAGGATTAATTAATGTAACATGTAACTATACTTTGATCCATTATTTTGTAAAATTTGATTACTAGTTAGTTCAAAGACTTTACATGTAACAATAAAAATATTTAGGAAAAATTACATAAATTTCATCAAATAGACATATCTGTATAACATACAAAAGAGTAAGACTAATGAAAACTGTAGGACTAAAATTGTAGTACTAAATTTAAAATTTAACCAACAACTACATTCAAAATAATCTATGCCTTCCTGGGATGTATATTATAAGACAGAAATGAAAGAAAGCTTTTGATAAGCATATATAACTGTACCTATCTGAAATCATTTCTGTTATGTTTTATTATACCGTATTATAAGTGTATGCTATTATTAGTATTTATCCTTTCCACATTTAGGAAGTTTAGTTCATATATTTCTCCATTCTGAGTTTTATACTAAATTGTAAGTTTTTAATCTCAGTCTATTCACACATGTATTCTGGTAACACAATGAGGGCTACTGTAGAAGTCACAGAAATATATATACATACAAAATGTTTATGATGGACATTCTCTCTAGACTCTTGACAGTTATGATACAGTAAAGTTAGGATCCCATAGAGTGGATTTCTTGTGACAAAAGTTATAGGCAGAGTATTATCATTTAGAACACTAATATATTACTGATTATAATATAGCTTTAATTCAAAGCCTCTTGAAACTGTTAAACAAAGCCTAAGTAATTATAGCCAAAGCCTCATTTTATACTGGGAAGTGACACAGGATATATTATAATGAGAATGTAGCATGTCATTAAAAATGTCAGAGAGGCAGCACCACTTGTACGCCCCCAGTGTATGAGGAGGCTCTTAGCTCTCATATGACTGCTGAACTGGGGTGGGAAAGTGATATGTAGGGACACTCCACTCCAGAGGAGTGGGATGGAAGGGAGAGGGGGTAGAGGGTGGGAGGTTGGGACTGGGAGGGGTGGAAAGAGGGCACTGTGATGAAGATGTAACCTGAAGTAATAAATAAACATCAAAAAATGAAGATAGTAAAATAGCACTCTTTGACAAAAAAAAAAATCAGAGAGAAAGCAAGCCGTTTTCTGATCAGGTAAATAATGGTGAGAAATATAATGTAGAAATAGCTACCTTCAAGAAAATAGGATTCTGGTTTGGGCACCAAACAGGTTTACTACGACCCAAATCAGCAGGAAGTCATTTTAAGAGAGCAACGTCCCAGGCCCAGAGGGTGAGGAGGGTGTTTCTCCCCCCCCCCTTTTTGGTTATTTGATGGATAACAGAAAACTTTGTTATTTAGGGGAAGAGACTACAAGCTGTTAAATGGCCTTGTTAAATGGTTTTGGAGGTTAGACCCAGGGACTTCCTTCTTTTTCTTTTCTGTATCCTTCTTTCTCTCCTATGTAGGAGTGCACAGACTTGAGAAAAATGGGACATAGACATAGTATGGGAGGGACCAAGAGGAAGGGACAGATTATTGAATATGCCCTTATACCTTTGTATATTGATACAAAATTAGTATTATATTTGGATAAAGTGGTATTGACCATTGTATATTGTGCAAAATTAAGATTGTATTGGACTACATCGGTATTGATCTTTGTATATTGATACAAAATTAAGATTATAGTTGGCCACAATGGTATTGGCCCTTGTATATTGACATAATATTAAGATTGTATTGCGCTACATAGGCATTGATCTTTGTATATTGATACAAAATTAAGAGTATATTTGTCCACATTGGAGTAGATCTTTGTATATTGATACAAAATTAAAGGTAACACTTCTTAAAGGTATTGTACCTAGAGATAATTAAAAATGAAATGTGAAGTTCTGGCCTCTTGATACCAACCGTCTTAAACCGTTTAGGATAGTTAAGAAAAACAAACTCCTAGTCATGCAAGCGTGTCACTTTGTTAGCTACTATGACAGTCTACCACAGATATTCTCTAAGCTACTCAAAATCAAGTTGTTAAGAGACAAGCAACATTTGCTTATCTAAATACAAGAGGTAGATAGGGAATCTTCAAAAACCCCAAGAGATCTGCAGAATATGCCATTCAAAGATGTTGTCTTAAATTAAGATTTTTTTGATATTGAGACATATCAGCTCCTGACAGCACCCCCATTCTACTCCAAGTAGAAGATGAGCATCGCAGAATCTCCAGTGTGAGATGGTTGAATTAGTGGAAAGCCTGTCTCTTGGCATGAAAAACCCCTTGCTTCAACTGCAGACACACTGCTGTCCAAAAAGGACAAAACTTGGTAGCAGGGAAGTCGACAGCCTAGCTCTGCCAAGACAGGGTAGGTAAGTCCTTCATAACCCCTGCTCTACAATCAATGTCTGTCAGAGAAACAGGACCAAAAGGCTGAAGATTGATGCTGTAATGTATGGACAGAAAACGGGAACTGTCCAGGCAGCCACTGATATGTCATTTCTTAGTTTTGGAAGATGCAGCCCCTGCACTTCCTACATAATCAGATATATTTATCCCTCTCAGGTCTCTGAGGTGGTTGAAGACTAGATAGCTAGAGTCTCATAGTTAAATTTTGAGTTGTTTAGGAATCAAGAGGGTGTTCTGGATCTAAGAAGATGTTTTTAATAGTGATGCAAGTTAGTGTGAAAGCTGAGTCAGATATAGAACTTTAAACTCATGGAGATGGTTAGATGGTAGAATGTTAAAGTTAGGGGCCAAATATGTATGAACTGGACATTGGGAATGTATGCTGGGCCATTTAACTCTCATAAATGTGGCATATTTATTTCTGTTGTTTTGTATAGTATTTACTGTTATAAGAGAAGGAACCATTTGTTGGACTGAAAGGAGAAGCTGTTGGGGGGAAGAGGGTGGAAGGGTGGGACAGGAAGGGGGAGTAGGGAAGGGATTGTGACTGAGATGTAACTTGAAGAAATAAAAAAATAAAGTATAAAAAAAACAAAAGAAAAAGAAAATAGGATTTGTTTGATATATCATGCTGTTTCTTGCCAGATGAAATAGAGAAGGTTTTTTTTTTCATCCCCCCCCCCGAAGAATTTGCCAAATTAGCAAAACCTACCTAGATGAACAGGTCACACCGCAGGGACACTGACAGCCTTGAGGATGATGTCCTTAGAGCTGTATCCTCTGACACCAACAGCTGCCCTGACTTTAGAGCCATGATCCAGTTCCTGATGTGTGGAGCAGGACTGATGAATGCTTTTCCATTCCTTATTTTGATGCAGAACTACAAAACGCACGTACATTTTCACATGTGGTTATTCTGAAGCTCCCTCTCTTATTTCTTAAGAAAACTGGTTCTACAGTACACCATTAACAAAGACAATAAACCAATTACAAAACACTGAAAAAGTAAAAAATGTGAACAGAAACATACATAAATTCATGAATTCTCCAAAATGGAACTAGTGTTTCTGTTTTGTGCTTTAGTGACCAAAGGCAGAGGTGGTATGTAAGTCCATGTGTCTCCTATATCATAGAAACTATGTCTTTCTGCTTTTAATGTCTTAAGTCTCACACTCACATAGCACTGGTCCTGAACTCACATCTAGTATGAGTATATTTGTTTGGGGAACTAAAATGCTGAAAAAAATGAACTAAGATGACTGGAGAAATGTGGTATATACAGGTTAATTCCTTATATGACAAAATTCATAACATAATATTCTGAAGAATACCATGCAATGTTTAATTATCTGTCTCTGAATATTTATCTATATTAGGCTGAAGGACTAGATTATGCTGTGACAATTAGTACCAAACATCTCATTGGCTTAAAGTTTAAATTATTGATTGGCCAAACATCACAGTGCAGGTAGAAACTAAAGGACCCAGACAGTTTTTAATTAATTACATGCAGCAGTTGAAGAAAGGCTTTTATTGGGGCTCAGGAAACACACACACACACACACACACACACACACACACACACACACATCCAGAAAGCACATAGGAAAAAAGACCTTTAGCCAAGGAGAATGGGTAGTTGGGAAGTTGAAAATCCAGCCTGTTTTCAAGCACTGGGGTTTTAAAGTCTCTGAATGGTCTTCCTCACCTAATTTAGAGACTGTCAGTTTAAAGAAAGACAGTAGCTGATTGGCTCAGGACAGCTGCATTAAAGTGGGGACTAGGATCTGTGATTGAGATGTAGCTTGAAGAAATAAGTAAGTGATTAAAAAAAAAGGAAAGAGAAAAAAAAAATGTCTTACTCAGGACTTAAACTTCTTGAGCAAGTCCATCAGTGTGAGTTCAGTGGCAGGATTCAATGCCTACAAAATCTTTGTTTAAAGCTGCCAGGTTTTTTTGTCTCAAGTTAGGAGAGTGAGGAGTGAGGAAGAACATGGCCATTTTGGAAGCATGGAGTTTTAACTTTACATTGATACCATCTTATTGACATCAACCCCATAGTCATTCACAGTAATCCTCACGTGGATACAAGGCAACTGGAAATTGCCTGAGATGGAGCAGCATAAGGATTATCCATAACACAATTGTTAGTCTGACCGATTCGAGGAGAAAGATCATTGACCGCGGCCATCGTGGCCTAATTTTCTTTGTTTGTGTATGCAGCTGTCTTTCCTTAAATGCAGAGCTCAAGACATCTGGACATGAGTAAGACAGTAGTTTTTCTAGCTCAGGGGCGGCAGCTTCAAGAAGGGGAATTTGAAGGCACCAGGCAGAGTTAAGAAGTTGAACAAAAGCTTAACAAGTTGCTCATTACAACCATCTGAAGTAAAGGTATGGCTGCAAGGTGTCCTTAACTAGGTAAATGTAACACCATGGTCATCATGAGGGGGTCATAGAAACCTTTTGAAACAAAGACATGGTCACTGTTTCTTGGAACAGGCAGTACAAAATCATTAGTAGGTAAGGTGACAAGTGGCACATAGCCCAATCTTTGAAAGACAGACTTAATCATAAATAGGAATGAATTTACTTTGTTTTCATTATTAGTTGGGTTTCAAGCCAAAAGTGAAGACAGAATGCTTTATCAACAATATATTTCTTATATTTTAAATAGTCAAAATATATGTGAACTGAAATATAATATATATGTTAAGACTTCCAGGCAATTGTCCCAGGAAGCTTGACTGTAAATCTGGTGTAGTAGCTGGTTATGGGGAAATTTCCTACTGAGAGTCACCTCTTGGCTTTGCAAATCTGAGCTGTGAACATCAGTTTGTTTAGGTCAAAGAGGAGCTCAGAGAGATGATGGGCGCTTGGCAGAGCTGTTGCTTAGTTGAGAGGGCAAGGATGAGTGCTGATTTAAAAGATTTATTTCAAAGAAGATTGAAACAAAAAAATATCTCAGGAAGTTGTTGCATTAACCCAAATAACTGAAGATAAATTTTGAGTGTGTGTGTGTGTGTGTGTGTGTGGCAGATTTGATAACTATTTGAAATTTGGATAGTAATATTAGTTGACCTTTATATTTGGTTTTTTATTTGTATTGTTCTGGTTCCCTGAGTGACTACATGTAAAAAAGGTACTTAAGAGACAAAAGACCTCAATGCCCTCACCCCACCGATTCCAGGTCTCTCTCTCCTAGTTCTCTCTCCCTCTGTCCTCCCTGAACTAGAAATCTGTGACAATGAAAACTCCCAGTAATCTATGAGGGTGATCCTAGCTAACACTACTAGCAATAGGGGATATGGTACCTGAAACGGCCACCTCCTGTAATCAGGCATGTCTTCTAACAGAGGGATGAGGACACCAACTCAGCAATGAAAATTCTGATCCACAACTTTCCTTGCCTATAAGATGTGCAGGTATAAATATGGAGCAGAAATTGAGGGAAGGGTCAACCAACGACTGGATCAACTTGAGACCCATGCCATGAAAACACAAAACAAAACACCTATGTCACTATTAAGGACATTCTTCTATAACTATAGACAGGAGGCTAACATAACTGCCATCTGAGAGGATTCACCCAGCAAACTGATGGAAACAGTTACAGAGACCCAGAGCTGAATATTAGGTAGAGCTCAGGAAAGCTTGTGGAAGAGGAGGAGGAAGTATTGTAGAAGTCAGAGAAGTCAAGAACACCACAAGAAAATCTATACAATCATGTTGCCTGCCTCTGAATCCCTCTTGCCTAACTGGTCTCCCTTATCTAGGCTCAATAGAAAAAGATGCAACTATTCCTAAGCAACTTGATATTCCAAACCTGATTGATAGCCTTGCGAGCCCTCCACTTCTCTGAGGAGTAAGGGAGGGGGAATGGGGAAGGAGAAGGTGAGAGGGAAGTGCTAGAAGGAGAAGAGGATGGGGAAGCTCCAACTGGGATATAATGTAAAGTAAATACGTTAAATAGTAGGGAAAAAAAAGGGGACAAAGGAGCAAGGATCAATATTTCTTACATATAGGATGTGTGATATTTGCCTTCACAAAGGGCTCTGCCCATCCATCTGGTGATGGGTTACTGCTCTGCTGTCACCATCTTTAAATTCTAATTAATTTGTTAAAAAAGAGCTGATTACCTATGTTTCCATTTCACCTGGAAAGGTTTATGTATTAATAATTGAAATAAAATCCTTTAACTGAATTTACCAGAATAATATCTAATATGACAGTGGGGTAAAGCTGAGAAATTCATGGTGGTCATGATGACCTTTGGTTAGCACTGAGATATTCAAAAAATGCTTTGATATAATTAGCCATATAAGTGCTGAGTTCAGAAGCAAAGTCTGTACTGGACTGACCCATTTGGACACCATTTTGTTATCCATGTTGATAAGTCTGCAAGAAGACCTACAAATAACACAGCAATGAGTATTCTACCTGAACGAAGGACTACTAGATTGGATATATGGCTACCACTGCACATGCCCACAAATCGCATGGTCCACCTCTAGGATAACTCAAACACTGAGTTAAACTATGGTTAGTCTGCTGACCTAGCTCCTTCCTGCTACGTTAATCTTTATCTTAATGCAATGTGAAACAAGATTGTCAGAAAGTATGATGTTTCACTATCAAAAGTATTAGTTCTAGATTCATATAATTAACAAATAAAAATAACAAATAATAATAAACAATCAGTAAATAATACTCATAAAAATAATTGTATCTATATGTGAAATGCCACTTCCTGTGGTCTTAATGATGATGATAAGAGAGCCTGTTGATTAGGCATGGTGCATATAAATACATCTTTTAATAAATTAGCAATAAAAATTTGCTTTAACATATACCTAAGATTTTATCTTCATATCTTCAAAGATTTCTTTGCATAAATAATGATTCAAGCAATATCGTGTAACATAAAACTCAGTGAACAGTAGATTGGTATGTCTAAGGGTTACATATATTATGTTTATATATATGTACACGTGTTTATCAGGGCTGTTCTTCCTTTTGTTAATATAGTCAGGATTCAATGTGGTAACATCTCAAGAGACTAGTCAATAATTCTTTTTGTTATATAAATAATGTTTTAAAATTAATGTAATCATTGTCTTTAAGTGCTTTTTCATTGAATAGGCACATGACTGGGCACATGTGTGAGGGTCATATGGATGACAATGGATATGTGTGTGTGTGTGTGTGTGTGTGTGTGTGTGTGTGTGTGTGTGTGT
>CAJQZJ010033015.1:373611-407532 GCA_907164525.1 Lophiomys imhausi | reverse complement strand
TGTGTGTGTGTGTGTGTGTGTGTGTGTGTGTGTGTGTGTGTGTGTGTTCTGCACAGGGGAGACAGAAGTATATATCCGGTGGAACCTAGGAGGTAAAGAAAAAAATGAAATGTGATGTTTCGGCCTTTTACTACTAATTGTCATAAACTGTTTAGGATAATTAAGAAATGCAAACTAATAGTTATGCAAGCTGGTCATTTTGTTAGGTACTATGACAACCTATTATAGTTATTTTCTAAGCTAAACAGAAATAAAGCTGCTAAGAGACAAGCAACATCTGCTTACCCTAATATAAGAGATAGATAGGGCCTCTTCAAAAACCTCAAGAGATCTGCAGAATATGGCATTCAAAGATGTTTTCGTAACTTTAGATTATTTTATATCGAGACATATCAACTCCTGACAGCACCCCTATTCTACCCCAAGTAGAAGATGAGCATTGAAGAATATCCAGTGGGAGATGATTGAATTAGTCGCAAGCCTATCTCTTGGTAGGAAAAGCCCCTTGCTCCAACTGTAGACAGAATGCTGTCCAAAAAGGACAAAACCTGGAAGCAGGTAAGTTGACAGCCTAGCTCTGCCAAGACAGGGTAAGTAAGTCCTTCATAACCCCTGCTCTAAAATCAATGTCTGCCAGAGAAACGGGGCCAAATGACTGAAGATTGATGCTGTAATGTATGGAGAGAAAATGGGAACTGTCCAGGCAGCCACTGGTATGTCATTTCTTAGTTTTGGAAGCTGCGGGTCCTGTACTTCCTATAAAATCAGATATATTTATCCCTCTCAGGTCTCTGAGGTGGTTGAAGAACAGATAGCTAGAGTCTCATAATTAAATTTTGAGTGGTTTAGGAGTCAAGAGAGTGTTATAGATCTAACAAGATACTTTTAAAATTGTGTTGCAAATTAGTATGTATGTCGAGTTAGATATAGAACTTTAAAATCATGGAGATGGTTAAATAGTAGAATGTTAAAGTCAGGTGCCAAATACATATGGACTGGACATTGGGAATGTATGCTAAGCCATATAACCCTCATAACTGTGGCCTAATTACCTCTGTTGTTTTGTATTGTATTTATTATTATAAGAGAAAGAGCCATTTGTTGGACTGAAAGGGGAAACTGTAGGGGGAAATAAGATATACCTTAAACTTAAAAGAAAAAAAAAAGGGAAGAGGATGGGGGGTTGAGGGTGGGAGGGTGGGATTGGAGGGGGAATAGGGAGGGGACTGCGATTGAGTGTAACTTGAAGAAATAAAAAATAAAGGAAAAAATAAAAAAATAAAAGTTCTTACACAGTATGATTTCAAAATGAAGAAAAATAAATAAATAAATAAATAAAATCTCAAAATATCTTCTAACAGACCCATATATTTAAGGTGAAACATCTTCAATAAAAATCATCAATTAAACATTTTCTTTAATCAATTATTATGGCATTTATACTTCAATAATGTAGTTACAGTTTTTCTTTATGCCCATTGAGTCATCTTCCATATAAGCTTGTACTGTTCATAAAGATATACTTATGCCACATTTATACTATAGGACAAAATATCCGCTACAGTTTCAATTATGGTGTGTGTGTATGTATGTGTGGCTACCCCTAATAATTTTAGTTTATGATATATTATCTTATGTAATAATGAATAATAATAATAATAATGTGTGATTTGGAGATAAACATTCATAGTTTTGAAGATTTATTTTTATTTTATGTATATGAGGATTTTTCCTGTCTGTGTGTGTTTCACATACATAATTTTTGCCTATGCATTCTAGAGAATATATCAGATTCTGTGTTATTGAATTTACATATGGTTGTGAGATGCCATATAAATCCTGGGGAGGAAATTCCATTACTCTGTAAAACAGCATGTGTTCTTAACCTTTGAGCCATTTTTCCAGCCCCATGTTTGGATTTTTAATAAAAGTAACATATACAAATGCTGCTGCTTGAGTTGCATGTCTCTGATGATTATGGAGGCTGAGCTTTTCTTTAAGTGTCTCTCAGCCATTAGGAATTCCTCCTTTGTGAATTCTCTGTTTAGCTGTGTCTCCCACTTTTTGATTGTATTATTTGGTTTCTTCACATTTAATTTCTTGAATTCTTTGTAGATTTTGGATATTAGCCCTCTGTCAGATTTGGGGTTCATGAAGATTTTTTCCCAGTCTTTAGGCAGCCGTTTTGCTTGAATGACAGTGTCTTTTGCCTTTCAGAAGCTTTTCAGTTTCATGAGGTCCCAATTATTGATTGTTGGTCTCAGGTCCTGAGCTGTTGGTGTTCTGTTCAGGAAATTGTCACCTGTGCCAATGAGTTGGAGGGTTTTTCCCACTTTCTCTTCTAATACATTTAGTGTGTCTGATCTTATGAAAGGTCTTTGATCCACTTGGACTTAAGTTTCATACAAGGTGATAAGTATGGGTCTAATTTCATTCTTTTACCTGTCAACATCTAGTTAGAGCCGCACCATTTGTTGAAGATGCTGTCCTTTTTTCATTGTACGGTTTTGGCTTCTTTGTCAAAAATTAAGAGACTATAGGTGTGTGGGTTCATTTCTGGGTCTTCAATTTGATTCCACTGATCTGTTTCTATACTAATACCATGCTGTTTTTACTACTATTGCTCTGTAGTTCCAGCTTGAAATCCGGGATGGTGATACCTCCAGATTTTTTTTATTGTAAAGGATTGATTTAGCTATTCTGGGCTTTCTGTTGTTCCATATGAAATTGAAAATAGCTCTTTCCAGGTCTATAAAGAATTGTGTTGGTATTTTGATAGGAATTGCATTGAATCTATATATTGCTTTTGGTAGGATAGCCATTTTTATTATGTTGATCCTACCTATCCATGAGCATGGGAGATCTTTCCATCTTCTAAAGGCCTCATCCATTTCTTTCTTCAAGGGATTGAAGTTCTTGTTGTACTGGTCTTTTGCTTGCTTGGTTACAGTTACCCCCAGGTATTTTATATTGTTTGTGGCTATTGTGAACGGGGTTGTTACCCTTATTTCTTTCTCATCCCATTTGTGTTGTATATAGAAGGGCTTCTGATTTTTTTGAGTTAATTTTGATCCAGCCACCTTGCTGAAGGTGTTTATCAGCTGTAAGAGTTCTCTGGTGGGATTTTTGAGGTCGCTATGTACACTTTCATATCATCTGCAAATAGGGATAATTTGACTTCTTCGTTTCCAATTTGTATCCCCTTGATCTCCTTTAGTTGTCTTATTGCTCTAGAAAGAACTTCAAGTACTATGTTGAAGAGATATGGTGAAAATGGGCATCCTTGTCTTGTCCTTGAGTTTAGAGGAAATGCCTTTAAGTTTCTCTCCATTTAATTTGATGTTGGCTACTTGTTTGCTGTATATCACATTTATTATTTCTAGGTATGGTCCTTGTATGCCTGTTCTCTCCAGGACTTTTAGCATGAAGGGGTGTTGGATTTTGTGAAATGCTTTTTCAGCATCTAGCGAGATTATCAAGGTTTTTTTTTTCTTTCATCTTGTTTATATGGTGAATTATGTCGATGGATTTTCATATGTTGAACCATCCTGCATTCCTGGGATGAAGCATACTTGATCATGGTGTATGATATTTTGATGTGATCTTGGATTCTGTTTGCCAGTATTTTGTTAAGTATTTTTGCATCCATGTTCATGAGGGCGATTGGTCTGGAGTTCTCTTTCTTTTTGGGTCTTTGTGTGGTTTAGGAATCAGGGTGACTGTGGCCTCATAGAATGAGATTCCATCTCACACCTGTAAGAATTGGTAAGATCAAAAGCTCATATGACAGCACATGCTGGCAAGGGTGTAGAGAAAAGGGAACCTTCCTCCATTGCTTATGGGAGTGCAGGCTTGTGCAACCATTATGGAGGTCAGTATGGCTCTGGCAATGTCTTAGAAAACTTGGAATAGCTTTGGCTCAGGACCCAGCCATACCTCTTCTGAGTATACATACAAATGATGCCTCACTGAATTACAAGGAAGTTTCATCATCTATGTTCATATCAGCCTTATTTGTAATTGCTAGAAACTGGAAACAACCCAGATGTCTCTCCACCGAGGAATGGATTAAAAAATTGTGGTACATCTACACAATGGAATACTACTCAGTCATCAGAAACATCAATATCATGCAAATTGCAGCCAAATGGATGGAACTAGAGAAGCTCACTCATCCTGAGTCAGCTAACCCAGATTCAGAAGGATGCACATGGCATCTATTCACTTATAGTCAGATTTTAGCCATATAGTATAGGATATTCTACAACCAATGCACCAAAAGGAACAGAAACATAGACTTTCTTACCTGTCAATGAGACAATTTGCCCTGTTGGTGCTGCCTTGTAGGCCCCCAGTGTATGAGGAGGCTCTTGGCCCTCATATGACTGCTGAACTGGGGAGGGGGGTGGACTGTTATGTAGGGACACTCCACTCCACAGGAGTAGGATGGAAGGGATAGGGGGTAGAGGGTGGGAGGGTAGGACTGGGAGGGATGGAAAGAGGGCACTGTGATGGAGATGTAACGTGAAGTAATAAATAAATTTGAAAAAATGCTGCTGTTTCAAAATTCCAATGAAGATTTGAGATCCCTGGTTATAGATGAGCTAACCTCGTTTCTTATTTCAGTGCCTAATTAATCTCACTGAAGATCTAATTACCTCAATATATTGTTGATTTTTATATAGCCTTTAGGTCTTAGGCTAAAAAGTAGAAAAATGATATTGATTCATTTCAAGCTATGTAAATCTTTCATGACTTGTTGCTTCAGTAAGTATAATTTTTGTGAGTTCTGAGTTAATCAATTGCAGAACAAACTTGCATTTGTTATTTAAATTTGAGGCATATTGAATAATAAATCATAATTGTTTTCTAGAGGATATGTTAAACACCTTCTTTGTATCTCCTGCTTCTGAAACATCATTTTGGTTATTCCTGTGGACACAGTTCCTAAATGGAATTTAATTCAGTTTGAACTTTGAGTTATTCCAAATATTACAGGGAATGGGTTTCAGACACACACAAAAAAAATTCATCAATAGAAAACATACTAGAAGTAACACAGTAAATAGCAGATAAACAGGAGAAAGAAAATGGGAAATACATAAAAAAATTAATAAAAATTGAGTGACCGATGTTTGAAGGTAGAGTAGAAATTTGGAAGACTAGTGGGTATAGATAAAAGCACATTTATTCTCTTAGTGGAGACTATTGCTGCTGACTAAATTAACAGAGAAGAAATGTTAGCAAGTTTTCCATCACTTTAGAAAATATTCAAGAAAACTGACTTGTAAAGAGAAAGTGTACAGTTGGGCTCACAATTTTGGAGATTCTAGTCTGTGATTAATTCACCCTGTCAATTTTGTGCTCATGATCTCACAGTGAAATACATTCAGCAGAGCCAAGACACAATCCTCACTGTTAGGAAACTGAGGACACAAATTCACATCCTAGAAGGCCCATCAAGGACATCATTTTGTTAGCTAGTTATGACAGTCTATCACAGATATTCTCTAAGCTACTCAGAAATCAAGTTGTTAAGAGACAAGCAACACTTTCTTATCTAAATACAAGAGATAGATAGGGCGTCTTCAAAAACCACAAGAGATCTACAGAATATGGCATTTAAAGATGTCTTCTTAAATTAAGATTTTTTTGGTATCAAGACATGTAAGCTCCTGACAGCACCCCGTATTCTACTCCAAGTAGAAGATGAGCATCGAAGAATCTCCAGTGTGAGATGATTGAATTAGTGGCAAGCCTATCTCTTGGCGTGAAAAGCCCCTTGCTTCAACTGTAGACAGAATGCTGTCCAAAAAGGACAAAACTTGGTAGCAGGTAAGTAGATAGCCTACCTCTGCCAAGACAGGGTAGGTAAGTCCTTCATAATTCTGGCTCTACAGTCAATGTCTGTCAGAGAAACGGGACCAAAAGCCTGAAGATTGATGCTGTAATGTATGGAGAGAAAATGGGAACTGTCCAGGCAGCCACTGATATGTCATTTTTTAGTTTTGGAAGACGCAGGCCCTGCACTTCCTACATAATCAGATATATTTATCCCTCTCAGATCTCTGAGGTGGTTGAAGACTAGATAGCTAGAGTCTCATAGTTAAATTTTGAGTTGTTTAGGAATCAAGAGGGTGTTTTGGAACTAAGAAGATGCTTTTAAAATTGTGATGCAAGTTAGTATGGAAGCTGAGTCAGATATAGAACATGGAGATAGTTAGATAGTAGAATGTTAAAGTCCGGGGCCAAATACATATGGACTGGACATTGGGAATGTGTGCTAAGCCATTTAACTCTCATAATTGTGGGGCATTTATTTCTGTTGTTTTGTATAGTATTTATTGTTATAAGAGAAGGAACCATTTGGTGGACTGAAAGGGGGAGCTTTTCTGGGGAAGAGGGTGGAAGAGTGGGACAGGAGGGGGGAGTAGGGAAGGGATTGTGACTGAGAAGTAACTTGAAGAAATAAAAAATAAAGTATAAAAAAAGAAGACAATGATTTAAAAAATCCATATTTCAAACAAAACAAAACAAACAGGCAAATACAAAACAAAACAACAACTCCCCTCAAAATTAATAAAAGTCCTAACAAATATCTAGTGCACTAGAAAATGCTATTGCACAATTTAAATCATTGCTGGTGGAATTATGACTGATAGTTTTCAATTATTTCTTTTTCTGAGACTGTAATATAATTATCTTATTTCTTTCATCCCTTTCCTTACTCCCTAATATCCCTGCTTGATCTCTTGTTTCATTATTTATTGTTACATGCACACATTTTTGTACATACATATTTCTAAATATAACCTACTTAATCTATATAATAATACTTACATGTATGCTTCCATGGTATTGGATAGCCAATTCATATCCTCTTCCCTAAATAAGATTATTTGTCCTGCTCTCAGTATTTCTTGTTTTCCTGTAGTTCTTTGAGTTAGTATTAAGGCCTTCTGGCATACCAGTAATATCAAACACTAATACCATTTCATAAAGTTTTACCAACAGAGCTATCTGAATATGATCTGAACAAGGATAGGAACAATCGATATGCCAATAGCTAGTATTTTTTGTAATTTATTTTCGTAACAAAGCATCACTCCCCTAATTATTTTATCTATTTGTTTCAACCTACTAAAAGTTTCAACGCATTAAAAGTCTGCATTAAACAAATTTATCTATTTGTTTCAACCTATTAAAAGTCTGCATTTATTATTGACACAGCCAGGAAGGAGCTGATAGCCTGTTTCTGCATTCCTTTCTTCCACTTAAACCCTAATTGTCTTCAACCATGGCATCAGGTCTAGCTCAAAGCTGACCTTACTCTTGTTCAGAAATCAAAGTCATTTCGAAGACAGACTCTGCTACTTGCTTGAATTCTTTCAGTGTGTCACTTGGGATCCTTTAGGTGCTTCCTATTTGCAAACATAGTGGCCTGTGACAATGAAGAATGCATCAGGACTGGAGTTCTCATGATTTATGGTGTGACATAAATCGATAACAGGATGAATAACCTAATAATATGACCTGCAGTTTAAAATATCACAAGGAAAACAGAAAACCCAGTGTCTAATTCAGTAGGTGCAATACACAATGTACATTTTTTCAGAGAAACTTCACAGAGAAAAGAACTTAATGAAATGGTTCTCAGGGGATAGTTTGGAGCAAAATATAGAGTTCTGAACTTCCACTGACATTCCCATTTAGAACTCAAAGATCCTCTTCAGCTTGCTTTTGGGGTTAATTCTCTGAACTGTGAGATTGTATATGGATATCTGCTCCTAGGGGGACTTGCAGATCCTCCCAGCTTCCTTTCTGGGACCCTACACTAAACCAATTTGTTCAAATATCACAGATGCTCTGACTCTAGTAACATTCCCAGAAAAATGCTCCAACTTTCTGCCCCTGGAGGCAACACATGTTTGTCAATAAGAGGGAAGACATTCACACCATAGTGAAATTCTGGTATCAATAGAACTCTATAGATTTGTTTTCAATAAGCCCTATATTTTTACCAAGGGCATTTGAATAACCCAAAGCTATAAGGCAAAACATCTTCATACCGCTTGTAAATATTTCAGAGAACTAATGACATTAAACTCAATTTCTAGGTGCTATTGCTACCCTTCTTTAAATTGTTTCTGTCTCCTTTGCTCATAGCATAAATGACCGTTCATCAATAACTAATCCAGCATGCCTTTTTCTATGACAGTTCAGTCAATTATACTTTTTTATGTATTTATTTATTACTTCAGGTTCCATCTCCATCACAGTGTCCTCTTTCCACCTTATTCTTATCCAACTCAACATTAGATATGTCTTCACATTTCTCCCTGAAGCTTTGCACATTTTATCAGTGTGATTGTTATTGTCCAACTAATTACTCAAATATCTGACTTTCCCATATTCAGGAGGAAGAGTTTAAATGTAGGGGTCATTCTTTATCCCTTCATTCTTCACTTAACACATTGCACATGGTTCCTTGATCCCACTCATTCTTTCATCCAATGGATAAATGTGGGTTGTATAGCATATGCATACCAGCTGCTCTTTCTGACATTGAATTGAACTCAACTAAATTATATCTTCCTCACAGACAGGGTAAATGATATTTTGATCTCTTATTCATTTTGTTTCTGGTGGAGTGTAGAATCATTAGCACTTCCCCTGACCTAGGATGCCATAAAAACACACTGACTAATAAATATCTCCAGTCTCAACTGTAGAAGTCAAGATCTCTTATCACTTGTGATCACCAGGCAGCTGTTGAATAAATTTAGGTTGGGTTTGCTTCAGGGACTTATAACCCGAGGAGGTAAAGCTCTCTACAGAGTCTCAACATAAAATACTGATGACAAGATCATTCTTTACTATCAAAGGCAGAAGTGCATCATTTATTTATTTATTTATTTATTTATCTATTTATTTAAATTATTTATTTACTAAACATTCTGAAACATTTCAGTTTTTTAAAATTTATTTATTTATTGCTTCAGGTTACATCTCCATCATAGTGTCCACTTTTCACCGTTCCAAGTCCTGCCCTCCCACCCTCTACCCCCTAACCCTTCCATCCCAATCCTCAGGAGTGCAGTGTCCCTACATAACATTCCCTGGCCTCAGTTCAGCAGTCAAAAGATGGCCAGGAGCCTCCTCATACACTGGAGGCCTACAAGGCAGCACCACCAGGGAAAAGTGTCTCAATGACAAGGAGAGAAAACAAACAAACAAACAAGAAGTCTATGTCCATGTTTCCTTTGGTGCATTGGTTGTAGTAAAGATATCCTGTACTATATGGGTAAAATCCGACTATAAGTGAATAGATGCCATGTGCAACCTTCTGAGTCTGGGTTAGCTCACTCAGGATGAGCTTCTCTAGTTCCATCCATTTGGCTGCAAATTGCATGATTTCCTTGTTTCTGATAGCTGAGTAGTATTTCATTGTGTAGATGTAACACAGTTTTTTAATACATTCTTCGGTTGAGGGACATCTGGGTTGTTTCCAGTTTCTAGCTATTACAAATAAGGCTTCTATGAACAAAGATGAGGCAACTTCCTTGTGATTCTGTGAGGAGTCATTTGGATGTATACCCAGAAGTCCCGAGGCAGAGCTATTACAAGTTTTTTAAGATATCGCCAGACTGACCTCCATAGTGGTTTCACAACCCTGCATTCCCACCAGCAATGGAGGAGGTTTCCCCTTTCTCCACACACTTGCCAGCATGTGCTGTCATTTGAGCTTTTGATCTTAGCCATTCTGACAGGTGTGAGATGGAATCTCAGAGTCGTCTTGAGTTGCATTTCTCTGATGATTAAGGATGCTGAGCATTTCTTCAAGTGTCTCTCAGCCATTAGGGATTCCTCCTTTGTGAATTTTCTGTTTAGCTCTTTCCCCCATTTTTAAATTGGGTTATTTGGATTCTTGGCATTTAATTTCTTGAGTTCTTTGCAGATTTTGGATATTATCCCTCTGTCAGATGTGGGGTTGGTGAAGATTTTCTCCCAGTCTGTAGGCTGCCATTATGTTTGAATGACAGTGTCTTTTGCCTTACAGAAGCTTTTCAGTTTCATGAGGTCCCATTTATTGATTGTTGGTGTTAGGTTCTGAGCTGTTGATGTTCTGTTCAGGAAGTTGTCACCTGTGCCAATGATTTTGAGGGTTTTTCCCACTTTCTCTTCTAGTAGATTTATGTGACCGGCCTTATGTTAAGGTCTTTGATCCACTTGGACTTAAGTTTTGTACAAGGTGGTAAGTATGGGTCTAATTTCATTCTTTTACATGTGGACATCCAGCTCGACCAGCACCATTTGTTGAAAATGCTGTCCATTTTCCATTGTGCGGTTTTGGCTTCTTTGTCAAAAATTAAGTGACCATATGTGTGTGGGTTCATTTCTGGGTCTTCAATTTGATTACAACTGATCTGTTTCTATAGTAGTACCATGCTGTTTTTATTACTATTGCTCTGTAGTACAGCTTGAAATCTGGGATGGTGATACATCCAGATGTTTTTTATTGTACAGGACTGATTTAGATATTCTGCGTTTTTTGTTGTTCCATATGAAATTTAGAATAGCTTTTTCCAGATCTATAAAGAATTGTGTTGGTATTTTGATAGAAATTTCATTGAATCTGTATATTGCTTTTGGTAATATGGCCATTTTTATTATGTTGATCCTACCTATCCATGAACATGTGGTTAAAGAAAGGCTTCTGATTGTTTTTGAATTAATTTTGTATCCAGCCATCTTGCTGAAGGTGTTTATCAGCTGTAAGAATTCTCTGCTGGAATTATTGGGGTCTCTTATGTAAACTATCATATCATCTGCAAATAGGGATAATTTGACTTCTTCATTTCCAATTTGTACCCCCTTGATCTCCTTTAGTTGTCTTATTGCTCTAGCAAGAACTTGAAGTACTATATGGAAGAGATATGTTGGAAGTGGGCATCCTTGTCTTGTCCCTGAGTTTAGAAGAAATGTTTCAAGTTCCTCTCTATTTACTTTGATGTTGGCTACTGGCTTGCTGTATATTGCCTTTATTATTTCAAGATATGATCCTCGTATGCCCATGCTCTCCAAAACTTTTAGCATGTAGAGCTTCTGGATTTTGTCAAATGCTTTTACTGCATCTAGCGAGATAAACATGTGATTTTTTTTTCTTTCAGCTTGTTTATGTGGAGAGTTACATTGATAGACTTTCGTATGTTGAACCATCACTGCATTCCTGGGATGAACCCTACTTGATCATGGTGTATGATGCTTTTGATGTGTTCTTGAATTCAGTTTGCTAGTATTTTATTAATTATTTTTGCATCTGTGTTCATTATGGAAATTGGTCTGAAGTTCTCTTTCTTTGTTGAATCTTTGTGTGATTTAGGAATCTGGGTTACTGTGGCCTCACAGTAAGAATTTGGCAGTGTTCTTTCTGATTCTATTTTGTGAAATAGTTTGAAGAGTATTGGTATTAGCTCTTCTTTGAAGTTCTGGTAGAACTCTGTGCTGAAACCATCTGGCCCTGTAATTTTTTTGTTTGGGAGATTTTTAATGACTGTTTCTATTTCCCTAGGGATTATAGTGCTGTTTAATCTGTTAACCTGATCTTGATTTAACTTTGGTAAGTGGAATCTAACAAGAAAATTGTCCATTTCACTTAAGTTTTCATATTTGGTGGAGTATAGATTTTTAAAGTAGGACCTAAAGATTCTCTGGATTTCCTCAATATCTGTTGTTATTTCTCCCTTTTCATTTTTGCTTTTGTTGTTTTGGGTTTTTTCCCTTCTGTCTTTTAGTTAATTTGGCTCAGGGTTTGTCTATTTTGATGATTTTATCCAAGAACCAACTCTTGGTTTCATTGATTCTTTGCATCATTCTTTTTGTTTCTAAGTAGTTGATTTCAGCCCTAAGTTTGATGATTTCCTGCCTTCTGCTCCTCTTGGTAGTGTTTGCTTCTTTTTTTTTCCAATTCACCCAGTTTAGCTGTTAATTTGCTAATATGAGCTGTCACAATTTTCTTTTTGAAGGCACTTAGTGCTATGAACTTTCCTCGTAGCACAGCTCTCACTGTGTCCCATAGGTTTGAGTGTTTTGTGCCTTCATTTTGTTGGTTTTTAAGAAGTCTTTGATTTCCTTTTTTATTTCTTCCCTGACCCAGCAGTCATCCAGTAAAGAGCTGTTCAATTTCCATGTGTGTGTAGGCTTTCTGTTGATTCTGTTGCCATTGAAGTCTGGCTTTATTCCATGGTGGTCTGATAAGATTCAAGGGGTTATTTCAATTTTCTTGTATCTGTTGAGGCTATCTTTGTATCAGACTATATGTTTGATTTTGGAGAAGGTTCCATGCAACGCTGAGAAGAAAGTGTATTCTTTTGTGTTTGGGTGAAATGTTCTGTAGAAATCTGTTAGGTCCATTTGGTTCAAGAGCTCTCTTAGACTCACTATTTCTCTGTTTGGTTTCTGTCTTGATGATCTGTCCATTGTTGTGAGTGGGGTGTTGAAGTCTCCTACTACTAATGTGTGGGGATTGATATGCAATTTAAATTTTAGGAGAGTTTCTTTTACAAATGTAGGTGGCTTTGTATTTTGGGCATAGATGTTCAATATTGAGATGTTCCCTTGATGAATATTTCCTTTAATGAGTATGTAATGCCCTTCTCTGTCATTTTTTATTAACTTCAGTTGGAAGTCTATTTTGCTTGATATTAGGATGGCTACTCCAGTTTGCTTCCTGGGTCCATTTGCTTGGAAGACCTTTTCCAAGCCCTTTACTCTGACATAGAGTCTATCTTTGTTAGTAAGATGTGTTTCTTGTAAGCAGCAAAATGATGGGTCTTGTTTATGGAACCAAACTGCAAGCCTGTGTCTTTTTATTGGGGAGTTGAGTCCATTGATGTTTATGGATATTAGGGCCAAGAGGTGTTATTTCCCATTATTTTGGTATAGGCGGTGGTCCTGTGTTTCTTTTGGTTTAGTTGCTGTGGAGTTTTCTGTTTCCTCTGTTTTCTTGGGTGTAGTTAACTTCTCTGGGTTGGAATTTTCCTTCTAGGATCTTCTCTAGGGCTGGATTTGTGGGTAGATGTTGTTTAAATTTGATTTTGTCATGGAATATTTTGTTTTCTCCATCTATGTTGATAGAGAGTTTTTCTGGGTATAGTAGTCTAGCTGGGCACCTATGTTCTCTCAGGGCTTGTAGGACATCTGTCCAGACCCTTCTAGCCTTTAAAGTTTCTGAGGAGAAGTCAGGTGTGATTCTGATGGGTCTGCCATTGTATGTGACTTGACCGTTTTCTCTTACAGCTTTTAATATTCTTTCTTTGTTCTGTATATTTGGAGTTTCAATTATTATGTGGCGAGAGGAGTTTCTTTTCTGATCTAATCTGTTTGGTGTTCTGTAAGCCTCTTGGATTTTTACTGGCATCTCTTTCTTCAGGTTTGGGAAGTTTTCTTCTATGATTTTGTTTAAGATGTTTCCTGGACCTGGGAGTCGGGAGTCTTCTCTTTCCTCTCTGCCTATAATTCTTAGGTTCTGTCTTTTCATTGAGTCCTTGATTTCTTGGATGTTATGGGTGAAGACTTTTTTAGCTTTCTCATTTTCTTTGGATGTTGTACTGATGTCTTCCATGCTTGAGATTCTGTCTTCCATCTCTTGTTTCCTATTTTTTATACTCACGTCTGTAGTTCCTGTTCTCTTTTCTTGATTCTCCATTTCCACACTTAACTCTGACTGTGTTTTCTTTATTGCTTCCATTTCCAGTTTCATTTCTTGAAATATTTTATTCATTTCGTATATTTCCTGCTCTAATTTGCTTGTCTTTGCCTGGAAATCTTTCATGTCTTTTAAATCTTTCATAACCTTGTCTCTTTCCTGTTCAAGTTGACCCACTTTGACTTGGAGCTCTCTAATAGAATTATCCATTGCTTTCGCTTGTAAAATTGAGGACTCTTTGAATTCCTTCATAGATTTAAATTCTTCTTGAAAGGACTCTATCATTTTCCGGACTGTAGAATTGTGATCATTTTCATGTTTTTCAGCTGTGGTGAAGTGGTCAGGGCTTGCTGTACTGGCATTGCTGCATTTTGTTGTGTTCATAATTCCCTGGCTTTTGTTGATTCTGCTTTTTTTCTGTCCTTTTGCCAGTTGGTTGTTCTTAGTTGTTTGTTCCTGTTGCCTTCTGGACTTGGAGCCAAAGGGGGCACTTTGGTGTAGCAGTCATGTTGTTTGATGATCATTCACTTTCCACTGGCTGGATAGGGCCTTGTGTGGAGGTTCTCAGTGTGTCTCCGAGAGCTCACCCCTTCCTCTTTTGTCCCATTTGGGGACACAGGTGAGGGGTTGTGATGGGGATGTGTTCCTGTAGGTTCCTGGGACCCAACTGGTCTTTGTATAGATGACTGTACAGGTTGGTAGGCCACAGGCTGTTGGGTGGGTATGTAGCTCCCCTGTAGCATATGTGTCGGACTGTGTTGGTGGTCTTCCCTGGCTGCTCACAGCAGATCTCAGGGTCAATGTGCATCTAATAGCCAAAAGCACTGTGAGCTGGTGCAGCCTATTCCCAGGCAATGAGGAATGGCCCCAGATTGTTTCACTGATCACAAGTCAGAGCTCTCTATGTTGCATATTGAGTGTTCAGCCTGCAGCAGGCCTACTGGTATTGTCCTGTGTGCCCAGGCACAGATTCTGTGGACTCTGGTGGTCCCAAGTTTGGAGGTTGAGACTGCCTGCTGGAGTCTTGAAAGGACCTGACTCCACACCCTTAAGGTGAGTCACTTAGCAGAGTCCCCTAGGTCGAAACCTCACTGATCCAGGAGTGGAACTATATATGCTTAAGCCCTGGTTTCCTGCCAGAAGGGCCAGCACTAGAAAAAAGGTCTAATAATAACCCCCAAATTTGCCCAGGACTTGGACCTTGTGCAGGACAAATCCGTCTTCCATCCTGGCTACCCTTTCTGCCACTCTCGCAGCTCCACCTATGTCTGTATGGAGCTAGCTTTGGATACTGGCAAATGGGGCTACTGTCTTCCAAGTTCTGGTACACAGCAGTCGAGCTGCAGCATAACCTGCTGCTGGAAGTGTGTCCTGCTGCTCAGTCCAGCTGCAGTGTTTTTTCCAATGACTGTATGTATGTCCCACACCCCTCTGGGGAAGCACAAATATGCTTGCGCTTTTCAAAATGCAGCTGTGGACCCGTTGGCCACTGAGCTGACCCATTGTGGTCCTGACAACCACTGCGTATCCTGTGGTGCTGCAGATGCTCCCACAGACAGGTCTGCAACCTTTCGCTAAATAGCCAGAATGCCTGCATGGGTTCTGGGGGCTCAGTAGGCTGGTGAGTAACCCTGTGTGGGGTTTGAATCTGCCTGCTGGGTATTAGAGTGTTTCTTACCCTGTCTCTCTCCTGGTGAGGATTCCCGATTCCCGGATTCAGCAGCTTCCCTGAGAGTCCGAGAGAGGGGAGGAGAGTCCTGTCCAGGGACTTTTAATGGTCCCTGGGTAGTTGGGTGAGACCCAGGGGGATCGAGTCACTCAGATTTTTGCTCAGTGTCTTATAACTCTGTGGCTTTATGGCTGTTTTCTCCGAGCTCAAAATGTGTCCACACAGGCCACCGCCATCTTGGATTCACATTTCAGTTTTTTTATCTAAAATTTTTGAGCAGTAGACATAGGGCCATAACTCCTCATGGACCTAGCAGTATGGTCTCTTCGTTCATCCATTGTAATACAAGAAACTGATTTGAAAAATATCAAATTACAAGCTTTCTCTGCTTTAATACCAAAGGACTACATGTTAGGTTCCAAACCTGGAACAAATGACTGAGGGCTTATTTAACATATCAAAGCAGATGCTGGCTGCCAGATTCTTGATTTCCCCAGTTCCTACCTGTTACAGGATAGATACAAGCAATGAACTTTAATATTGAGATATATCTACTGAAGATATGCATCCTAGCCCTGCTTATATCTTTATTTTAATGTAGAGTAATTATATTTGTTGGAAGAGCCTGCTACTAAGGTTGCAGTCCACCATGTCTGGATAGCTCTCCCAGATCAATGTATAATGGAGAATTCTCTGATTCCTCTTCTCTGCCTACCTTATCTGGAGAGTATTCTTAAGCCTGACCCCCACATCCTCCTCCTTTGAGGAAAGTCACACAGTCCACAGCTAAATTGCAGATTCACTTGGAATTCCTGGAATTCCTCTTCATGTAAATAAAACGTTCCAAGCATCTCAGAGTCAGCCAATAATGTACACCCACCCTGGGAAGCCCTACCCACTCTCCAAAGATCTATATAGTCCTTATTCAACCAGAATAAAGTTGAGCTGTCTCATTGAAGTTGTCTCCTAGAAGTCCATCCATCATATTCATGGCTATCTGAACCCTGCTGGCTATTTTGCCCTCAGGGTCTGGTGGCCAATTACCTTCAAGAAAAGGGAGACTCACAATATCTGTTAGAAAGAAATACACATCTTTTGATAATTTTCTATTGTGTTCCATTTCTTACAAAAGTAAAATAATCTAAATTTCAAAAGTAAATAAGAATCCATTTATTTCTCTGAGTACATGTTTATATATGCAAATATGACATATTCATCAAATGATTCCTGATAAGAAATATTTGAAAACAATTGAGATACCACTTTTCCTGATATTCATACCCTGCCTAATGTTGAAGTTTGAATATAAAATGTGTACTGTACACTCTGTGCTTGAACACTTGATCCCCAAAGAGTGGCACTATTTTGGAAAGTTGTGGGCTCTTTTGGAGTTTGAGTCTCACTGGAGGAAGTCAGTCATTACAGACTGACCCTCATTTCCTGTCCATATTTGTTCTTTAAACTGTACACAGTGCAGGCAACTACCTCATGGTTATACTGCCATACCTTCCCCACTATGTGTTTTGAAGGGACATTTTTCCATTATAGTTGCACAAATGATAGGGTGACAGGAAACAGAAAATAAAGAATTGAAACCAGGCTACATAACCTTCAAGCCCACGCACAGTGATCACTTACTCCATCAAGGCTCAACCCCTTCTGTGTTCAGCAACCTTGCCCCAAAGCACCATCAGCTGGGACCAAGTGTTTAAAACCATGAGTCAACAGAGTTTATTTCATATTAAAAATATAAAATTCCTTTATAAAACTTCTGTTTGAGTTTTTGTCATAATAACAATAAATTTAATTAAATCATTTATAGAAACAATAACCTTAAACATATGGATTTGTATAGCAAATTATTTACATGATATGGCCTTGCTGTGTTTTAGAGACTGCAGCTTGTGCCTCAAAGTTATTGCTGACTTATGTCTACACAGGGGAGGATGCATGTTACAGTTCTAGTACTCAAACTCCTAGGCTTTGGATTTTAACACTGTATTTTTATCCCCATGAGAAAAACATAAATTCAGGTAAGAGGAAGAATCAGAAAAGGATGTTTTAAAGAGGGTGAGTGTTTATCAGAAGACAGAAAGATCTCCCATGCTCATGGATAGGTAGGATCAACATAATAAAAATGGTCATCCTACCAAAAGCAATATACAGATTTAATGCAATTCCAATAAAAAATACCAACACGATTTTTTACAGACCTGGAAAAAACAATTCTTAACATCATATGGAATAATAAAAAACTGAGAATAGCTAAATCTATCTTGTAAAATAAAAAACATAAGGAGGTATCATCATCCCAGATTTCAAGCTATACTACAGAGCAGTAGTAATAAAGACAGTGTGGTACTGGTAGAGAAAAAAAAAGTTGATCAATAAAATCAAATTGAAGACCCAGAAATGAACCCACACATCTATGTTAACTTAATTTTTGACAAAGAAGCCAAAACTGTACAATAGAAAAGAGACAACAGCTTCAACAAATGGTGCTGGTCTAACTGGATGTTGACGTGTAAAAGAATGCAAATAGACCAGTACTTATCACCCTGAGCAAAACTTAACTCCATGTTGATCAAAGACTAATATAAAGCCTGACACACTAAATCTAATAGAAGAGAAAGTGGGGAAAAGGGTTGAACTCATCAGCACAAGTGCCAAATTCCTGAACAGAATACCAGCAGCTCAGGCTCTAAGACCAACAATCAATAAATGGAACCTCATGAAACTGAAAAGCTTCTGTAAGGCAAAAGACACTGTCATTTGAACAAAACGGCAGCATATAGATTGAGAAAACATCTTCATCAACCCCACATCTGACAGAGGGCTAATATCCAAAATCTATAAAGAACTCAAGAATTAAACACCAGCAAACCGAGTAACCCAATCAAAAAATGAGGAACAGATTTAAACAGAGAATTCACAAAAGAGGAATCTAAAATGGCCAAGAGACACTTGAAGAAATGCTCAACATCCTTAATTATCAGAGAAATGCAACTCAAGACCACTCTGAGATTCCAACTCACTCCTTGTCAGAATGGCTAAGATCAAAAACTCAAAAGACATCATATTCTGGTTAGGCTGTGGAGAAAGGAGAACACTCCCACATTACTGGTGGGAGTGCAAATTTGTACAACCACTATGGAAATCTGTCTGGGGATATCTTAGAAAACTTGTAATAGCTCTACCTCAAGTTCCAGCAATATTACTCCTGGGCATATATCCAAAAGATTCCTCACCAATTCACCAGGACATCTCCTCAACTAAGTTCATAACAGCTTTATTTGTAATAGCTAGAAACTGGAAACAACCCAGATGTCCTTCAACTGAAGAATGGATAAAAACACTGTGGTACATTTACACAATGGAATACTACTCAGCTATCAGAAACAAGAAAATCATGAAATTTACAACCAAATGGATGGAACTAGAAAATGAGTGAGCTAACTCAGACTCAGAAATATACACATGACATATATTCACTTATAATAGATTTAGCCATATAGTACAGGATAACCATCCTACAATCAATAGATACAAAAGAGCAGGAACAGGGACTTGGTTACCTGTCAATGGGACATTCCACCCTAGTGTAACTGCAACATATGCACCTTGTGCAAGAGGACACCCTCATACCTCACTCATGTGACTAATGAACTGAGGAGGGCTGAAACATGGAGACACTCCACATTGGAGGCACAGGAGGGGTGATAGTGGGGGTAAATAGTGGGAGGGAGGGGTTGGCAATGGAGATGTAATGAAGGGATACAAAAACTTCTTTAAGTTGTGGTACATTTACACAATGGAATACTACTCAGCCCTCAGAAACAAGAAAATCATGCAATTTGTTGTCAAATGGATGGAACTAGAGAAGCTCATCCTGAGTGAGCTAACCCAGACCCAGAAAGATGCACATGACATCTATTCACTTATAACTGGATTTCAGGCATACAGTACAGCATAAGTATCCTACAACCAACAGACTGAAAGAAACAGGAAAATAGACTTTTTGACCTGTAGTGGGACACTTTGCCCTAGTGCTGCTGCCATGTAGGGCCCCAGTGCAACAGGAAGCTCTTATCCCTCATATGACTACTGAATGTAAGGGGGCTGATATGTAGGGACAACCCACTCTGGAGGAGTAGGACAGGTGATAGAAAGCAGAAAGAGTGGGAAGGTGAGACTGGGACTGGTGGAGGGAGGAGACTGTGGTGGAGAAGTAACTTGAAGTAATGAATAAAGTTAAAAAATAGAACAGCCCCCCCCAAAAAAAAATACAAAATACAAATAAAGCTGGTATGAACATTGTAGAGGTGATGTCCCTGTGGCTTGATGGAGTACTTTTTGGATATATACCAAAGAACCATATGACTGGTTCTTGAGGTAGAACTATTCCCAATTTTCTAAGATAACATCAGACTGATTTCCATAGTGGTTGTACAAGTTTGCAATCCCACCAGCAATGGAGGAGTGTTCCATTTCTCCACACCCTTGCCAGCATGTGCTGTCATTTGAATTTTTGATCTTAGCCATTCTGACAGGTATGACATGGAATCTAAGAGTCGTTTTGAGTTTTATCTCTCTGATGATTAAGGATGCTGAGCATTTCTTCAAGTGTCTTTCAACTTTTAGAGATTCCTCTTTTGTGAATTCTCTGTTTAGATATGTTCCCCATTTTTTTGATTGGATTATTTGGTTTGCTGGTGTTTAATTTCTTTAGTTCTTTATAAATTTTGGATATTAGCCCTCTGTCAGATGTGGGGGTGGTGAAGATCTTTTCCCAATCTGTAGGTTGCCATTTTGTATGAATGACAGTGTCTTTTGCTTTACAGAAGCTTTTCAGCTTCATGAGGTCCCATTTATTGATTGTTGGTCTTTGAGCCTGAGCTATTGCTGTTCTTTTCAGGAAGTTGTCATCTGTGCCAATGAGTTTGAGGCTTTTCCCCACTTTCTCTTCTATTAGATTAAGTGTGTCCAGTTTTCTGTTGAGATCTTTGATCCTCTTGGACTTAAGTTTTGTGCAGGGTGATAGATATGGGTCTATTTTCATTGTTCTACATGATGACATCCAGTTAGGTCAGCACCATTTTTTGAAGATGTTTTCCTTTTACTATTGTACAGTTTTGGCTTCTTTTTAAAAAATTAAGTGACCATAGGTGTGTGGGTTTATTTTTGGGTCATTGATTTGATTACATTGATCAACCAATCTATTTCTATGTCAATATCATGTTTTTTAAATTACTATTGCTCTGTAGTAAAGCTTGAAATCAGGGATGGTAATACCTCCAAATGTTCTTTTACACTTGATCTTAGCCAAAAGGCCGAGAAGCGATACAAATGTTCTTTTATTGTACAGGATTGATTTAGTTTTTCTGAGTTTTTTGTTTTTCCATATGAAATTGTGAATTGTTTTTTCAAGGTCTGTAAAGAATTGTGGTGATATTTTTATGAGAAGGTTTGCATTGAATGTGTATATTGCTTTTGGTAGGATGGCCACTTTTATTATATTGATCCTATGTATCCATGAGTGTGGGATATCCTTCCAGAGAACTCCTACCGCTAATAAATTCTTTCAGCAAGGTGGCTGGATACAAAATTAACTCTAAGAAATCAATAGCCCTTTTTTACACAAAAGATAAATAGACCAAGAGAGAAATTAGGGAAACAACACCCTTCACAGTAGCCACAAATAATATAAAATACCGGGGGTATCTCTAACCAAGCAAGTGAAAGTACTGTGTGACAAGAACTTCAAGTCTTTGAAGAAAGAAGTTGAAGAGGATATCAGATACGATATAGGAATGTCCTCATTCCTCCTTTCCTTTGAGAATAATCATTCTTCTAGTAGAAGTCATTCTTTCTCTAAGAGTTTGACTTGTTGTTCTCAAATTATCTTATTGTTAATTTGGAATGAAAATCCAGAACTTGGTATCTTTTCAGTCCTTGGTATCGTACCCTCATAATAAAGATGTCTTGAATATAACATGAATGTTCCTACTATGACAGCAAGGAATTGGCAAGGGACTTGTGCTCATGCAGGCAGAAAAGACTTTCACCCTGCACAATATCTGACTTGTAAAGAAAAGTCTACTCATTCTAAGAAATCAGTTATCTTTATATTACATCTAAGTTATTCAGAGTCTTAACAAAGAATCTGAACTATTCCTGAAGCTTTGTGTGGTAAAATTTTTCCCCTAAGAATTCACTGAATCTCTTCAGCTGCTCCTCCGTCTACTTATTGTAATGATATTAGGACTAAATCAAATAGAGATTTTTATTGTGCACTTTGGAATGAAATATGATGTAACTTTTTATTCAGCAATTAGTTTGAGGTGCGTTTTCTTAGCATAAGCTTTAATGTCATCAATGGTAACATTAGTGCCAAAATTACTACTAATGATAGAGCTAATGATAAAGAATAATTTTAAGTGTTTTATATGATTAACATATAGATATGACTGTGGGACCCTGAGCATTCTATGCACCACTTTTCTAACCCACTTAAACATATTCTTTCTTTCTGTCCAAAGCAAAATTCTAATATGGACATTATTAGCAGCACACTTAATAGATAAGGAAAAAGAGATTAAGAGAGACTATGACCTTACTTACGAATTACTTGACCAATTATTTTACAATACTGAAGGAGTATGGTAAGCCAAAATACCAAATTTCAAGAGAAAAGGCAGAGGCAAAGTTAAAGGACAAAGCAGACACGGCCGTGTGCATCTGAGATTGAGTATGGCCCAAAGATGGTTGGCAACAGAAAGGAAGCCGAACCAACTGAGAAACTTCTCAAAAACACTCTCAAACACAGGGTTTTAACTATTTTAGATAAATAATTTACTAATAACCATATTCACAAATATTCTGCAGCTTGTGCCTCAAAGTCATTGCTGACTTGTTGCTACACAGTATGTGTGTTGGGGTTCCACTACTCAACCTCCTGTGCTTTGGATTTTGTCACTGCATCTTTATACCCATGCGTATGACATAAATTCATACTATTCAAAAAGAGAGAGAGGTCATAGTCTCTCTTTATCTCTTCTTCCTTATTTATTAAGGGTGATACTAATAATGTCCATACTAGAATGTTGTTTTGGATGGAAAAGAGTTAATATGTTTAACCACTGAGCCATCTCTCCAGCCGAGTTAATATGTTTAAATGGTTTAGGAAGGTGTTGCATTCACAAATAGTGCCTTGTTTCAAAAGTGAATATTTGAAATATATTACTGAGTAAAACAGAAAAATAAAAGTCTACCTTTTTTAGTTTCTGAATGATTCTCTTATTGTGATGCTAGTAGATCAGGTCATGTTCACGTAGAGCTTATATTGTATTCCAGTAGCATATATTGCACCCCACATGGAGTCCAAGAGAACATGCATGTAGAATGAGGGCCTTGTATGTTGACAATATCCTGTGGAGACACTATATTTTACAGTGATATGCTATCCATATAATTAGAACATGCACATTGTTCTAATAATATAAAAAGTAGATCTGTTATCTACTAATTAGACAGATACCAATCAAGGAATTTGCTGTTATAGTGTATCTGCTCTTTGCTTGAATGATGCTTAATGAACAATGTGCTTCACTGTGTGAATTCAAATTCTATGAAAATAAATTATGCAAATGGGGATTACTAAGAGCTGTTATTAAAATGACTTACTTATCTCTTATCACAGATCAATTATTGTGGCAAGGGTTATTTTTAATTTATAATAATTATTACTAATATGTGTATTGAAGAGCTACTGTCTGAATCTAGTAAGCTTTACAAAAGCTGGATATGTGTGTGTGTACATATATATATATAATACTGGAAGCAAAAGACTTTACATCATCGAACACTGCGGTAAAAGAAAAATTTTAAGTTTGGCTGTGTACTCCTTATATGTCTATGAGTCAGAGAAATATATATATATTTATATATATATATATCAAATGTACATTTAATTTTGTATTTTTGAAGATCTTTAGAGAGATTAGAGGTAGTTTAAGACTCATCACTGACTAAAGCCATGAGTATAAGCATTATAAGCATTCCTATTTTATGATACAATGTTAATTGAAGAACAGAAGAAAGCTGAAATAGTACACTCAAAAAGCCATGGTTAGATGTTGAAAGAATGTCCATCCAAGACATGAGAGTGGTATAAAGGAAGCTGAAGAAGGGCAATTCTGGTAAGTAAAAGATGAATGAACTGCTCTTTGGAGGCCCAGATGTATAAGTGCAAAAGAAATTGCTGTAACATAGTTCTCCTAAAGAGATTTTAAAGTGTCTAAGCAGTTAGACTTGAAATTCACATAAACACTTAAACTGGTACCTAGCACACAGGAACACACACAAGTATGCAAACACACATGTATATGTATACCTGTATTAGCAAATTAAATGTTTACTTGGAGACACTAGGATGTGACAGTGAAAAGGACTGAAGCAAGTCAATTAAACTCTGCTGGAAGAGTGTGTAAGATAATGTTACTGAGTATAAAATACTTAGCACAAGATTCTGTTGACAAATTAAGGGTGCTATTTTGTGAGATTCTTCCTTACTTAGAATGTGGGGCCTGCATCAAGACAATAGTTAGTAGAAGCAGGTTTCAGAAAGTTGTATCTGAGCCCAGTCCTTTTTTCCATCTCTTCTCTACTTCCACAAGACTCCCAGGTCTCTGACCAGTGTTTGGCTGTGAGTCTTAGCATCTGTTTCAATCCTTTGTTGGGTGAACCCTCTCAGATTAGAGTCATGATATGCTTCTGTCTGCAAGCATAGAAGAGCAACATTCATAGTGTGAGGGGTTGGCTGTCTCCCATAGGTTGGGTCTTAAGTTGGGCCAGTCATTAGCTGACCAATCCCTCAATCTCTGCTCCATCCTTATCCCTGCATGTCTTATAGGCAGGGAAGATTTTGAGGTCAAGGGTTTTATGAGTGAGTCAATGTTCCATTCTTCCACTGGCAGGCTTTCCTGGCTTTAGGAGATGGCCACTTCAGTTTCCATATAGCCAGCTACTAGGATTCTCAGCTACAGTTACCAACCTTACAGGAGCCTACCCCATCACAGGTCTCCAGTTTCTCCCAGAGATCTCACCTCCATCAGTTTCTCTTCTTCCTCTCAGTCCTACCACCTCCCACCCCTGCTTTTTTCAACCTGATCCTCAACCTCATTCCCCTTCCAATCCCTCTCCTCATCTATTTCTGATATCTCCATTTCAATTCTTTGAAGAAATAAATTGAAAAAGATATAAGAAGATGGAAAGATTGTTCATGTTCATGGATCAGTATGGTTAACATAGTAAAAATGGTCATCTTTCCAAAAACAACCCACAGATTCAATGAAATTCACATAAAAATATCAACACAATTCTTAATAGACTTTGAAAGAATAATTTTCAACTTCATATGGAAAAATTAAAAACCAGGATAATGAAAACAATCTTGTACCAAAAAAGAACTTCAGGAGGTATCAATAGCCCTGATTTCAAGTGGTACTACAAAGCAATAGTAATAAAAACTGCAGGGTACTGGCATAAAAGCAGATACCTATGGACACCTGATTTTGACAAAGAAGCAAAAACCATACAATGGTCATAAATATAGCATCTTAAACAAATGGTGTTGGTCTAACAAAATGAATGCAGGTAGAAGAATCCAAATAGACCTACCTTTATCACCCTGCACAAAATTCAAGTCCAAGTGGATCAAAAACCTAAAAGTAAAACCATATACATTAAATCTAATAGAAGAATGCATATGTACAGGAGACAGCTTCCTGAAGCAGAAACCATTAGCTCAGGCACTAAGATCAACTATTAATAAATGGAACCTTATGAAACTGCAAAGCTTCTGTAAGGCAAAGGGCACTGTCAATAGGACAAACAGGCAGCTTACAGATTTGGAAAAGATACTCACCAACTCTACAACCAACAAGGGGCTAATATCCAAAATATATCAAGAACTCTAGAAATTAAAACCAGCAAACCAAATAACCCAATTAAACAATGGGGTGCAGAGCTAAACTAAGAATTATCAACAAAGAAATCTCTAATTGCTGAGTAGCACTTAAAGAAATTCCCAATGTCCTTCTTCATTAGGGAAGGGAAATGCAAATCCAAATGGCTGTGAGATTCCATCCCACACTTGTTGAATTGAGTAGGGCTGATATGTAGGGCACCGCATACCAGACGAGTAGGACAGGTGGGAGAGGGGATAGATGGTTGGGAGGGTGGGATTGGGAGGGGTTGAGGGAGGGTTTGCAATGGAGATGTAACTTGAAGTAATAAATAAACATTAAAAAAACTTCAAGGGCAAAGAAAAAAAGATTGAACATTCAAACTCAAGTGATAGCACACATTGGCAAGGATGTTGAGCAAGGAGAATTCTCCTGCATTGATGGTGGGATTCAAACTTGTACAACCATTTTGAAAATCAAATTGGCACTCCCACTAAAAATTGGGAATAGTTCTGACTCAAGACCCAGCTATACCACTACAGGGCATATACCTTAAATATGCTACATCATACCACAAGGACATTTGCTCACCTATGTTCATAGCAGCTTTATTTGTAATAGTCAGAACCTGGAAACAACCTAGATGTCCCTCAGCTTAGGAATGGGTAAAGAAATTTTGGTTCATTTTGACAATGGAATACCACTCACCTATTAAAAACAACAAAGTCATGAAATTTCCAAGCCAGTACATGGAACTAGAAAATACCATCCTGAGTAAGGTAAACCAGGCCCAGAAAATCCTAGATGATATGGGTATGTACTCACTTATAAGTGGCTATTCATCCATCCACTTGTAAGTAGGATATTAGTTTTCCTGTACAGTATAGGAAAACCATCATACAATCTACAAACCTGAGTAGGGTTAGTAACCTAAATAACGAGGAGAGCCCAAGGGAGCATGCTTGAATCTCACTCATAAAGGGGAAAATATATGCATTTAAAGTATTTTATATTTTTATGATATACATGTTTCAAAATCTACATACATTACAAAGTGATTACAGCTAATTGGCATGTGTATCACCATGGTAGTGGTCATTTTGTGGTGTAAATATGCATTTCATTCTCTCTCTAGAATTTGTGAATATTTTATGTTTTGAGAACATATTTTCTTTATGTTTTGTATCCCAGCACCATTTCTGTGGAAACACTTCTAAATGTTGCCATCACTTCCAAAACTCAGAAAACGTCATCACAATACAATGAATTTTTTTTGATTTTTTTAAATAATTTATTTTTTGTTTCTTCAAGTTACATCTCAATCACAATCCCCTCCCTACTCCCCCCTCCAGTCCCACCCTTCCACCCTACTCCCCCTCAACCCCCCCATCCTCTTCCCTTCTTTTTTTTTTTTTTTTAGTTTAAGGTATTTCTTTTTTGCCCCCAACAGCTCTCCCTTTCAGTCCAAAAAATGGTTCTTTTCTTATAACTATAAATACAATACAAAACAACAGAAATAAATAGGCCACAATTATAAGAGTTATATGGCTTAGCATACATTCCCAATGTCCAGTCCATATGTATTTGGCACCTGACTTTAACATTCTACTATCTAACCATCTCCATGAGTTTAAAGTTCTATATCTAACTCAGCTTTCATACTAACTTGCCTCATAATTTTAAAAATATCTTCTAAGATCCAGAACACCCTCTTGATTCCTAAACAACTCAAAATTTAACTATGAGACTCTAGCTATCTATTTTTCAACCACCTCAGAGACCTGAGAGGGATAAATATATCTGATTATATAGGAAGTGCAGGGCCTGCAGCTTCAAAAACTAAGAAATGACATACCAGTGGCTGCCTGGACAGTCCCCATTTTCTCTCCATACATTACAGCATCAATCTTCAGCCATTTGGCCCCGTTTCTCTGACAGACATTGATTGTAGAGCAGGAATTATGAAGGACTTACCTACCCTGTCTTGGCAGGGCTAGGCTGTCGACTTATCTGCTTCCAAGTTTTGTCCTTTTTGGACAGAAGTCTGTCTACAGTTGAAGCAAGGGGTTTTTCTTGCCAAGAGAAAGGCTTACCACCAATTCAATCATCTCCCACTGGAGATTCTTCGATGTTTATCTTCTACTTGGAGTAGAATAGGGGGTGCTGTCAGGAGATGACATGTCTCGATATATTGATACAAAATTAAGGGTAACGCTTCTTAAAGGTATTGTTCACAGTAATACTTAAAAATGAAATGTCAAGTTTTGACCTCTTGCTATCAACCAACATAAACTGTTTAGGATAATTAAGTAATGGAAACTAATAGTCATGAAAACGTGTCATTTTGTTAGTTACTACGACAGTCTATCACAGTTATTTTCTAAGCTACTCAGAAATCAAGTTGCTAAGAGACAAGCAATATTTGTTTATCTATATATAAGAGATAGATAGGGCATCTTCAAAAACCTCAAGGGATCTGCCTAATATGGCATTCAAGATGTTTTCTTAACTTAAGATTTTTTGATATCGAGACAATACAATGAATTTTTAAGGAGAGAGATTTTCTTTTTGACTAGAATTCTTGCTTTTTCTCTTTTTTTGGGGGGGGGATGATAGTTAATTTTTTATGTTCATTTATTACTTCAATTTACATCTCCATCACAATTCCCTACCTCCACTGCTCCTGGGCCCACCCTTTCACCCTCCCATTCTTGGGGAATGTCTAATAACATTGCTTCTGATAGGCTGATTTCAATGCTGAGATCTGCTTCTGCCCCTTCTGAGGCATTCTCTTGATTGGTTAGTAAAAGTCGATGATAGCAAATTAGCTGCACAGAAAGAGTATAGGAAGGTGGGACTTCCTGAGATTAGAACAGGAACCCTGCGCTTTACACAGAAGATTAATTCATTCCACCAAGAGACATGGAAGCAGACAGACTTGTTTGAGAACACCAGAAGGTAATCACAGGCACATGGTGGTTGGGGATTAAGTGATCCAGGTTAATTTACAAGTAGCTAATTGAGAGTCTTCCCAGGTAAGGGATAAGCATAACACTAAAAGATCTTGTTATATTTAATTATTGGGGAAAGGACTGTAGCAGCTTATATGCCATCAGTCCAAGCAATCCAGGGCCATCAGACTCCAGGACTCCTATCAAACTCCAGCAAATCTCCTCCCACGCTGTAGGTAATTCTACTGGACTAATATAACAACTTATATTACTTAACAGAGTTTAGGTTACAGGTGGTGTAGGCCACCCTTGGTCTGGGGCTCTTTCCCCAGGATAAATAAGTCTGCTGATTAAGGTGGACCAGGCTGGTCAACTGATATTCTGCCAAGCCACCAGCTGCTCCACTGGCCTAATCTTATAGTTTATACTTATTAATAAATTCCCCCTTCTCCCACCTATTTTACTCCTCTGGTATGGGGTGCCCTACATATCAACCCCCTTTAGTTCAGCAGTCATATGAGGGCTAAAAGCTTCCTCTTGCACTGAGGGCCTACATGGCAGCTCTACTAGAGCAAAGTGTTCCACTAATAGGTAACTAAGTCTATTTTCCTGTTCCTTTCAGTCTTTTGGTTGTAGGATAGTTATCCTGTACTATATGCCTAAAATCTAGTTATAAGTGAATAGGTGCTATGTGCATCTTTCTGGGTCTGTGTGAGCTCACTCAGGATGAGCTTTTCTCAGCAAATTGCATGATGTCCTTGTTTCTGGTGGCTGAGTAGTATATCATTGTGTAAATATACCACAAGTTTTGTTTTGTTTTGTTTGGTTTGGTTTGGTTTTATTCATTCTTTGGTTGAAGGACATCTGGGCTGTTTCCAGTTTCTAGCTATTACAAATAAAGCTGCTATGAACATAATTGAGGAGATGTCCTTGTTAGTTGGTGAGTAAACATTTGGTGTATACCCAGGAATGGTATGGCTGGTTATTTTTTTTTTAATATTTATTTATTACTTCAGGTTACATCTCTATCACAGTGTCCTCTTTCCATCCCTCCCAGTCCTGCCCTCCCACCCTCTACCCCCTATCCCTTCCATCCCACTCCTCTGGAGTGGAGTGTCCCTACATAACAGTCCCCCACCCTAGTTCAGCAGTCATATGAGGGCCAAGAGCCTTCTCATACACTGGGGGCCTACAAGGCAGCATCACTAGGGAAAAGTGTCTCATGGACAGGTAAAAATGTCGATGTTCCTGTTCCCTTTGGTACATTGGTTGTAGTATGGTTATCCTGTACTATATGGCTAAAATCCAGTTATAAGTGAATAGATGCCATGTACATCCTTCTGAGTCTGGGTTAGCTCACTCAGGATGAGCTTCGTTAGTTCCATCCATTTGGCTGCAAATTGCATGATTTTATTGTTTCTGAAAGCTGAGTAGTATTTCATTGTGTAGATGTACCAATTTTTTTTTTTTTTATCCAATCCTCCGTTGAGGGACATCTGGGTTGTTTCCAGTTTCTGGCTATTACAAATAAGGCTGCTATGAACATAGATAAGGAAAATTCCTTGTGATTCTGTGAAGAGTCATTTGGATGTTTACTCAGAAGTGGTATGTGTGGGTCTTGAGGCAGAGCTATTCCACATTTTCTAAGATAGCACCAGACTGATTTCCACAGTGGTTGTAGAAGTTTGCACTCCCACCAGCAACAGATAGTGTTTCCCTTTCTCCACATGCAATTTTTTTGCATTCATTATGAAATATTACAAAAATGGAAGTTACAATTGAAGAAAAACAGATTTTTTTTGGTCCTAACAGATGCTGAGTAGGAACTTAACAAGTGAATCAATAGCTGCTAAAAGCCATATTATTACTTCACATTTTGATTCAATCTGTACATAAAACTGTAAAACTAAGATGTACTGTGCTACAATATTAATTCAATATTGACTTCTTAGATCATTTCTAATAGGATAAAGGTTAAAGAAGAAAGTGTTTTATCAATGATATAAATGTACAAATAAGAGCAGAGGGACATCAAAGTATTTCTCATATTGAGACATGTTTTAAGTCCAACACAATGCAGAACATCCACTTATTAAATTCAGTGAGCAGCATAATATTCTAATATAAATAGGTATTGTAAATTATATAGATATAATAGATATATGGTTGATGTAATTTATTATAATGACATAATATTTATGATAAGATTTAAAACTCATAATAAAATTTAATTTAATGTATGTCCTTTTCTTAACTTTTTCCCCAATTCTTCCCCAAAGCAAGATTTTTACGATATCTACTCTGTCAAGAGAAACACAAGATAGGAAGCATTATTGGGATATCTAAATTTTTCTTCAAGAATCAATCACCGTAAAACATGGGGCACATAGACTGAATCTAAGCACAGGTCAGTAGTATATTAATAAGATGATTATCTCCTATGTTGGAGGATATCAAACTTTAAATATATATATTATATCTATAATATATATATTATATGTAATTTCTTCTTCTGGTTTCATGAATATTCCCTTGGGTGACATGGTTATGTCAAATCTATTATTCACCTTCATAAACATCTGTGCTTTCTCTGAAGTATTTTGGAATGTGGAGGAAATAGAAGGGATAATAAAAATTTCAATAACAATTTAGTGCAAGATGTTAAAAATGCTTCTTCAAAGAGAAGATAGTAGGTAGGCTTTGCAAGACAGTAGATATCTGCAACATCTACTCTGCTCCAGCCTGTAGCATGAAGAAGCCATGAATTTATAAACTCACAGAAGCTGTGGTAACATTCACAAGACCTACACAAAGTCAAGCCAGCCCAAATACTGGCGTAGGTGGAGTGGGACCTCTCAAGGTCATCTGCTAGTGAGGATATATTCACAGTGGACAGATGTTAGAGTGGGAAGACCTTCTTTTTTGAGGATGTACATACTGATAGTTTTCCCAAGCTCCAGTAGATGGCCCCACACCCAGTCATTCTTCTGGCACATATTTTTGTCACAAAGATAGAAATAGCAACTTCTATAAATATATATATTGTGTCTCTTCTAACTTTAAAATTCCATTACACTGTCATAAGAATAATATTTAAAATTTTATGCACAGATAGACATCTTGTAGAAATAGGCCTATCAACAGACTGTCTTCTCAGAAGGACAGTTTCAATGTGAGCCCTACATTTGGCACTTAGTCAATTTCTCTATTGGTTTTGCATTTTATTCTTCTTCTCCCCCATTTCATGTCACTCTTTAATCCCTCTTTCCTTGCTTTAAAATTATGTTATGATGCTTAAAAATTATTTTGTTCGAGTTAGCACACCATTTTCTTACAGTTATTGCAAAAGTGAATAAAATCAAATTATCATGCTACAGGAGCACTGCTTACACCTGGCATTGCATCATAATCACTCATGAAGCCAGTGCAGAGCCTCACATAACAGCTTTGCCAAATTGGCTTCTACGCTGATAAGTGGAAGCTTGATTGATAAGCTCCTGCCTGGAAATGTGCAGGATCTTTTTTTTTTTTTTTTTTTTTTTTTTTGTCCTAAGGGTGGCAACATGTCTCAGCATCAAACTTCTATTGCTAGTCAAATGTTACAGAGACTAGAATAGAAAGAGCTTCGATGACAGTGATTTTACTAGACAGGAAATCAAACTGCTATGGGAAAGAGAATCAAAACAACAGATGACTCTTAAAATGCAAATGCATTTTCCATGCAAAATATGTGTGGAGAGGACCAAGTGGCAGCTGGACTGGTACAGCATCAGAAGAAGTGCTTAAATCTTAAGGGTGCAGTGCAATGCTTTTACTGTACTTATCAAGTAATGGTAGAGTTGAATTTTCAGACATATTCTGAAAGTTCCAGTTTAGGTCAGAAGAGGCATATCATGAGAAATTGTATACAAAGTGCAGAGCGGGGCTCTGCTCACAAGACTCTACTCACAGTAATAGGTGAAGAGAAAAACAGCAGGTTAGTCTGGTTTAGAGAGGCCCAACCTAAGTAATTTTTGATGTTGCCAGAATTACAAAGAACCAATACACGGGCCTTTTTCCAGAAGATGTGTGAATTTTGAAAATCTAGTGTTAGAAATATGTGAGTTTAACAAGAGAATAAAGAAGGCAATTGAAGAAAACGCTACTAGAAGACAAATGTTTTCTGTCTTTGCTCTATTTTTAAAATGTATTTAAACTATAATTATACAATTTCTCCCTGTTATTCCTCGCCCCATCTCTTCCCTTACAACTTTCTCCCTAGCTCTCTCTCAGATTAGTGGTATCTTCTCCATTGATTTTATACATTTATAAATATGTATAACTGTATAAATATTGCCTGTTCAGTCCCTTTGGTGTTACTTGTCTATATATGATTTTGAAATTGACTACAGTTCATTGGATAACCAATTATGGGTTTCATCCTTGGGAGAAACCAATTCCTCCCTCTCAGCAGTCTTTAGATGCCCTTTAGTTACATGTCTAAGGGTGGTGGTCCATAAAATTTCATCCTTCTACAATAACATATCTGTTGGGAACCTACTCCAACGATACCTCAACAAAATGGGTGCTTAAATAAGCCAATGCCGATAAACATCCTATCTCTTCCTAAGACATATGTTTAATATTATATATTTCATAAAATTATAAAAAGAAAACAATCTGAACTCTCAAATTTCTATAGTATATAGTATTCTTGCTGGTGAAAAACTAAGAGATTTGGAGTCTGAGAACAACAGGTGAAGAGTATTAGTCATTGAACAATTCAAATTCTGCTTCAGAGCCTCTTTTCATTTCTTCTTTCATTTTGTATTTGAACAGAGGTTTAAATATAAATTTGTTTCTTGGAAACATGACTTTATTCTAGGCAATCTCAGATTTTGTGACTATACAAAGTAAATAAACATTTATCTATTTACATTTATAATTTGTTATAGTTCACATTATGAACATGAATTTCTAAATAAATGTATTTGGAAATTTAAAAATACATATTAAAGTAAGTTTTAGAAAATAAAAGTTTCTTTATTACCCCTTTATAACATTATAATTTATATCTTCTTCTTAAAGAAGAGACCCTCTACCCACTGCTCACTTAGTAGCTACCTAATCTCTGTAGAAATTCTAAATAAAATACCTATATCTAAAGAATAAAAGTTAACACCTACATATAAGAGCAAACATTCAGCATTTATCTTTCTAGGTCTGGGATACCTCCCTCAGGAAAATTGTTCCTTGCTCCATCCAATAACTTGTGAAATTCATAATTTCAAATTTCTTAACAGTTGAATAATGTTCCATTTCATAAATGTGCCAAGATTTATAACTGCAGCAGCTCAAACCAGAAAAAAATAGCAGCATGAAGGAAGGGGGAGTGAGGTCAAAGTCCCATCCCTAATCTAGAAAATATTAACAACTGTTAGCTGCCAGGAAACACAAGTGCAGTATTCCTGTATATATATCAATCACTCTTCAGGGTCCTATGTTCAGGAATAGGTGACCAACACAAATCACACTCCACATTTTGTTTTCTCTCTCTCTCTCTCTCTCTCTCTCTCTCTCTCTCTCTCTCTCTCTCTGTGTATGTGTGTGTGTGTGTGTGTGTGTGTGTGTGTGTGTGTGTGTGTGTGT
>CAJQZJ010033015.1:338364-373601 GCA_907164525.1 Lophiomys imhausi | reverse complement strand
TGTGTGTGTGTGTGTGTGTGTGTGTGTGTGTGTGTGTGTGTGTGTGTTGGGACTGATTTTATTTCCAAGAAAAAAACAAAATGAAATTTAGTGAGTAGAAAATCTGGAAGGAGTTAGGGGAGATGAAATCATATGATCAAAATATATTGTATGAAATTCTAAAACAATAAATAAAACATAAAAATTGAGTAAATAGGTTGAAAGGATCTTTTCCAGAACTATTTGTATTTTTGTGAACCCTGGCTGAATTACATATCTTTCAACTTGAAGGCTGTTATCCATTATTTCTAGATTAAAAGAGATACTAAAAGATGATATATCATAGATTACTAAGAATGCATGCATTTTTGGGACAATAAATAAATAGATAGATGATAGAGAGATAGATGAGTTAGATAGATAAATAGATTAGATGATAGATAGATAGATAGATAGATGGATAGATAGATAGATAGATAGATGATAGATAGATAGATAGATAGATAGATAGATAGATAGATAGATAGATAGATGATAGATACATAGACACACCTTGCTTTGTGGCCAGGGAAGACAGGTGCTACATTTGCCTATCTTCAGTGATGCTGCCTTTCACCAAGTCAAAATACCACCCACTTTCTGTGGATTGCTAAGGGCTTACTAATGCCTAAGGGCATTTTATGGGAATAAAGTGAATGCATTAGATGAATTCATGTGACAAATGGCATAAATATCACTACAGTATGACAACACTTGTCAACCCCCTGAATGAAAGTCAGAGAATGGAAGATCTTCCTGCTACATTGGGAGGCCAGAGCCTCTCTCTCTCTCTCTCTCTCTCTCTCTCTCTCTCTCTCTCTATCTATCTATCTCTTTCTCTCTTTCTCTCTTCCTCTCTTCCTTGATTTTTCCCTTCTTTCCTCTCTTCTCATTCTTTCAGGCTGAGTGGACCAATCTGGACTCAATCTCATGAATTTCTTTCTTTAGCCTTTTAAGATGCTAAGATTTTACCAACAAACATCATTAAAAGCACCCTTGAGTAGTCTGCTCATGAATAGCAAAAATATCATCCAAATCTTACACCTATCTCTGTTTTTGCGCTCTTCTCCAAATGTATCAATAATGTAGACCTCCAGAACAGTAAGCATCATGTGCCTAGGACCTTTCTCACTTATCCCTTCTCTTAGTAATTCCAGCTCAAGACCTTGAAAACAAAGCCTCACCTTGATTACTAATTACTCCCTAACCCAGGTAACATTTTCTAGACTTCCCATTTCAAACACACAAAAGATGAATTTGCAATATTCTCCTTCAATCCTCTCTAAAAATTTGGATCATCTCAGTAAGAAAAAAAATCTTTGCAACTTCACATTTCTTTTTTTTTATTTTCTTTTTTTATAATTTATTTTTTATTTCTTAAAGTTACATCACAGTCACAATCCCTTCCATACTCCCCCCTCCTGTCCCACCCTTCCACCCTCTTCCTCCCAGCAGCTCCGTCTTTCAGTCCAACAAATGGTTTTTTCTCTTATAACAGTAAATACAATACAAAACAACAGAAATAAGTACACCACAATTATGAGAGTTATATGTCTTAGCATACATTACCAATGACCAGTCCATAGGTATTTGGCCCCTGACTTTAACATTCTACTATCTAACCAGCTCCATGAGTTTAAAGTACTATATCTGACTCAGCTTTCATACTAACTTGCATCAGAATTTTAGAAACATCTTCTTAGATCCAGAACACCCTCTTGATTCCTAAACAACTCAAAATTTAACTATGAGACTCTAGCTATCTATTCTTCAATCACCACAGAGATCTGAGAGGGATAAATATATCTGATTATATAGAAAGTGCAGGGCCTGCATCTTCCAAAACTAAGAAATGACATATCAGTGGCTGCCTGGACAGTTCCCATTTTCTCTCCATACATTACAGCATCAATCTTCAGCCGTTTGGTCCCATTTCTCTGACAGACATTGATTGTAGAGCAGGAATTATGAAGGACTGACCTACCCTGTCTTGGCAGAGCTAGGCTGTCGACTTACCTGCTTCCAGGTTTTGTCCTTTTTGGACAGCATTCTGTCTACAGTTGGAGCAAGGGGCTTTTCCTACCAAGAGATAGGCTTGCGACTAATTCAATCATCTCCCACTGGAGATTCTTCGATGCTCATCTTCTACTTGGAGGAGAATAGGGTGTGCTGTCAGGAGTTGATATGTCTTGATATAAAAAAATCGAAAGTTACGAAAATATCTTTGAATGCCATATTCTGCAGATCTCTTGAGGTTTTTGAAGAGGCCTTATCTATCTCTTATATTAGGGTAAGCAGATGTTGCTTGTCTCTTAGCAGGTTTATTTCTGATTAGCTTAGCAAGTAAATATAATAGGCTGTCATAGTACCTAACAGAATGACTGGCTTGCATAACCTTTAGTTTGCATTTCTTAATTATCCTAAACAGTTCATGACAGTTAGTAGTAAAAGGCCGAAACATCACATTTCATTTTTTTTTCTTTAACTCCTAACTCTTCCATCCTATTTCTCTGGGGTGGGGTGTCCTTATATAACAGTCCCTCATCTCAGTTGAGAGGTCATATGAGGGCAAAGAGCCTCTTCATTCATTGGGGTTCTATGAAATGAAGCAGTACCATCAGTGAAAAGTGTCTCGTTGCCTGGGAGAGAGAACTACTAAACAAACAAATCAATAAGCATACAATAGATAAAAATCTAAAAAATAGAAAAAAATATAACTAATATATAAAAAATAAATAAAAATTAAAAATTAAAAATAAGAAGTCTATGTCCAAGTTCCCTTTGGTGTGTTACTTGTAGTATTGATACCTTCTACTATATAGCTAAGTGAATAGATGCCATATGTGTCCTCCTGAGTCTGGGTTAGTTCACTCAGGATGAGCTTTTCTAGTTCCATCCATTTGGCTGCAAATTGCATAATTTCATTGTTCCTGATAGCTGAATAATATTCCATTGCGTAGATGTACCACAGTTTTTTAACCCATTCTTCGGTTGAGGGACATCTGGGTTGTTTCCAGTTTCTAGCTATTACAAATAAGGTTGCTATAAACATAGATGAGGAAACTTCCTTATGATTCCGTGAAGAGGCATTTGGGTGTATACCCAGAAGTGGTATGGCTGGGTTCTGAGGCAGAGCTATTCCAAGTTTTCTAAGATATCGCCAGACTGACCTCCACAGTGGTTGCACAAGCCTGCACTCCCACCAGCAATGGAGTAGGGTACCCCTTTCTCCACACCCTCACCAGCATGTGCTGTCATTTGAGTTTTTGATGCTAGCCATTCTGACAGGTGTGAGATGGAATCTCAGAGTCGTCTTGAGTTGCTTTTCTCTGATGATTAAGGATGTTGAGCATTTCTTCAAGTGTCTCTCAGCCATTAGGGATTCCTCCTTTGTGAATTCTATTTAGCTCTGTCCTCCATTTTTTGATTGGATTATTTGGTTTCTTGGCATTTAATTTCTTGAGTTCTTTGTAGATTTTGGATATTAGCCCTCTGTCAGATATGGAGTTGGTGAAGATTTTCTCCCAGTCTGTAGGCTGCCGTTTTGTTCGAATGACAGTGTCCTTTGCCTTACAGAAGCTTTTAAGTTTCATGAGGTCCCACTTATTGATTGTTGATCTCAAGTCCTGAGCTGTTGGTGTTCTGTTCAGGAAGTTGTCTCCTGTGCCAATCAGTTCGAGGGTTTCTCCCACTTTTTCTTCTAGTAGATTTAGTGTGACCAGCCTTATGTTAAGGTCTTTGATCCACTTGGACTTAAGTTTTGTACAAGGTGATAGTATGGGTCTAACTTCATTCTTTTACAAGTGGACATCCAGTTGGACCAGCACCATTTGTTGAAGATGCTGTCCTTCTTCCATGTGCCGTTTTGGCTTCTTTGTCAAAAATTAGGTGGCCATAAGTGTGTGGGTCTATTTCTGGATCTTCAATTCAATTCGATTGATCTACTGGTCTGTTTCTATACCAATACCATGCTGTTTTTACAACTATTGCTCTGTAGTACAGCTTGAAATCTCGGATGGTAATACCTCCAGATGTTTTTTTATTGTACAGGATTGATTTAGCTATTCTGGTCATTTGGTTGTTCCATATGAAATTGAGAATAGCTCTTTCCAAGTCTATAAAAAATTGTGTTGGTATTTTGATAGCATGGCATTGAATCTATATATTGCTTTTGGTAGGATGGCCATTTTTATTTTGTTGATCCTACCTATCCATGAGTATGGGAGATCTTTCCATCTTCTAAAGGCCTCTTCCATTTCTTTCTTCAAGGACTTGAAGTTCTTATTGTACAGGTCCTTTACTTGCTTGGTTAGAGTTACCCCCAGGTCTTTTATGTTGTTTGTGGCTATTGTGAAGGGGGTTGTTTCACTTATTTCTTTCTCGGCCCATTTGTTTGTTGTATAAAGAAGGGCTTCTGATTTTTTGAATTAATTTTGTACCCAGCCACTTTGCTGAAGGTGTTTATCAGCTGTAAGAGTTCTCTGGTGGAATTTTTGGGGTCGCTTATGTATACTATCATATCATCTGCAAATAGGGATAATTTGACTTCTTTGTTTCCGATATTTATCCCCTTGATCTCCTTTAGTTTTCTTATTGCTCTAGCAAGAACTTCAAGTACTATATTGAAGAGATATGGTGAAAGTGGACATCCTTGTCTTGTCCCTGAGTTTAGAGGAAATGCTTCAAGTTTCTCACCATTTATTTTGATGTTAGCCACTGGCTTGCTGTATATTGCCTTTATTATTTCTAGGTACAGCCTTTGTATGCCCGTTCTCTCCAGAACTTTTAGTATGAAGGGTTGTTGAATTTTGTCAAATGCTTTTTCTGCATCTAGCGAGATTATCATGTGTTTTTTTTTTCTTTCATCTTGTTTATATGGTGAATGACGCTGATAGATTTTCGTATGTTGAACCATCCCTGCATTCCTGGGATGAAGCCTACTTGATCATGGTGTATGATACTTTTGATGTGTTCTTGAATTCGGTTTGTAGTATTTTATTAAGTATTTTTGCATCTATGTTAATGAGGGAGATTGGTCTGAAGTTCTCTTTCTTTGTTGGGTCTTTGTGTGGTTTAGGAATCAGGGTGATTGTGGCCTCGGAGAATGAGTTTGGCAATGTTCTTTCAGATTCTATTTGGTGAAAGATTTTGAAAAGTATTGGTGTTAGCTACTCTTTGAATGTCTGGTAGAATTCCGTGCTAAAGCCATCTGGCCCTGGGCTTTTTTTGGTTGGGAGATTTTAATGACTGTATCTATTTCCTTAGGGGTTATAGGGCTGTTTAATCTGTTTATCTGACCTTGATTTAGCTTCAGTAGGTGGAATCTATCAAGAAAATTGTCCATTTCACTTAAGTTTTCAAATTTGGTGGAGTTTAGATTTTTAAAGTAGGACCCAAATATTCTCTGGATTTCCTCAATGTCTGTTGTTATTTCACCCTTTTCATTTCTGATTTTGTTGATTTGTGTTTTCTCCCTCTGTCTTTTAGTTAATTTGGCTAAGGGTCTGTCTATTTTGTTGATTTTCTCGAAGAACCAACTCTTGGTTTCATTGATTTTTTGTATAGTTCTTTTTGTTTCTAAGTTGTTGATTTCCACCCTAAGTTTGATGATCTCCTGCCTTCTGCTCCTCTTGGGAGTGTTTGCTTCTTTTTTTTTCCAATTCACCCAGTTTAGCTGTTAGTTCGCTAATATGAGCTGTCACAATTTTCTTTTTGAAGGCACTTAGTGCTATGAACTTTCCTCGTAGCACAGCTTTCATTGTGTCCGATAGGTTTGGGTATGTTGTGTCTTCCTTTTCGTTGGATTTTAAGAAGTCTTTGATTTCCTTCTTTATTTCTTCCCTGACCCAGTTGTCCTCTAGTAAAGAGTTGTTCATTTTCCATGTGTGTGTAGACTTTCTGTTGATTCTGTTGCTAGTGAAGTCCAGCTTTATTCCATGGTGGTCTGATAAGATACAAGGGGTTATTTCAATTTTCTTGTATCTGTTGAGTCTATCTTTGTGTCCAACTATATGGTCAATTTTGGAGAAGGTTTCATGAGGTGCTGAGAAGAAGGTGTATTCTTTTGTGTTTGGGTGAAATGTTCTGTAGATATAGGTTAGGTCCATTTGGTTCATGATCTCTGTTAGACTCATTATTTCTCTTTTTGGCTTCTGTCTTGATGATCTGTCCATTGTTGTGAGTAGGGTGTTGAAGTCTCCCACTATTAAAGTGTTTGGATCGATATGTGATTTAAGTTTTAGAAGCGTTTCCTTTATAAATGTAGGTGCCTTTGTATTTGTGGCATAGATGTTCAATATTGAGATGACCTATTGGTGTTTATTTCCTTTAATGAGTATGTAATGCCCTTCTCTGTCTTTTTTTATTAACTTCAATTGGAAGTCTATTTTGTTTGATATTAGGGTGGCTACTCCAGCTTGTTTCCTGGGTCCATTTGCTTGGAAGACCTTTTCCCAGCCCTTTACTCTGAGGTAGTGTTTATCTTCAATAGTGAGATGTGTTTCTTGTATACAGCAAAAAGATGGGTCTTGTTTACGGATCTGGTCTGTAAGTCTGTGTCTTTTTATTGGCGAGTTGAGTTCATTGATGTTGATGGATATTAGTGACCAGGGGTTATTATTTCCCATTATTTTGGTATAGCTGACTGTCTTGTGTTTCTCTTTTGTTTAGTTGCTGTGGAGGTTTCTATTTCCTCTGTTTTCTTGGGTGTAGTTATCTTCTCTGTGTTGGAATTTTCCTTCTAGGATCTTCTGTAGGGCTAGGATTGTGAGGAGATACTGTTTGAATTTGATTTTGTCATGGAATATATTGTTTTCTCCTTCCATGTTGATAGAGAGTTTGCTGGGTATAGTAGTCTGGTTGGGCACCTCTGTTCTCTCAGGGCTTGTAGGACATCTGTCCAGGCCCTTCTAGCTTTTAAAGTTTCTGAGGAGAAGTCAGGTGTGATTCTGATGGGTCTGCCATATATGTGACTTAGCCTTTTTCTCTTACAGCTTTTAATATCCTTTCTTTGTTCTCTACATTTGGAGTTTCTATTATTATGTGGCGAGAGGAGTTTCTTTTCTGATCTAATCTGTTTGGTGTTCTGTAAGCCTCTTGGATTTTTACTGGCATCTCTTACTTTAGGTTTGGGAATTTTTCTTCTATGATTTTGTTGAAGATATTTCCTGGACCATGGAGTCGGGAGTCTTCTCTTTCCTCTATGCCTATAATTCTTAGGTTCTGTCTTTTCATTGAGTCCTTGATTTCTTGGATGTTGTGGGTGAGAGATTTTTTAGCCTTCTCATTTTCTTTGGATGTTGTACTGATTTCTTCCATCGAATCTTCCATGCCTGAGATCCTGTCTTCCATCTCTTGCATTCTATTTTTCATACTCACATCCGTAGTTCCTGTTCTCTTCTCTTGATTCTCCATTTCCTCTTTTAACTCTGACTGTGTTTTCTTTATTGTTTCCATTTCTATTTTCATGTCTTGAATGGTAGTGTTCATTTTGTACATTTCCTTCTCCAGTTTGCTTGTTTTTGTCTGGAGATCTTTCATTGCTTTATCCTTTTCCTGTTCAATCTGGGTCACCTTGGCTTGGAGCTCTTTAATGATGTTATTCGTTGTTTTGACTTGTAGAATTATGGCTTCTTTGAATTCCTTCATAGTTTTAAGTTCTTCTTGAAGGGACTTTATCACTTTCCATAATGTAGAATTGTCATCGTTTTCATGTGTTTCAGTTGTGCTGAGGTGGTTTGGGATGGACGGAATAGCGTTGCTTTCTTTTGTTGGAGACATTTCGCTCTGTTTTTTTTTTGTTGTTGTTGTTTTGTTTTGTTTTTTTCCCCTCTGGCCTCTGGCCATGAGGAATTTTTTTTTTTTTTTTTTTGCCGTCTTCTGTACTTGGGTCCAAAGGAGGCACTGTGGTGTAGGAGTTGCCTTACTCCACCCCTATAAGGAGAGTCATTCAGTCCCGCCTCCCAGGTGGGGACCTAATTAATTCAGGTGGCGGAGCTGTGCACAAGTAAGCTCTGATTCCCTGCTGGAAGGGCCTTTACTAGTACAAAAGTTCAATATAAGACAGTTTCAAATATCTCACAGTTTGCCTAGGGTTGGTTCCTGTAGGGGGTAAATCTGCAGTTCAGCTCCAATAGCCTTGCCGCTCCCGAGGCTTGGAAGCTGGCCTGTGACGTCACAGACTGGGATCTGAAGGGGCTTTGCAGTGGAGCTACTTCACTTCCAAGGGTGGCCACCTTTCCCAGATAATTGGATCGTCTGTGTGAGACTTGGGAGTGCCCAGGAGGATGGGGATTATCTCTGTGTGGTTTCTGAATCTTCCAGCTGGGTATTAGGTTGGAACTTACCTACCGGGGATTTCTCCTTTTGGGGGGATGGGTTATCCCAATTCCCGGGTCCAGAGGCTTCCTAGCATGTCCGAGAGTTGGAAGGGGTGTCCTTCCCAGGAATCTTCCGTGGTCCCTGTGTAGCTGGGTGAGATTTAGAAGGGGTTGTGCCCTTTGTACAGCATCCTGCAACACTTGCCGCCTTGTGACTGTTGACCCTGAAATCAAAATACGTCCGCGACGGCCGCCGCCATCTTGGATCCCCCCCACACCTGCTTTTTTCAAATTAATAAATTTATTTAATGTTGCTTCAGGTTACATCTCCATCATATTGTCCTCTTTCCCCCCTTCCCAGCCCTGCTCTCCCGTCCTCTACCCCCTAATCCTTCCCTCTTGCTCCTCAGGGGTGGAGTGACCCCACATAACAGTCCCTCGCCCCAGTTCAGATGTCATATGAAGGCCAAGAGCCTCTTCATACATTGGGGCCTACAAAGAAGTACCACCAGTGAAAGGTGTATACTTGCTAGGAAGGGAAAACCAAAAAAACATACCAACAAACACACAAACCAACAAAAACAAACAACAACAACAAAAAAGAAAGAAAGGAAAAAGGAAAAAAAAAGTCTATGTCCATGTTCCCTTTTGTGTGTTGGTTGTAGTACAGATATCCTGTACTATATAGCTAAAATCCTACTATAACTGAATAGATGCCATGTGCATCCTTCTGAGTCTGGGTTAGTTCACTCAGGATGAGCTTCTCTAGTTCCATCCATTTGGCTGCAAATTGCATAATTTCATTTTTTTTCTGATAGCTGAGTAATATTCCATTGTATAGATGTGCCACAATTTTTAAATCCATACTTGAGTTGAGGGACATCTGGGTTGTTTCCAGTTTCTAGCTATTACAAATAAGGCTGCCATGAACATAGATGAGGAGACTTCCCTATGATTCCGTGAGGAGTCATTTGGATATATTCCCAGAAGTGGTATGGCTGGGTCCTGAGGCAAAGCTATTCCAAGATTTCTAAGATATCGCCATACTGACATCCATGGTGGTTGCACAAGCCTGCACTCCCACCAGCAATGCAGGAGGGTTCCCCTTTCTCCACACCCTTGCAAGCATGTGCTGTCATTTGAGCTCTTGATCTTAGCCATTCTGACAGGTGGGAGATGGAATCTCAGAGTCATCTTGGGTTGCTTTTCTCTGATGATTAAGGATGTTGAGAATTTCTTCAGGTGTCTCTTGGCCATTAGGGATTCCTCCTTTGTGAATTCTCTATTTAGCTCCGTCCCCCGTTTTTCGATTGGATTATTTGGTTTCTTGGCATTTAATTTCTTGAGTTCTTTGTAGATTTTGGATATTAGCCCTCTGTCAGAAGTGGGGTTGGTGAAGATTTTCTCCCAGTGTGTAGGCTGCCGTTTTGTATGAATGATCGTGTCTTTTGCCTTACAGAAGGTTTTTAGTTTCATGAGATCCCATTTATTGATTGTTGTTCTCAGATCCTGAGCCGTTGGTGTTCTGTTCAGGAAGGTGTCACCTGTGCCAATGAGTTCAAGGATTTTTCCCACTTTTTCTTCTAGTAGATTTAGTGTGACTGGCCTTATGTTAAGGTCTTTGATCCACTTGGACTTAAGTTTTGTACAAGGTGATAAGTATGGGTCTAATTTCATTTTTTTGCAAGTAGACATCCAGTTGGACCAGCACCATTTGTTGAAGATGCTGTCCTTCTTCTATTGTGCAGTTTTGGCTTCTTTGTCAAAAATTAGGTTGTCATAGGTGTGTGGGTCCATTTCTGGGTATTCAATTCGATTCCATTGATCTACTGGTCTGTTTCTATACCAATTCCATGCTGTTTTTACTATTATTGCTCTGTAGTACAGCTTGAAATCTGAGATGGTTATACAACCAGATGTTTTTTTATTGTAAAGGATTGACGTAGCTATTCTGGGCTAATGCTTCAAGTTTCTCCCCATTTAACTTGGTGCTGGCCAATGGCCTGCTGTATATTGCGTTTATTATTTCTGAGTACAGTCCTTGTATGCCCGTTCTCTCCAGAACTTTTAGCATGAAGGGATGTTGGATTTTGTCAAATGCTTTTTCTGCATCTAGCAAGATTATCATGTGGTTTTTTTCTTTCATCTTGTTTATATGATGAATTACGTTGATAGACTTTCGTATGTTGAACCATCCCTGCATTCCTGGGATGAAGCCTACTTGATCATGGTGTATGATACTTTTGATGTGTTCTTCAATTCGGTTAGCTAGTATTTTATTAAGTATTTTTGCATCTATGTTCATGAGGGAGATTGGTCTGAAGTTCTCTTTCTTTGTTGGGTCTTTGTGTAGTTTAGGAATCAGTGTGACTGTGGCCCCATAGAATGAGTTTGGCAGTGTTCTTTCTGATTCTATTTGGTGGAAGAGTTTGAAGAGTATTGGTGTTATCTCCTCTTTGAAGGTTTGCTAGAATTCTGTGCTAAAGCCATCTGGCCCTGGGTTTTTTTTGGTTGGGAGATTATTAATGACTGTTTCTATTTCCTTGGGTGTTATTGGGCTGTTTAAGCTGTTAATCTGATCTTGATTTAGTTTTGGTAGGTGGATCTATCAAGAAAATTGTTGCCAGACTGACCTCCATAGTGGTTGCACAAGCCTGCACTCCCACCAGCAATGGAGGAGGGTTCCCCTTTCTCCACACCCTTGCCAGCATGTGCTGTCATTTGAGCTTTTGATCTTAGCCATTCTGACAGGTGTGAGATGGAATCTCAGAGTTGTCTTGAGTTGCATTTCTCTGATGATTAAGGATGCTGAGCATTTCTTCAACTGTCTCTCAGCCTTTAGGGATTCCTCCTTTGTGAATTTTCTGTTTAGCTCTTTCCCCATTTTTAATTTGGATTATTTGGATTCTTGGCATTTAATTTCTTGAGTTCTTTGTAGATTTTTGATATTAGCCCTCTGTCAGTTGTGGGGTTGGTGAAGATTTTCTCCCAGTCTGTAGGCTGCCGTTTTGTTTGAATGACAGTGTCTTTTCCCTTACAGAAGCTTTTCAGTTTCATGAGGTCCCATTTATTGATTGTCGGTGTTAGGTCCTGAGCTGTTGATGTTCTGTTCAGGAACTTGTCACCTGTGCCAATGATTTTGAGGGTTTTTCCCACTTTCTCTTCTAGTAGATTTAGTGTGACCGGCCTTATGTTAAGGTCTTTGACCCAATTGGACTTAAGTTTTGTACAAGGTGATAAATATGGGTTTAATTTCATTCTTTTAAATGTGGACATCCAGCTCGACCAGCACCACTTGTTGAAAATGCTGTCCATTTTCCATTGTGCGGTTTTGGCTTCTTTGTCAAAAATTAAGTGACCATATGTGTGTGGGTTCATTTCTGGGTCTTCAATTTGATTACAACTGATCTGTTTCTATAGTAGTACCATGCTGTTTTTATTACTATTGCTCTGTAGTACAGCTTGAAATCTTGGATGGTGATACATCCAGATGTTTTTTATTGTACAGGACTGATTTAGATATTCTGCGTTTTTTGTTGTTCTATATGAAATTGAGAATAGCTTTTTCCAGATCTATAAAGAATTGTGTTGGTATTTGGATAGAAATTTCATTGAATCTGTATATTGCTTTTGGTAATATGGTCATTTTATTATGTTGATCCTACCTATCCATGAACATGTGGTATAAAGAAGGGCTTCTGATTTTTTTTTTGAATTAATATTGTATCCAGCCACCTTGCTGAGGGTGTTTATCAGCTGTAAGAGTTCTCTGGTGGAATTATTAGGGTCTCTTATGTAAAGTATCTTATCATCTGCAAATAGGGATAATTTGACTTCTTCATTTCTAATTTGTACCCCCTTGATATACTTTAGTTGTCTTATTGCTCTTGCAAGAACTTGAAGTACTATATGGAAGAGATATGTTGGAAGTGGGCATCCTTGTCTTGTCCCTGAGTTTAGAAGAAATGTTTCAAGTTCCTCTCTATTTACTTTGATGTTGGCTACTGGCTTGCTGTATATTGCCTTTATTATTTCCAGATATGATCCTCATATGCCCATGCTCTCCAAAACTTTTAGCATGTAGAGCTGCTGGATTTTGTCAAATGCTTTTTCTGCATCTAGCGAGATAATCATGTGATTTGTTTTCTTTCATCTTCTTTATGTGGAGAATTACATTGATAGACTTTCGTATGTTGAACCATCGCTGCATTCCTGGGATGAACCCTACTTGGTTTATGATGCTTTTGATGTGTTCTTGAATTCGGTTTGCTAGTATTTTATTAATTATTTTTGCATCTATGTTCATGAAGGAGATTGGTCTGAACTTCTCTTTCTTTGTTGGGTCTTTGTGTGATTTAGGAATCTGAGTTATTTTGGCCTCATAGTATGAATTTGGCAGTGTTCTTTCTGATTCTACTTTGTGAAATATTTTGAAGAGTATTCGTATTAGCTCTTCTTTGAAGTTCTGGTAGAACTCTGTGCTGAAACCATCTGGCCCTGCAATTTTTTTTTTTTTTTGGGAGATTTTTAATGACGGTTTCTATTTCCCTAGGGGTTACAGTGCTGTTTAATCTGTTAACCTGATCTTGATTTAACTTTGGTAAGTGGAATCTAACAAGAAAATTGTCCATTTCACTTAAGTTTTCATATTTGATGGAGCATAGATTTTTTTAAAGCAGGACCTAAAGATTCTCTGGATTTCCTCAATATCTGTTGTTATTTCTCCCTTTTCATTTCTGATTTTGTTGTTTTGGGGTTTTTCCCCTCTGTCTTTTAGTTAATTTGACTCAGAGTTTGTCTATTTTGATGATTTTCTCCAAGAACCAACTCTTGGTTTCATTGATTCTGTGTATCATTCTTTTTGTTTCTAAGTAGTTGATTTCAGCCCTAAGTTTGATGATTTCCTGCCTTCTGCTCCTCTTGGTAGTGTTTGCTTCTTTTTTTTTTTTCCAATTCACCCAGTTTAGCTGTTAATTCGCTAATATGAGCTGTCACAATTTTCTTTTTGAAGTCACTTTGTGCTATGAACTTTCCTCGTAGCACAGCTTTCATTGTGTCCCATAGGTTTGAGTATTTTTTGCCTTCATTTTGTTGGTTTTTAAGAAGTCTTTGATTTCCTTTTTTATTTCTTCCCTGACCCAGCAGTCATCCAGTAAAGAGCTGTTCAATTTCCATGTGTGTGTAGGCTTTCTGTTGATTCTGTTGCCATTGAAGTCCGGTTTTATTCCATGGTGGTCTGATAAGATTCAAGGGGTTATTTCAATTTTCTTGTATTTGTTGAGGCTATCTTTGTATCAGACTATATGGTTGATTTTGGAGAAGGTTCCATGCAGCACTGAGAAGGTGTATTATTTTGTGTTTGGGTGAAATGTTCTGTAGAAATCTGTTAGGTCCATTTGGTTCAAGTGCTCTGTTAGACTCATTATTTCTCTGTTTGGTTTCTGTCTTGATGATCTGTCCATTGTTGTGAGTGGGGTGTTGAAGTCTCCTACTACTAATGTGTGGGGATTGATGTGCAATTTAAATTTTAGGAGAGTTTCTTTTACAAATGTAGGTGGCTTTGTATTTTGGGCATAGATGTTCAATATTGAGATGTTCCCTTGATGAATATTTCCTTTAATGAGTATGTAATGCCCTTCTCTGTCATTTTTTATTAACTTCAGTTGGAAGTCTATTTTGCTTGATATTAGGATGACTACTCCAGTTTGCTTCCTGGGTCCTTTGCTTGGAAGACCTTTTCCAAGCCCTTTACTCTGACATAGTGTCTATCTTTTTAGTAAGATGTGTTTCTTGTAAGCAGCAAAATGATGGGTCTTGTTTACGGATCCAAACTGCAAGCTTGTGTCTTTTTATTGGGGAGTTGAATCCATTGATGTTTATGGATAGTAGGGCCAAGAGGTTGTTATTTCCCATTATTTTGGTATAGGTGGTGGTCCTGTGTTTCTTTTGGTTTAGTTGCTGTGGAGTTTTCTGTTTCCTCTGTTTTCTTGGGCGTAGTTAATTTCTCTGGGTTGGAATTTTCCTTCTAGGATCTTCTGTAGGGCTGGATTTGTGGGTAGATATTGTTTAAATTTGATTTTGTCATGGAATATTTTGTTTTCTCCATCTATGTTGATAGAGAGTTTTGCTGGGTATAGTAGTCTAGCTGGGCACCTATGTTCTCTCAAGGCTTGTAGGACATGTGTCCAGACCCTTCTAGCCTTTAAAGTTTCTGAGGAGAAGTCAGGTGTAATTCTGATGGGTCTGCCATTGTATGTGACTTGACCTTTTTCTCTAACAGCTTTTAATATTCTTTCTTTGTTCTGTACATTTGAAGTTTCAATTATTATGTGGTGAGAGGAGTTTCTTTTCTGATCTAATCTGTTTGATGTTCCGTAAGATTCTTGGATTTTTATTGGCATCTCTTTTTTCAGGTTTGGGAAGTTTTCTTCTATGATTTTGTTGAAGATATTGCCTGGACCTTGGAGTCGGGAGTCTTCTCTTTCCTCTATGCCTATAATTCTTAGGTTCCTGTTCTTTTCCCTTGATTCTCCATTTCATCTTTTAACTCTGTGTTTTCTTTATTGTTGCAATTTCCATTTTCATGTCTTGAATGGTTTTATTCGTTTAGTACATTTCCTGCTCCAGTTTGCTTGTCTTTACCTGGAAATCTTTCATTGCCCTGTCCTTTTCCTGTTCAAATTGAGTCACCTTGGCTTGGAGATCTTTAATGGTGTTCTTCATTGTTTTCACTTGTGAAACTGTAGCTTCTTTGAATTCCTTCATAGATTTAAGTTCTTCTTGAAGGGCCTCTATCACTTTCCATAATGTAGAATTGTCATCGTTTTCATGTGTTTCTGCTGTTGTGAGGTCGTCAGAATTGGATGAACTAAGATATTTTTCGTTGTTGGAGTCATATTTCCTTGATTTCTATTTTTTCTTGGACCTTTGGCCATGTGTGTGTGTTTAGCTGTCTGTTCTTGTCGTTTTCTGTGTTTGGATCCACAGGGGATGCTTTGGTGAAGGAGTCTAATTGCTTGGTTATCTGTCCTTGCTTACAGGGTGATCACAGGGTCACTGTGGTTTTAATAGCCTGAATCGTTGTGAGCTGGTGCAGCCTATTCCCAGGTAGTGAGTAATGGTCCGGGATTGTTTCACTGCTCCCAGTTCAGACTTCTCTATGTTGCACACTGAGTGATCAGCCTGTAGTGGTTCTCATGGTATGGACCTGTTTGCCCAGGCACATATTCTGTGGACTCTGGTTGTCCCTAAGGAGTTTGAGAGGTCCTGACTCCACGCCTAATATGTCTGGGTTTTCCAGAATACAGCTATGGTCCCTCTGGCTTCTGGCTTCCATGTTTTGGAGCCCTCAGCCTCTGCATGCCTCTGCAATGAGCCCCTCCTCTGTGTGCCTCTGCAGTGAGCCCCTCTTCTGTGCACGCCTTGCTCTGCCACTTCACTGTGCGGGCTTCCACCCGGCACCTTCACTGTGGGCATGAGCCTCTGCCCCGCCCACCACGGCACTGCTGTAGCCCACCGCCAGGGCTCACAGGGGTCACCCACCTTTTCTAGATAGGTGGAGGGCTCGTGTGGGGTGTGCGGGACCCAGTAGATTAGCAAATGATCCCGTTTGTGGTCTGAATCCGCTGCTGCCGCTGCAGACCTCCCACCGTGAGCCCTGCTGCTGCTGTTGCTAAGACTCATTCGGGTACGGGTCCGCAATGTTTTCTAAATAGCAATAAGGTCCGTGTGACGTGTGGGGTGCCTAGTAGGCTGGTGAGTGATCCCGTGTGGTGTCTGAATCTGCCTGCTGGGTAGTAGAGTCCATCTTACCAGGTGTCTCTCCCAATGGGAATCCCTGATTCCCAGATTCAGCGGCTTCTGTGTCTGAGAGAGGTGCTGGGGAGATCCTTGCCCAGGGACTCTCAACCGTCCCTTGGGAGCTGGGCTGGACCCAGGCGGGTCTAGTCCCTCCGATTTTTTACAGCGTCCAATAACTCTGTGCTTTTTATGGCTGTCTTCCCCAAGCTCAGAATGTGTCTGTGCGGGCCGCCACCATCTTGGATCTGGGCGCAATTTCACTTTTCAATGTAACAATTCTGATTATCAGGCAGTATTACCATTAAATTTTTTTCTCGTTCACAAGACCATAATATTTTTTAAGTCAAGATTTTCAATCACAGGTCTAAAAGAAGTTTAAGTCCAGAAATTAGTGAAACATTGATGTGGTCTAACTGACTTACAGAAATTATATGCACACCATTAAAAGACTTGATTTATATAGAGATCCCTTGGGGAACGAATAAAGAGTTTATTGAATTCAAAAGAAAGCAAGTGGTTGGTATTTTATATATTGATATATAAAATAAGAGGACACTAATGGTCAGAGTTTCTGAATATAAAATACTTGGATAATGAAAACAAATAAAAAATTCTTGTTACCTTTAAACAAATCAACCCAAAAAACAAATTTAGACAATAAACCAAGTGTTTATAGAGAGATTATACATTGTTTAAAAACAGAATTTCAAAACTTGCTTGTTGAAAATGGGAGCTGGATAGAAATATTTTGCCATATGATAAATTGTAGAGTTTGTGTAGTTCTGTCTTTTCTGGAAGAACTGTGAATACTGTCTTTAAGCGTTTGGATACTTATTGTCACACATGTGTTCTACCTGAATCCTGAATACTTAGAGTCTGCTTTCTATTTCCTAATGTCCTGGAGAGTGAACTCAGTGTGTATTTTGTTTTAAGTTGCACCAGGCAGACGCAGATGCATTGGGCAGAGGAAGCAGAAAATTCAATGCTGTCCCTGTAGAAGGCTTATTTCAGAATGATTACTCATCCCAAATGTATTTTACTTTCTTTTAGAAATAACGGTATCCACTTACTCTCTAAGCAAGTACTACTTATTCCTCAGACTTAAAGGAATACAAGAAAACTGAAGGTCCCCTCCCTCCCTCCACTGCCACATTCCAATTATAAAGGTCATAGTTCTAATATCCATTCATTTTTTTCATATTTCCTTTTGTTTTTTGAGAACTTGGTTTCTCTGTGTAGTCTTGGCTGTCCTGGAACTTGTTCTGTAGACCAAGCTGGCCTTAATATCAATTCATAAATGAAGATAGACAGTGCTCCTTCACCAGGTCCCCCATAGTATGAGCTAGTGTATGTTGTCTTTTGATCAAAATTTGATGTCACAGGGCATTAAAGTTGACTTGTTACCCTTATCCTTTTTCCTTTCAGTTTTCTTCTTTGCCTGTCAGTTATCTTACTGAATTGCCAACCTCTCCTTCAGAACGCACCTTCCAATTTGACTTTATCTCTCATCCCTACCTGATTGCCCATGTGACTTGATAAACTGCGATCTGACACAATACCTCTTTTCTGCAGTTTTAATGACCAAACATAATGAATTCCAAATTTATAATATGTTCTACTAAGATAAAAGTTTTGTATCAATTGCCTTTGCCACAATGATTTTAATTGTGTTCATTTCATCAATCCTTGTCCTGTATCTAGCAAGAATTATCTATTGGAGTGTGTGGGCAGCAGTTGCAATGTGTCATGAAATCACTGTTGTTAGTGGGTTTATTTGTTTACTATCTGTTGTTATAGCTATAATGGTATACAATTATTAAAGATAATAAAATTGAGCTTCCATTTACCTGTTATGAATGAATGTCAATGTCAGCAAGATGCTTTAAGGAAATATTTCCATTTCAGTCTTCCAATGCATATAAATACAACAAAGTTGGTAAAACAAGTTCACCCAGAGACATTTATAACTGATGGATAGGCATGCACAACTCTGTTACCACCACTCCAATATAAAGTCTCAATACAAAAATAACTCTATCAAAGTTGCTTTGTCCTTATCTGTATTGCTACTTTCTTTCTTTTATGAAGAACTTATGTAAATTTGAACAGAAAATACATTTTTCAATAGCAGCATTTGAAGTAGCAAAGATGAGTCTCCCTGCAAAGCTGTCAAGGAGGCATGCTGTGTGAGATGAATTCTGAGTGTCATTTTGAAAGAGGTATTAGGAGAATTTTAATGCACATCTTCAAAGACTTCCATATTTCATCCTGAGCTTACCAAGTAGACAATTATCTGTCTTGACCAATGTGTCTAAAATTGTACCTATAGAGACATAAACATGTGTTTGGATCCCAGTGGTGAGGAATATCAAATTTTTCCTGTCAGTTTTATTTTTGATTTGGTGTTGTCATCTATCTTGAAGATTTTTATCTCCCATATACTTAAACTACAATGTCTTTAAAAGGAGAAACTTACTATATAATTTGCATTTTGAATAAAATATCAAATCAGTCCATGATTCTAAACAATTTCCTTTATAATGTATACATTTACCTGTAAACGTCAACAAAGTTCACATCTGCAGATTCCCATTTTCTTACCATCATAGATGCTTTTATCACCTGATACTCACATGGGTTATAGAATATTGAAATGCCCACATTCTTTGAAATATTTGGAAGAAATTTATAAAATCATAGCAATTCTGAACTTTACATTTAAATGTACATGTATGTGTAAGAGAAATAGGAGAGAGAAGGGTAGAGAAAAAGAAAAAGAGAAAGAGAGAGAGGGAGGACCACCACAGTGCACATGTGGAGGTCAGAAAGCAACCTTTGGGAGTAGGCTGCTTCTTTCTACCACATGACACTGGACTCAGGTTCTAGTCTTGTTGACAGTAACGTTTACCTACTGAGCTATCTCAGTAATGAAAGTCTGAGCTTTTCAAAGCATTAATATGTCAACTATCTTAACTGTTTATGTACAAAACGCACATCTTATGATAGCTTGAAAGAGATAGGCTAACATTAATATAAGGATCCTTAGTAGGGAAGAGAGCACCTCAGACACAGTGAGAAGGAGGCCTTTTGCTGGTAGGTAGGTAACATGCTTCTCTGAGACCCAATTCCCACTTTTCTTGAAGATCATCAAGTCATGGGCATCCAGGGTGTCCATGACTAGAGCAGGGGACACATGAAGCTCCATTGGGTCACACCTGCTTACTCTGTGGTCTTTACATACTTAATTTTAGATCTGTAATCTGTGCTGTGTTTAGTTTGTTTATAATTAAAGTGCATAAAACTTAAGTACAGGTGTCTTTGTTCAGATCTCTTGGTTCAGTTGATTTAATTTTCAAATCTGTAGTGGCAAACTAAGGTTCAACACCTTCTATTCAGTGTTAACAATGTTTTCATGAAGAGAAATTTCAATATGATGCGGTATGCCACCTTGAAGGCCCATATATGATCACTGTTTGTCCTTGTTTTAATATCTCAGAAAATAATTCAACAAAACTTAGCTTTTCCTACATGACAAAAAATTAGAAGTAAAATCATTGTGGATACTTTTTGACAGTTTTGTCAATATTAGGTTTATAGTCCAATTTTCTTACCTTTTAAATAATGCCTTTAAGAGAAGCACAAAATTAACCTTTTTCTAGTCTCTTAATTTTATCCTAGCATATAAGTAGTAAATATGGAAATTGTTTTGCTACATTATATGTAAAACATAAAACTGAACTGATTGTACCTGACAGTAAAATCTGAATCAATTTAAATTGTTGAAATCTGTTCTTTCAGCTTTTATAAGGGTGGTAACAAATTCCAAATTGGAGAAATTTTATTACCCTGTACTGGACATGTATCAGTGACATAAATATCCAATAAAAACAACAGTATGTCCTTTACCTTGAGGAGAGCAAAACAGCCACAATCTGACTTCTGTTCAGACCTCACTTCTCGATACCACTGGGTAAAATTCACTAAAGTGTCGCGTCCCTCTCGACCGGCAAGAACGACGCAACTCGCAAAAGCTCTTCTCAAGCAGTTTATTCAGGTCCCTTGAAAACAGTCTTCCGAATGCCCGGGGAGACCCAACCCACAGGCTAAATACTAGATGAACAGCCAATCAAGTAAAGCCACGTAGTGCAATCTTAGAGGCCCACGTATGCGGAAGCAAGCCAGATCAGCGGTCTTTGCCAAATATGGACTTGTTTACCACTGAGAGCGCTCACCGTCGGGCTGGTGGAAGGCGGAGACCAGCGCCATCTTTAAGGCGCGGCACGTCGCAGCTCTCTACAGTTCCTCCTTTTTTATTTTTTCTAAAGTTGGTAGAAGTCCCTGGAAAGGTTTCGTAGTCCCCTATCTGGGGATCTCACGGTGGGCCTGAGCCTGTAGGAGGGCGGTGCTCAAACTCTTACCCGTCTCTGGGTCAGCCTCCCCACTCGGGACTGCCCTGTCTTAGGTGGCCGAGACTTACCCGTCAACTCCGTCACTGACTTACCAGACCCTAATATCCGTGGAACGAATTCCTCAGTGGGCAGGGACTATGCTTAGTGAAGATTTACTTCACAGCAGCAAGCCATGCCTGAGGGGACTGGCCCGCTTCAATGGCAACAAGGGCTTGTATAATCATGGCTGCGTTACGCTTTTGTGTGGCTCTCACTTTGTAGATGCACCATAGGCAAACCAGAGAGGCTAGCATCATTAGTATCGCCAAAGAGCCTACACCCGCCCACTCCTTAAGATGATCCATAGCCGTCTGTATCCAAGAAGTCAAGCCAGTAGCCAGGCTCAGATCCACTCGAGTGGAATTGATGTGGATGATTGTTGCTCTCAGCTCTCTCATCAAATTTTCAAATTCAGCCGACCAATCCTGTAGGAGGAACTTTGACAATTGTCTGGACAAATTAGCAGCTTTTGTATAATTTTGATATTGTACGGAAGTAACACACAAACCTTGCATTTTCCACTCACACCCCAACTGTGCTAGTTGCCAAAGAGAATCAATCTGTTCTTGTATTAAATCTATGCGTTGATTAACTATCATAAGACTTCCTTTGAGATGAGAATTCATAGAGGCCTGAGTATCCAATGCCTGTGACACAGTGGCTGAGATGTTATTCAGGGCATTGGCAGTCTGCATAGAACTAGACAAGGCAATAGCTGAGGCAGTAGCTCCCACAGCAGCAATAGTGATAGCAGTAACAATAGCTGCAGTGATGCCAAAATCTCTTTTAAACCTGAATAGCATCATGGTATTAGGAGCCTCTACAGGAACTGGTACATATCGAGGCATTCTAGTCACCACAGCCACAGGAAAGGCTGTGGCATTCCAGCATAGGGCATAAAAACATGTACTTGGAGTGCATACTAACTTTTCTTCACCTAAGGATGCACTCCCATTACTTACAATCCACAGAAAAGGAGGCCAGAGACATACTGGCGAAGCTGTAAAGCTCTTGTTGCGATAAGAATGAAACAAAGAATTCCAAGTACCAGAGCCACTACTGCTAGAAAAATCCAATTTGGTAGCAGACCTTAGAGAAAAATTACCTCTTTGATAAATTCCTCCTCCAAGCATAATGACAGGTCCCAAGTCCATGCAACTTCCATTTACTCCACACAAAAGCCACAAATCAAAAGGATTGGTGGCAGTCTGCTGAGGATCCCTAGTAGATATATCAAGCATTCCTGTACAAGACTTATTCACTACATTACTAATCATGGGGCTAAAGGAAAAATAATCTTGTTGAACCCAAACTGCTCTGCGCTCCTGACATCCAGTCCAGGGAAAAGGTCCTTCCTCTCCTGTGGATCCTCTACAAAAAGGTGCCCAGCGTGGCTGTCTGGGGGGGTCCCGGTCAGAGACTCGTGTGGGCCACCATCCTTCAAGGCGAGAACCATTGCCTGAAAACAAACCACCACTCCTACCTCCAAACCTCAGTTGTGGTAAAAAATCTGCTGACTGCTGAGACAATTTAATGCATTTTGTATCATCTGACCTATTGAAGCTCATTAAAAAGCACAAACTACCCTTCAAGCTGACATTTCTATTACCCTCTATAGGGCTTCTCTGATCATCAAAGGGAAGGTAGGGTAAGCCTAAGCTTCTATTACTGCTAAATAAGTGTGGAAACACAGTTGCATCATGTCTGACCGGCATCGGCTTTGGGAATATCGACAGGATCCCCCATCTCGGCTCGGTCATTCCTGACATACTCACTGCTACTATCACCAGAATCCTTAGGAGGGTCTTCATGACGAATCTTCCTCACAAGGCGTTCAGGCACCCACACTGGATCTTGTTGATCCTGAGGAAAAACACAAACAGACCCTCTCGCCCATGTTAGCACGGGGTCAGGCCCCCGCCAAGAGCCTGTCAGAATGTCCTTCCATTTCACCATGCTTTTAGGCGGACCATGGGAATCCTGATGTCTGTCCGCTGCTGAGCGGCCTTGAGCATCCAAATTGAAAAAATTTACAGTAAATAAGGCTAAAGATATTCTCTCCTTGGGGGTACGGCCTTGGCCTATTCCCCCTTTTTGTTTTTGCAAGCATTCTTTCAAGGTGCGATGAGCACGTTCCACAATTCCTTGTCCTTGAGGATTGTATGGTAATCCATGATTAAGCTGTACCTCCATCTGGTTGCAGAAGGAGACAAAGGACTGTGCCGTATAGGCTGGTCCATTATCCGTTTTCAGCTGCTGTGGTTTTCCCCATGCAGCCCAGGCTTCTAAGCAATGTCCTATGACATTGCGAGCCTTTTCTCCACTCATAGGTGTAGCATGTATGATACCTGAGCAGGTATCCACAGATACATGAATATATTTTAAGGTTCCAAATTCTGAAATGTGGGTAACGTCCATTTGCCAGATTTTGAGTGGCAACAGCCCTCTAGCGTTCACTCCCACACTGGGAGGATGATGATGAATCACACACTGAGGACAGTCCAAAACTACTTGTCTAGCATCTGCTCTAGACAAATGGAATTTCTGCTGTAGAGTTTTTGCATTAACATGAAATAATTGGTGAAACTGTCTGGCTTGGTCTAGGAATGAGCTCCAAAAAATGCATTCCATCCTGGTCCATTGATCAACTTTATCATTACCTTCACTTAATGGTCCAGGTAATCCTGTATGTGCTCTAATATGTTGAATATAAAAACACCTTTTTCTCTGCCAGATTAAAACTTGTAACTCTTGTAATAAGGCACATACAGTACTACTATTCTTAATAGGACCTGCTAATTCTAATACTTTTACTGCGTTGACCACATAAACTGAATCTGAAATCAAATTGAATGCAAATTGACATCTTTTAAACACCTCAATTACTATTTTTAACTCTACTATTTGGGGAGAGCCCGGTTGAAATTGACATAACACGGGCTCTTGTCTTTCTATCAAATAGGCTCCACAGCCTGTCTTTAAGCCATCAGTAAACACATTTGGTGATCCTTGAAGTGGTACTGCTGAAGTAACCTTAGGGAATATTACTGGGTGCTCCTTGAAAAATGATAGCAATGGATGTTTAGGGTAATGGTTATCAATCACTCCTTCAAAGCTACATTGCAATATTGCCCAGTCATCTACAGTGCCACATAAAATCTTAATTTGATAACTGGAATAGGGCACTATTATACTGGCAGGAGCAACTCCAAAAGACTGCAAGCATTGTTGGATACCATTCAAGGCTAAAGCAGCAAGTGCAGTGGGATAATGTTCTATGGATTTTTTCGGAGAAATCTTTGAATAGGTCCATAATAATGGTCCGTCCTGCCATAACAATCCTGTAGGTTGACTATAGGTGGCAAATATGCACAATGCAATGGGCTGTCCTTCCTGCCATCTCTTTAGGAAGGCACTCTGTAACCTTTCTTCCACTTTACATAAAGCTTTTCTTGCTTTGTCTGTTAATTGCCTAGGAGAATTAAGTGCTGAGTCACCTTTCAAAATATCATATAGGGGTCTTATTTCATAATTTGGTAGCTTTAAATAGCCTCTTACCAAATTGATATCTCCTAACAACCTTTGAAAATCATTTAAAGTCTTTAAATTATCTTTTCTTATCTCAATCTTTTGAGGTATTATCTTTTCAGGTCCAACCTTCGCTCCTAAATAATCAACCACATTTTCCTTTTGAACCTTATCAGGAGCAATAAACAACCTTTTCTTTTTTAATAATAGAACTAATTCTTCATAGGCCCGATCTAACATTTGTTCACTCTTAGCTGCCAGTAAGATATCATCCATATAATGAACACATCTCAAATCTGGAAAATTCTTTCTCAAGGGAGCAATGGCTTCCCCCACATATAGTTGGCACATAGTGGGGCTGTTTGCCATGCCCTGGGGTAATACTACCCATTCAAACCTCTGATCAGGTTCCTCATGGTTACAGGATGGAACAGTAAATGCAAATCTCTCACTATCTTTGGCACACAAAGGGATGGAGAAAAAACAATCTCTTATATCTATAACTATAATGGGCCATGAGGCTGGCAAAAATGATAAAAGCGGCAAGCCGCGTTGCACTGGGCCCATGATCTGCATTTGTTGATTTATGGCACGCAGATCATGCAATAATCTCCATTTTCCAGATTTCTTTTTAATGACAAAGATAGGTGTATTCCAGGGAGATACAGATGGTTTTATATGCTTTAAAGACATCTGTTCATCCACTAAATCTTTGGCTGCATTTAATTTTACAGAGGAAAGTGGCCACTGAGAAACCCATACTGGATCCTCCGTCTTCCAAGTTATAGGAATGCCCTCCTCAGTGGCCCCTAGGAAAAACCCAGGCCCTGTCTCTTTTGTCTTTGCTGTACAGATAAGGGACTCTTTCGCCCTTGTAAATATTTTCCTATTCCAAAACCTGGAGCATATCCCATATCTTGCATCATACGTTGGGCTGAATCAGAATAATCATTACTCAATTTAAATCCCATATCCTTTAAAAGGTCTCTTCCCCAAAGGGAGATAGGGAGCTCAAGTACATATGGCTGCATTTCTCCTGAGTGGTTCTCTTGGTCCTGCCACTTTAATAACCTTGCACTCATATCTGGAGTCCTAGCATAACCCAGGCCTTGAAGTGTTTGAGAAGAGGCTTGTACAGGCCAACCTGAAGGCCAGTCTTTCTTTGCTATGATACTCCTATCAGCCCCAGTATCCAAAAGGCCCAGGATCTTTTTACCATCAACTTTTAATTCCAAGACGGGGCGTTGGTCCAAATCCAGGGAGAGAAAAGTCAAATCTGTGCCCGTGGACCCAAAACCATCTTTTCCTCTCTCTCTATCTTTTGCTGCATAGCGGTCATGTAAGCTCGGCAACATGATCAATTGAGCAATTCTATCTCCAGGAGAGATAGCCGTTATACCACGGGGGGAGGCTACCATGATCTTAACCACTCCTGTATAATCTGGATCTATAACTCCAGGATGGACAATAAGTCCTCTCAAGGCCGATGATGACCTCCCTAACAACAAACCAACTGTACCAGGTTCAAGGGGTCCTTTAAAATCTGTTTCAATTAACTGGACCCCCATTTGGGGTGTTAATACGAGTCTGGTGGTGGAGCAGAGGTCCAATCCTGCTGAGCCTGCAGTGGCTCTCCGCGGTCTCTCGGATGGCGGAGGGTCGGCCATCTCTCTTGATTCTGCTCTTTGTCCTGATTCTCTACTGCCCCATATATTTGTGGGCCCTGAGGTCGTGGGCCCCGCTGTCCGTTTTTTGGACGAGCGCCACCGTAACCTTGAGATAAAGGCTGGCCATGGATGTCTATCACTGAACGGCATTCATTAGCCCAATGGTTCCCTTTTTTACATTTTGGGCATAACCCTGGCCACCTGGGGCGTTGTACGCTTCCTGTACTTTCTGTACTCCTTCCCCTGGGGCACTGTCTTTTAAAGTGTCCCATCTTGCCACACTTAAAACAAACTCCTGAACTTCCTCCACCTTTTTTGGCCAACTGTATTACTGCGGCAGCGAGACCAGCATTAGTTAACGGCCCTCCAAGCTCTCTACACACCTTCATCCAAGCCTCTAGGCCTTTGTTCTTATAAGGGGTGATAGCAGCTCTACATTCTTTGGTACATTGCTCATAGACCAACTGTTTTATTAGTGGCAAAGCAGCATCTGGGTCACCAAAAATCTTCCCTGCTGCCTCCACCATTCGTGCTACAAAATCTGAAAAGGGCTCCATGGGGCCCTGTAGAATCTTAGTTAAGTTCCCACTCACCTCCCCTTTATTAGGAAGAGATCTCCAAGCCTTGATAGCTATCTTGTTTATTTGCTCATAAATCTGAATAGGATATCCTATCTGCTGATTGGCAAATCTCCCCTGCCCAAGCAGCATATCTCTATCCCAGGCTGGATTTCCATCTCTCTGATTATTGGCTGCTTGCTCAGTAGCATACTCAATTAAGAAAGCTTTCCAGTCTAAGTATTGCCCTGGACTTAAGCAGGCGCGGACCAGGCCACTCCAATCACTTGGAGTCATACAATGTCTGCTTAATGCTTCCACTTGAGCCATTGTAAAAGAAGCGGTAGTACCATAAGTACGAACCGACTCTGCAAGAGATTTTACCACCTTAAAATCAAGCGGTTCCTCGTACCTGTTCCCTTGTGGGTCTTGATATACAGGATAAGCAAACTGTAATTCTGTTCTTACTTGTGTCCACATCCCCGGGCAGAAAGATCTCCCTACTTTCAGTGACTGAACATGCTGATCTATCTGAGTGGCTTCTGGATATGGAGGAGGAGTTAAAGGTGCCATGGCAACGGCTTTGTTTACACCAGCTGCCGCTAGCGTGGCTGAAGGCGCTGTAGCGACGACTCCGCCCACTCCGACTGCTGCTGACGTGTCAGGCGCCATGGCGACAGCTCCACCCACACCGACTGCAGCAGCGGCTCCTCCCACACCGACTACCGCCTGCGTGTCCTTCTCTTTTACTTTTTTCTTTTCCTTTTTTCTTATAACAGTCCTCTCCAACTGTTCTAGTAGAGCATGTAGCTCTCCTTCAGAATCTGTGCTCTCTGAGTCCTCAAAATCTCTAAAATCTGTAAGATCGGGATAGAGAGGAACTTTCTTTCTGCCTCCCTTTTCACTGTCTGCCTGCTCAAATCTTTCGCCTTTGTCACTGTCTACTTGCTCAGATCTTTCCCCTTGCAACAGTTCCAAGGCTGACTCTCCCTCTCTGATTGCATTACAACATCTCTGATCTTCTAAACAACTCCTCACCATTTTCCAAATCGGTCTTACTCCATGCTTCAGAGTCCCCTGCTCCCAAGCAAAATCCAAGTCCCTGCCTAATTTGTCCCAGCAGGATACCGTAAGATTCCCGGACACTGCAAACCACGGAGCCACGGAATCACACTCATTCAAAAATCTTTCTAGGGTAGACTTCTTAATTTTCAAATTCCTAGCTAAAAGTAGCTCCTGAAGAGCCAGAAAAATTGGGTGTGACTCAGACAACCCCATGTTTAAAAATTTACTTTCAGTTTGCAGCTTCTCCACGAAACTGTATCTTTTGTTCGCTATCTCCGCGAAACCTTACCGTACGTTCACTATCTCCGCGAAACTTCACCGTACGTTCGCTATTATCCGCGAAACTTTACCTTGCGTTCGCTACCGTGAAACTTTATTGTCCTGATTTATCCCAGGAACTTACCAGTGCACTGCCCCTGACTGCAAGAGTTCTGAGTCTTCTCTGGGTCCCCGTACGGGCCACCACTTGTCGCGTCCCTCTCGACCGGCAAGAACGACGCAACTCGCAAAAGCTCTTCTCAAGCAGTTTATTCAGGTCCCTTGAAAACAGTCTTCCAAATGCCCGGGGAGACCCAACCCACAGGCTAAATACTAAATGAACAGCCAATCAAGTAAAGCCACGTAGTGCAATCTTAGAGGCCCACGTATGCGGAAGCAAGCCAGATCAGCGGTCTTTGCCAAATATGGACTTGTTTACCACCGAGAGCGCTCACCGTCGGGCTGGTGGAAGGCGGAGACCAGCGCCATCTTTAAGGCACGGCACGTCGCAGCTCTCTACACTAAAGTCACAGGGCAAAATGACCACAACAGAGAATTAGTTCTATATCAGGTGTGGGGATGCTCTATCTACTCACATCCAATTTGTCGAGCTTTCTATAAGTTTCATATTGCTTGCCCTCCCACTTGCCTCATCCCTGGTAAAATTTAGATTTGAAGTTTCCCTGGATGGTTGTTTCTGGATATTTAAATTGCTGCTTTCATGCATGATGATTGGCCAAAATCAGTCCACAGCTGAAGATTGTCTCAGCCTCCACTATGTCCCAAGTGAACTTTGATGAAAGTGTTCCCAATACAGAATCCAATGTGATGCCACCAATTTCCCATTATTTTAAAGAACAGCATAATCCTATTTTTCTCTTTTTCTTTGTATTGGTTTAAATAACCTCAATGTGATATCCACAAATACACTATTCTCAAGATAGCAAGTATATTATTTTATATTTTTTCTAACAAAAATTGAATTCAGTTGAAGCACTTTGAAATGGGATAATCATATTAGCTATCAATTTTCCCTTAATCTTTGAAGCTATTGTACAAAGAAAATTCATCTGATTCAAATTGTTTAAATTTTTTTCTGAAATGGAACTAGCCTAACCTCAAAAGTTAAATGGACCATAAACCGTTATAAAGCTTTTTTATTCACAACTTAATGTCACAACTATAAAACTTAAAACATGTTCTTTCAGAAATAAATTTGCAATCTATATTTGAAATTGACAGGCTTAGAAAAATGTTACATTTTATGGAAACTATTGATTCTGCCAGTGCCATAGGTAACTGCAAGATCAGGTGAATAAATATATTCACAAGTAAACAAATCTTGAAAAAAGAAATGGAAATCATTTACAAGCAGTTTCATATCACATTACTAATACATAAACTTCTAGATAAGGCTTATTTTTATCTCCTTTACATATCAACTTATTTTAGTGTAAAACACTAAATAGAATATATGGAATAGTATATTTTCTCTTACTAGTTAGTTATCTGTTATACACAGAGATTGAAGAACTCCCTTGACACCATGATTTTGAATAGAAATTGAAGTAGAAATTGAGTTTTACCCTTGGGTTAGTAATGCTTCCTCCAGTTGATGATTAATCAAAATGTATTGTTTGTGGATGGATTCCAAGCTGGTTTCTCTTTTTCTGGAGCTGACTAATAGATATTTATTAGTATGCAGTACAATTTTTCTAGTCACAATTCATTATGGATCTTTCTGGAAATTACGTTAACAAGATAGGTGTGAGACACATGCAAATGTTAAAGTGATGTTTAAGTCCACAGCCCTCAGAATTCTTGCCAATCCACCAGTGGTGGAAAAAAAATTTCTAGCTGTGCTATGGGCTTTGAAAATGAAACAGCTCTTTGTCGATCAATTCATAGAAAACACAATTTTAGTAAATTTTAAAGAAATGATCAGTTTGTAATGTGGAATTTTCCAATGATGTGGATTAAGAATAGTAGTCATAAACCATGATTGGAACACAGAATCATTCCCTTCTGGAAATTTCTCAATATGTACTAAAGATAATTATTAAAGTCTTTAAATACAGGCTAATATTTTTTGAAAAGAAAGGAATTAGTGGTGCATATTTTAATTACTTAGTTTATATACATATGTTTCCACTTCATTAATTATCTGTCTGTAGCAAAAGCTTGTGTAACACCAAGATTTTTTTAAATAATAAAATATTAAAAATAAAAAAGTTGCCGGGCATAGTGGCACATGCTTTCATTCCCAGGACTTGGGAGACAGAGGCAGGCGGATTTCTGTGAGTTCCAGGCAAGCCTGGTCTACAAAGCGAGTCCAGGATAGCCAGAAATATACACAGAGAAACTCTGTCTTGAAAAACTAAAAAAAAGTAATATAAAACAAAACCTATCATATTGGAGTTGGACAAAACAAACAACTATGGAAAAGAGCCCAAGACTCAGAGACCCACTCATTCTCAAGTTGAGACTTTATTCACACTTCTTCTGTTTCTTCTGTCAGATATATGTGTCTTATTTTTCATTCTTACAAACCATCACACAGCAAACACCAGGTAGGTGCATCTTGATCCATATATCTTATTCTTTCTTAAAAACATATAGTTTACATGACAAAGGAATAAATAAAATACTTATCTCACATAATAATTATTGTGTTATTAATGTTCACTTTGGAAATAACATGAAAGTGTTAGACTACTTGACATATAAAAGCAGCCACTTAAGCATTAAAACGATAAAATTTTACCATGTTTTTGCACTAGTAAACATCTAAACATATTTTATCGTAGTGTCACTTGCTTGTCTGTTTACTCTGCTCTCATCTATCTTTAGAGAGTTTTGCTATAATTTAATAATCACTTAAGTTTTGCCTTGAAGTGTATTTATTATAGGCTGATACTGTACTGAAGAGAATGAAGACTAAATACCTTTTTCAAACACAAAAGACAAAAGAGTATCATTATATCCGAGTACATGCATGCCAAGTCCCATAACAGAGTAAAGATTGATGCATGAAGAGACATGATGGAGGCAGGACTGTGACAAGGAGATAAAATGGGAGAGGAAGAAAGAAAAATGAAGATTTCAGAAATGATGTAATTATATGGCCACTAACACTAAACCCCCAGATATGAAATGTGACCTCATGAGATGTACTCAGATCTCACAAATGTTTGTGATACATACTCAGGTTCAGCAAAAATGAATGCTTTTCTTTTCTTTTTTAATCAATTAATTTATTTATTCAAATTATATCCTGATTGAACCACCCTCTCTCCTCCCAACCTGATCCCACCCTCTTTCCTCTTCCCTGTCTCCCTCATCTCATTCTCTTCAGAAGAGGGGAGCCCCTCCATCAACTCATGCCTGTTCATAAAGGCCCATCGGGGCTAAGAGCATCCTCTTCTACTGAGCTCATGCAAGGTAACCCAGCTAGTATAAAGTGTTTCATGAACAAACAGCAGAGTCCATGTCAGAGACAGGGTTAGGGTTAGGGGATCTGAATGAAGACCAAGCTGCCTATCAGTTACATATGTGTAGGGCCCCAGATCCAGTCTATACATGCTTTTTGGGAAGCTTACAGAATTTGAACACTAGTTAAATCATATAACTTGAGTAAGTCACGAGAGTAACACTGTCTTTCAGCTACAGTAACTGCTCCTTGAGTTGAACTCTCTTCTTTTTTTTTTTTGATTTCATGGTTTTATTTTTCTTAATTAATTTATTTTTCCTTAAGGTTACATCTCCATCATAGTTTCCTCTTTCCACCCTTCCCAGTCCTGCCCTCCCTCCCTCTATCCCCTAAACACTCCATCCCACTCCTCTGGAGTGGAGTGTCCCTACATAAAAATCCCCAACCCCAGTTCAGCAGTCATATGAGGGCCAAAAGCCTCCTCATACACTGGAGGCCTACAAGGCAGCACCAACAGGGAAAAGTGTCTCAATGACAGGAAAAGAAAACAAACAAACAAATAAAAGATGTCTATGTCCGTGTTCCCTTTGGTGCATTGTTTGTAGTATAGTTATCCTGTACTATATAGCTAAAACTGACTATAAGTGAATAGATGCCATGTTCACCCTTATGAGTCTGGGTTAGCTCACTCAGGATGAGCTTTTCTAGTTCCATCCATTTGACTGAAAATTGCATGATTTCCTTGTTTCTGATGGCTGAGTAGTATTCCATTGTGTAGATGTACCATAGTTTTTTAATCCATTCTTCAGTTGAGGGATATCTGGGTTGTTTCCAGTTTCTAGCTATTACAAATAAGGCCACTATGAACATAGATGAGGCACCTTCCTTGTGATTCGGTGAGGAATCATTTGGATGTTCACCCAGAAGTGGTATGGATGGGTCCTGAGACAGAGCTATTCCAAGTTTTCTAAGATATCACCAGACTGACCTCCATAGTGGTTGCACAAGCCTGTACTCCCACCAGCAATGGAGGAGGGTTCCCCTTTCTCTACACCCTTGCCAGCATGTGCTGTCATTTGAGGTTTTGATCTTAGACATTCTGACAGGTGTGAGATGGAATCTCAGTGTTGTCTTGAGTTGCATTTCTCTGATGATTAAGGATGTTGAGCATTTCTTCAAGTGTCTCTTGGCCTTTATGAATTCCTCCTTTGTGAATTCTCTGTTTAGTTCTTTTCCCCATTTTTAATTGGATTATTTGATTTCTTGGCATTTAATTTCTTGAGTTCTTTGTAAATTTTGGATATTAAGATTTCCCATGCTCATGGATAGGTAGGATCAACATAATAAAAATGGCCATCCTACCAAAAGCAATATACAGATTCAATGCAATTCCTATCAAAATACCAACACAATTCTTTATAGACCTGGAAAAAGCAATTCTCAATTTCATATGGAACAACAAAAAACCCAGAATAGCTAAATCAATTCTGTACAATAAACAAGCATCTGGAGGTATCACCATCCCAGATTTCAAGCTGTACTACAGAGCAATAGTAATAAAAACAGCATGGTACTGGTATAGAAACAGACCAATGAATCAATGGAATCAAATTGAAGACCCAGAAATAAATCCACACACCTATGGTCTCTTAATTTTTGACAAAGAAGCCAAAACTTCACAATGGAATAAGGACAGCATCTTCAACAAATGGTGCTGCTCCAACTGGATGTCCACATGTAAAAGAATGAAATTAGACCCATACTAGTCACCTTGTAGAAAATTTAAGTCCAAGTGGATCAAAGACCTTAACATCAGCCCGGTCACACTAAATCTACTAGAAGAGAAAGTGGGAAAAACCCTCAAACTCATTGGCACAGGTGACAACTTCCTGAACAGAACACTAACAGCTCAGGATCTAAGACCAACAATCAATAAATGGGACCTCATGAAACTGAAAAGCTTCTGTAAGACAAAAGACACAGTCATCCCAACAAAATGGCAGCTTACAGATTGGGAAAAAATCTTCACCAACCCCACATTTGAACTATCTTCTTTATAGTAATTTTTTTTTGACGCCCAAGTATTTGTCTCTAGATTTAATATTCATTTGAATTCTCCTCTGAGAAGTCTCATTAGTCCTGCTGTATTCTTTGCATTCACTAAATAGCACTAGATGGTCTCTTAAAACAATGAGTTATTCATTTCATAAGTCTCCAGAAAAGCCAGCATAACCCTTCCTGGGGCAAGCCTGCTCTAGGTCAAATGTACACATATCAGCAGTCTTCAAAACATCATCTCATGATGTTAAAAGTGAAATGTACCAACAAGAACGTTTTAGAAAAACAACACATATTTATTTTCTTCCAGTATCAAAGACTCTACATTAATAGTTATTTATAAAATTAATTACATTGTCATTTTGGCTCAATGTAAGCTAACTGATTTTGAATTAAAACTTTCAAAAGTAGCATTAGCAAAAAAAAAATGAACAATTCAGTTTATATGGCAATTCTGGCTTTCTTTAGCATCATGTGAAAAATAAAATTTATAATGTTTATTTAATGAATAAAAAGTTATTAAGTAAAATTTCTGAAAAATATATTTGATATGTATATTTGGTCATTGAAGTTTTAGAATACACTCTGCTTCTTTCATTTAGTTAAGATGATATTTATGCCTATTTTTTGTAATTAATAATGTATAAATACTAATATTGAAATGTAATGCTTAGTTAAATAATATTTGCAAAATTATTAAGCAAACTTGTAAATGTTTTTATATCCTCAGAAGAGGGGAAGAGACAAGAGCCATACCCAAAGCCATACACATGACTTTGGCTGAGTCCAGAATGTTTCCATATAACTATTCCTAGGCCTGGGCCTGGAAGCTTCTAGCCTCTGTACAATTTATTCTTCTGCAAACCCGGACCTTGAAGGCTTCAATTTCCAGTTTCTGTCTGATAACCTAGGCCTAGAAAGATTTCAGCCCCCAAGACTTAATGCTAAATAAACTCAACCTTTTTAGTTCTTTCTAAACACTGGTTGGTAGGTTCTACCTATCTGTTCTGACTTAAAACTCTCCAAGCTGACTGATTCAAACAAGGTTCTAGCTCTGTTTCTCACTGAAATGGCCTGGTAGGAAAAACTACCTCTGAACTTTACAAACTGAACTCACAAACTCAGCTGTACTCAACTGAATTGCAGTCAATTCAACTCTCTTCTCTTTCCCTCTGCACTGCTCTGAAGTAACCTTTTCTTCCTGACTGTTCTCATGAGAGTTGGGTGTATCCTATCTCTAATTTTGTCTGCCCCTCAGTTGGAAGTCGTTTTTTGGGATTAAAGGTGTATGCCAAAGGTGTGTCTGTATTCCAATCAGAGGGATTAAAGTTGTGTGTTCATGTTCAACCAGAGGTATTAAAGGTGTATGGATGGCATTTCTGCATACCAGCCCGATCAAACAGACCTAGAAGGTCTTTGGATGTGATCCCATCCCAGAGCAGCCATATTGCTGGATTAAAATTCCTCTACAGGAACTAAAACTCCTCAAAGAAATAAGAATATCATTAATTCATTCTTTATAGTTTGAAATACCCTAAGAAGAAAAAATACCCCATAAAATTCTGACTGAGAGTTCAGTTCTGAGGATGCCAGCATTGTGTTCATACAAATTAGTAGATCACATTATGTACATACAATCATTTATGGTATCTAAAATGAAGGTGATTTCACAGATGATTTCTGCCTCTATTGACTGCAAATTCCACCACCTCAGCTACTCTGTGACAATGACAGCCATGTTCTTCCCTTCTCAATTTCACATACACTTTTCCTTCACTATATGCAAGGAATGGAATCTAGGGTTTCACAGTATGTTACAGTCTTTTATTCACATCTATAAAACAATATACTGTTTGGCTAGAACATGCATGGATCTTTACATCCTTTGATCTAACTTTAGTGTACTCACAGTAAGCGATACAATGGAAGTGCTATGTGGATAGTTGCTTTGTTGTTAGGACCAGAAAAACAAACAAACAAAAAAACTTGCTTGTCAGATTTTGGCACAAGGATGGAATTTTGTTGATGTTATTTCATTTAATTTTCTTCTTCTTCTTCTTCTTCTTCTTCTTCTTCTTCTTCTTCTTCTT
>CAJQZJ010033015.1:252031-338354 GCA_907164525.1 Lophiomys imhausi | reverse complement strand
TTCTTCTTCTTCTTCTTCTTCTTCTTCTTCTTCTTCTTCTTCTTCTTCTTCTTTTTTTAACACACAGTCTCTTTATATAACCCTGGCTGTCTAAGATGTTGCAAAATATTTGATCTCAGAGCTTTCTGTTTACTGTAAACAAGTACTTATGATATGGATCTGCACTAGCACTCACCTTTAATCCAATTTTTTTCTGTTTATTGTAAGCAAGTGGTTATGTTGTGGCTCAGCCTTAGAACACATCTTTAATCTAAGGACCTTCTGAACACAGTGTTAAAGTTAATCCTATGACAAGAGGTGGAGCTAGAAACCATCTGACAGGGATTAAACAGAAAGGAGGGACATTGAGCTGAGGGGTACTTAAGACAACATGGAGAAGGAGTTGGGACTCTTCTTCCTTTGGGTTTTATGCTACAGAAGGTTTTCTCATTCAAGGCTTCTTCCTTTAGGTTCTTCTGGGCTTTTTAGCTCTGGGCTTTTTCCTCTGGGGTTTCAGCTGAATGCAAAGCTCAGCAGGGTGTGTTCTCTGCATCTCTGAACTAGCAAGTTTTCACCCCAGCATCTGGCTCCTGAGTCTTCATTGGTAAAGTCAAACGACTGGGCTATTTTAGTTTTTTTCTGTTTTTTTTTTTTGTTTGTTTGTTTTGTTTTTTGTTTCTTTTTAAACAACATAGGAGCTTGGTATGTAGACAAGGCTGGCCTCTAACTCACAGAAATTTCTCAACTTCTGCCTCCAGATTACTAGGATTAAAGTATGTATCACTATGTCTAGATCAAACACAGGATATTTTTCCACACATCTGAGAAATGTACTGAATCCCATTGATGAGAAATTTGCAGTAGTCAGTGTTTTCAGATTTCCATGATTATAAGTTTCATAGAGCTGCTTCACCACATAAAGCATTCTCCTTTGTACTTATCTGACTATAAAATTTTTATATGTCACTATTTCCCTTGGGTGGTGTATGTGGGCTCCTGTCTCCAATGCTGATTAACACCAAGCTCTAAAAAGGCAGGGCTAGGGTACAGGCACTATATCAAGGCCTTCCTTGTAATTTTGAAATCCCTATATCTTTTTTAATAAATAAATTTATTTATTTACTTTACATCCAGATCACAGCTTTCCCTCTCTCCTCTCCTTCCAGTCCCTCCCTCTCCCCTCCCCTCCCACCATTCTCCCTTCTCTTTCTCCTCAGAAAAGGAGAGACCTCCCATGGATATCAACTAGCCTTGGCATATCAAGTTGTAGTAAGAATAGGGGCATCTTCTTCTATTGAGGTTAGACAAAGCAGTTCAGTTAGAGAGAAGTGATCCAAAGGCAGGCAATGTAGTCAGAAAAAGCCCCTGCTTCCACTTAGAAGTTTCACATGAGGACCCAGCTGCACATCTGTTACATATGTGCAGAGGGCCTGTTTCTGTACCATAAATGCACTCTGGATGGTGATTTAGTCTTTATGAGCCCCTCTAGACCCTGGCCAATTGATCTGTTGGTTTTCTTGTAGTGTCCTTGACCTCTGGCCCCTGCAATCTTTCATCCACCCCTTCCACAAGAATCCCCAAGCTCCACCTATTGTCTGGCTGTGGGTCTGTCTCCGCATCTGTGTCCATCAGCTGCTGGATGAAGCCTCTCAGGGGACAGTTATGATAGGCTCCTGTCTGCCAGGATAGCAGAGTGTCATGAATAGTGTCAGGGCTTGGATGTCTTTCATTGGATGGGTCTCAAGTTGTGTCAGTCTTTGGATGGCCCTTCCAACAAATTGTGTTCCATTGTTATACTTGAGCATCTTGTAGGCAGGAAAAATTTTGGTTTGAAATACCTATATATTGATTAAGTAAACAATTCGTTTGGTTTCTATAACCTTTGATTGTATTCTATAGTTCTACCAAATCTGTTATGATTGATTTGTGTTTTGTTTTTAATAGTTCAAGTAGAAGGATGGGCTATTGATGCTATCTACCCCTCCAGTTTCACTGATATCACTGTTAGTGATAGTAAAAAAAAAAAGATGAAAATATATCTATCTCATTGCATATAATTACATGTTGGTGAGTTTTAATTATTGTGTAGTTACTTAATGTTGTATACTGGCACTATTTTATGTTATTAACATTTACTTATTTTCATGTGTGTGTGTGTGTGTGTGTGTGTGTGTGTGTGTGTGTGTATACCATGTGTCTGCAGAGCCCAAAAGAAAATGTTGGAGAGCCTATAAATTGAGGTACAGATAGTTGTGAACCACAACTGAGGCTGTTAGGAATCTAAACCAGGTCCTATGCAAGAGCAGGAACTGCTGAGCCACCTTTTTAGTCCCTACTGATACTAATGTAGATATGTAACTCAAAATGAATAACCTGAGATAGAAGAGAATTAATTTAATATATCAAAGTACAATTTACAGAGAATTTACAGGGGTTTATGGTAATAAGCAGCATTTTGCATAGTTTTTCTTTAAATTATCAGGTTTTTAAATTTTTTTAGCTGCAGCACTTTGTTAGAACAGGTGTGTGATTGAGTTAAGTTTGTCTCTGCAGATTCATCACAGTAATGCTCTATATTACCCTCCCTTCAAACAGCTATGTACATTTATTTAACATACCTTAAAAAGTCCATTCATCCTATCTTCAAGTATGGAAATTGGTTCCTTCCACTGACTGGCAAAACCAAAGAGAGGAGTGCTGTAGTACTTTGTTTTTAATTCCATGACTCATGAAAATATGCAGACTAAGTAATGTATTCTGAGAAAGCTAGTCCCAGAAGTAATGACAATTCATTTACAAAAGTGAAGTGAAGAAGCCTATAAGATTCTCTTAAACTTTAAGTAAAAGCCTAGTTTATATGGAGCGTTTAAATATCAACTCTAAAGTAATTTCCCATGAACCATCTCTCTGCTTTGCTTTTCCATTACACAGTGTTAAATTTTTCATTGCATTGGTAAACAGAGTAGCATCCTGCAGAGCTGCAGAAGGGATGGCTTTCAGTCCTTATATCTTCGTGTGTATCTCCCCAAGTCATTCCTCATTTAGAATCATGTTCAAAGAAATAGAATTCCATAGGTAAATATTAAATTGAGTTAACTTAATAGTGTAAGAAATTATGACAATCTTTTTCAATTCCATTATTGAAGTTTTTACAAAAATGTGCCATGAAAATTAATGACAATTGTAAGAAACAGTGAAAACTGCATTTCATAAATAAAAGACTGTAGTACTTACATTAGTGGTATAACATTGAAATATTTAATTATTAATCAACAACATAAGTAAACCTCAGGCCACTGCAAATAGTAAATATTTTGAAAGAATCAATCAATAAATCAAACACATAAATTCATAAAGAACATATATATATATATGTGTGTGTGTGTTATCATCTTTATCAATTTTATTTTTACAAATGCCATCCATCTCCCTTTGCTTATTCTACAGTTTTTCCAAATGTTAATTATTTAAAAACCCTATAGATGCTTAACTTCTTCATAGTGCTTGATTTAGGTACTACAAATGTTCAATAGAATTAAAACACATGTATCTATTATAGACACACATTTTTCAAATTAGAAAATAAAATGGTAATCTCAAATAAAGTTTCAAGTGTATAAAAATATGGGTTTTTTCTCTTTGACCATTATGTGTTTACTTGATGAAATAATATATCCATAAAACAGTGATTATAGGTAAGGATTTTATCTGTCTATGCCGTAGATATAGGAATCATAGCTGATCTTTTCTATCTTGTTGGCCATGTAACTTACATAGATTTCATGTATCAGGGACTATTGATTTCTGAAGACTGAAATGCTAGCCATTTTAGCAGAATGGACACAATAGTCTTCTCTTAAAGGGCAAGCTCTCTTCCTTCCACTTTGACAAGATTAGTGCCTCATGTAAATAGTTATGTGAACTGTCATGTTAGGAACAAAATTAAGTAATATTAGATCAAAGTTCACTTCTTCCTACAGAACATGGAGTTGATAAATTCCTCATTTATACCATATTCTAGTCTCTATTTAGAAGACTTTAAAATGTGATATTATAAAACCTTATTAGGAATAATTCTAAAGAAAAAATGACTACAGACATTTGGGCATATGTATGCAATGATATCTGACATTCCTTAAGTTGTATGACCAGAAAAGAGAAAAATAAAACTTTTCTTCTTCTGTACAATCATCTGGAAGATTTAGTAACAAGAAAATGATAATTCTGGCCTTCCTTTTCTAGAAATTCACTTGTAAAAATCTTGGAGGTTGGGGTTGGAGTGAGGGTGTGGTAATTAAGAGCATTTGTTTCTCTTACAGAGAGGTAGGTCCCTGGCACCTACACATACTTGGTCATAATACCTGCAACTCCAGTTTTATTGAGCCTGATGTCTTCTTTTGACTTGTGTGGGTACCCTGCCCCACATAAACATAAATACAATAAAATATTTTTAAAAGTCACTTTTTTACAATATGTTTGCTTTTATTATGTTGATTTGTTTCTTTCCATACATTTATTGGTTGGATTGTACATATTTTAATACTTGCTTTACAGAGAAGCATGTATGTGCTTTAATACTGGTACCTGGTAGGTTTTTTTTATTTTGTTTTGTTTTGTTTTTTGTTTTTGCTAAGTACAGATTTCATGTTCTGATAGAAGAAAGTGGTGGCCTTGCTCTGCCACTGGACACTCAGCATTTATCTCATATTGTTTTGAATCTATTGGCTACATTTTCTTACCTCTATCAATTTTACATATTAAAATAATCATGAGATAAACAAATGCTTTTGCCTTTGCTACTGGGGTATCCCCCAATAAGAACTCAGTGCTTGTATGTCACTAATGGTGTGAAGAACCACTCTGGCCACAGTTTCAGGGAACATCATCTGATTTATTGCACATTAGCAACTACTTATCTAGTGAAAGCCTACCGACTAAGATTGTTTAGCACAGTACCTCCTGTTGGAGAGTGAGTACTCATCCCTGTAGGGTCTCTATGCAGAAGAAGCACATACAAGGAGACAAGGAGAGTGTGTGCCAGTTACTGCTAGTAATGATACTTCAGAATTCAGTGTTCAGACTTCTGGGGATACTCTGTAGCATGATGTGCCATGCTTCTTATTTAGAAACACAGTGTTCCAGGAGGCTGACTGCCAGGCCATGTCGCAGGGCCAGTATAGGGCAATCATCACATTAGGGGATGTGATGATCACATCTCAGGGAAAAGAGAGTGCAGGCGGCCCCACTCTCCAGCCTTCAATCTGAAGACAAATAGATGCAGCAGGGGTGATGTGTAAGCATTTCCCATTTTTACTATTTTGTCCCCTAGCTTATATACAGAACCAAATGGGTATTTCCACATGAGACTTCGTGGGCCAATCACATTAAAGGTCATTCTATTACATCACATAGCACAAGCCTGGTAACATGGTGATCATACACTGATCACACATATGGAAGTGTGGTTCACTCAACTATACCCACGATCAGGCTTTAACTCCTCCCCAGGCATCTTTCAGCTGGAGCAATCTTAGATATCTCCCACAAGTTACTTTCATTTTTCCAACCACGAGGTATTTGTCATAGGCCTCCATTTCCTGGGCCCCCATAAGGCCATGCCTGCATTTTCTCCTTCAGAAGGAAAACATTTTCATATAACAATATCCTGAATTATATTATTATTATAATTATATATTAATTAAATATAACAGTCTAGCCATTTTCTTATACTCCCCATTTCATATTCTCCTCTTACCATCTCTAAATCTTTCAAATATCCATTCATCATTCTAGCACAAGCATTTAGATTGACTCTGGGTAGTCATGAAGTGAACACAGGGCTCACCTAAAAAGTAATGATGAAGAGAAGAAAAATGGGAAAGTTTGTGCCTTTGAGAATCTTTAATATATTTCATGGCATACCAGTTGATTATTCCATACTCTATAGTCAGACCTAACAACATACATGCAAGTAACATTATATAAACTTAACAGTTTGTATATGTGTGTATATATATATATATATATATATATATATATATATATATATGAACATATAAAATATGAATGCAACAGCAACTAATGAAGAAAGAGGCCATGAATTTGAAAGAAACAAAGGAGTATATGAGGTGATTGGCACATAGAAAAGAAAGGGAGATTCTTGTAATTATATTATAGTCTCATAATAATAAAAGTAACAGATTAACTTTTATTTACTAGCTTTTCAAAATTGGACCAGACCTATAATTATTGCATAGTTTTCTGTCCTTCACATTCCTTTATATTGTCATTGTAAAGCCTACTCTTAAGGATTTCTGTGCATTTTTTAACATATGTCTATATTTTTTCACAGAGTTCCCATTTGGAGTATAATCTCTATAAAAGAAGCAATCTTAATTCTCTCATTTATTTATATCTAGCAGCATTAAGATTTCTCATTAGGACTTGTTTGAAATGAATGATACATGTGTCCACTTAATATATGTTATAAAATATAATAAGACAAAACTATTCCAATGCTAAAGGCTTATGTTCAAGAAAACAGAAAGATAGCATGGGACATTTTCAGATCTGCAATGAGGTTTCATCAGTGATGTTCATGAGTCCAGGTCCATTTTAAATGGAGATGACCTTACTCTGAAATACGCTAAGTGACACTGAGCAGAGGCAAGCAAAGACAAAAAGTTTGAGTTTGTTTCTTAAAATGTGAAGAAATAGTTTAGTCATAGTGAACTGATGAAAAACATGCCTGGCAGGTAAGCCAAGGTTATCGAAAGGAATTGTTAATGAGCAAGTTTCGTTCATTGATTCTACACTCCTTGCCCATCTCCTTTATTAACTGTCCTATCCAATTTCTCCTATTTCAATGTTTTAAAATCTCTGTCTAAATGATCCATACTATTTTCTAGACAGGTACTTGAAGTATAAGAACATTGCTAGATTTCTCTTTGTACATAAATATATAGCAGATGCAATTTTGTTTCTTTGGAAATGGTTCTGAAACTGTGAGTGATTACTAAATAACTTCATATACAATTTTTATAAGAATAATAAATTTAATGAGTATAAATTTTAAAATATTTTGGAGACTCTAAAGGAAAACGTTTGTTATGATTATTTAGCTTTACAATTCTTTCTTTGAGTACAAATGCATGTTAAGGCTCTCGTGAAATATATTTATCAGGATTCACTGTGTTGCTACTTTACAAGCAAGTAAAAGAAAACTTGGTTTCTCTGTCTTGCTGGTCTCTTTGCCTTTTTTCCTAACCCCATCCTCCCATGCTTTTATGTCTCTCTCTCTCTCTCTCTCTCTCTCTCTCTCTCTCTCTCTCTCTCCCTCTCTCTCGTCTGTCTGACTCTCCCTCATCTAACTTTAACATTTACATGGTTCTGAAAATGAAAGAGAAAAGTGCTATGCATAATACTCTATTTGTATGCTGCTGGTGAGTGGAATTGTAAAATCCATTTTACTAGAAAAGAAAGATGATTATGATATGAAAAGAAGAGATGGCAGGACAGAAAGACTCGGGAGAGTAATATTTTAAAGTAGACTGAAATGTATAAGTGACAAGGGTCCTCCTGATAGAAAAAGAAAATCCTCAGGTGTAGGTACTAAGGGGTTCATTTCCTGTCTGAATTCAGACATTTTGGTATCAAGTATTTTGTATAACATAATTTATTACCAAAAGTTTTCTAGCATTTTTGCAAATTAATTACTGATAATTTTTACAAGCTCCTTTGAGAGAAATGCAAGAGCTACTTTCCACCGTCTGGCTCTTATTACCTTGGGCATTCTTCTTTGTTTTATTAAATTTTATGTGTTTCTTTTTAAAATATAATTTATTTTTTATTTCTTCAAGTTACATCTCAATCACAATCCTCTCCTTACTCCCCCCTCCTGTCCCACCCTTCCACCCTCTTTCCCCTCAACCCCCCCCATCTTCTACCCTTTTTTTTGTTTTGTTTTTAGTTTAAGGTATATCTTTTTCCACCCAACAGCTCCCCCTTTCAGTCCAACAAATGGTTCTTTCTCTTATAACAATAAATACATTACAAAACAACAGAAAGGGGTAGCATGTGGAAGTCAGTGGACAATCTCCCGATGTTTATTCTCTCCCTCTACTATGTGGTGCCCAAGGACTAAATTTAGCGAGTCTGGCTTGGTGGTAAATCCTTTTACATACTGATACATCTTACTGGCCCAAACATCCTTTATTTTTCATGGTAATAAAACTTCTCAGATACTTGCCTCTTACAGCTCCTAGTGACTAAGGGGTAGGATCCCTTTGGCATTCTTCACTGTTTGAATGATACCCTGACTGATAACCATGTAACCCTTTGATTATATAATGGAACATTCATCCAAAGAGAGACTGCAGATAGGGGAGATTAGATAAGGTAAAAACCCAAATACAGATATGAAACCAAAATTGTCATCCAAAACCATGGATCCTGTTCTGCCCAGACTAACAGCACTTGGGAAACCTCCATCCTGTCTCTAAGACTTCTGATATTCATTGTGCCTAGTTGGTTTAGGACCTTGCTGCAGTGGAGAACACCATAGGATGAAAAGCTTGACTTTCAAATGCTCAGGTAAGGCATCATTGGCTGGGATGGCTGTCCTTGCAACAAGAGTCCACTATAGTTGTAGTTAAAACCCGAAATGGGCTGAGAAATTGCAGGTTTCTCTTTTCTTCCTGTGACTTTTCACTAGGATGGTCCTTAGTGAGATCATAGCTCATGAGTCACAGGACACCAGCAACTGACTTCTTGATCTGCACCCCTTTCCCTACTTTGATCTCTGTTCTTGTACCTATCATCATGTGGTGGTTTTCAGAAAGGATAGAAACTCATGGAACTCAGGCCTTGAAACAGACTCTAATCGGTGTGCCTATAGATAATTTTTCCATTCATTGTTGTTACATACATACATGTGCACACACATTTTCTCTCTAAATGTGCAAATACAATTGAATCAGTCTAGATTATGTTGCTGCTGAATAGGGTTTCAGAGCAAGGAAGAACACAACATTGGTTATCCAATACCTAATGGTAAGCCCTGAAAACATTTGTATATGTTCTGATGAAGGAGAAACTACAGAAGAGTGTAATAGAAAAGATGCTTAGCTTACCTAGGAATGGCCTAATGTTGTTTATCCAGCCAGTTAATAATTGGCTTCTGCTGCCAAAGAACTTCTCTGAAGTTGCATGTAAAGTAGCCTTTGGTGCATTATGGGAAAACCTGAATTCATTAGTGATAGTTAACACTCACTGTCAACTTAGCAGAATCTATAACCATTTTAACATAACCCTTGGACATGCCTCTGAAGAATTTTTTTTTAATTTGGTTTAAGCTAGGCTGAACAACCATAACTACAATCATAACCATTAACCATTCCATCTAAAACAGTTCCAGGACACAAGCTGAGGATCAGTGCTCATCACTCTTACCCCTTACTGAGTGCCCTTGCTCTTGCTACCAGCACTTCTCTGCCATGACAAACCATTTCTCCTGAAACTGTAAATCACACAATCCCTTCCTCCTTTAAGTATCTTTATCAGGCATTTTGTCATAGCAACATGATAAGTAGTGAATTGTTGGAGGAAAGTCTTACAGATTGGTTCTCAGAGGCTGATTTCAGTGCTCAGAGATCTGATTACCACCCTTCCAGAGGCACTCTCTGATTGGTTAGTAAAAGTTTCTAATAGCCAATTAGCTGGGCAGAAAGAGTATAGGAAGGTGGGACTTCCTAGGAGAAATAAAGAAACCCTGGGTTTTACCCAAAGGAAGCTTTATCTTCCCATCAGGACCCAAAGCAGCAGGATGTCTGGGTGTGACCTCTCTGAGCTCTGAAGGTACAACAAGCCAGATGGCAGATTGAGAATAGTTGGTGGAGTTAACTTAGATTAGCTAATTGAGAGTCAGCTAAGGCCTAAGTGTTGAAACATTAAAAGGTCTTGGTGTATTTAATATTTGGAAATATGGCTGCCAGGGATTCAGTCCAGCAGTTAAGGCAAGACAGGCCTGCTGCCTCCTACCAGGCCACCAGCTGCCCTGCAGACATAATATAACAGTTTATAGCTATTAATAAATATATTTGTTAACTAAATTTCTGTTTCAATGAATACAACATTATATTCATTATTTGAGGAGATATACACTCCATAAGACTGGTTTAATGTTTTCCAAATGATGTTATATAAAATAACAAAATTACTGACTGGGTCTTAAAATTTATAATCAATAACAAAAATGTTAAAAATTTGAGGCCCACTTTTTGATCATTTCCCCTCAATGGAGCTGTAGTGTCTGGCTTCAGTAGAAGAGGAAACCCACAGACCTAATGTAATTGCATATGCTGGGGTGGGACAGAAGAGAGAGAGAAGGGAGGAGTCTCTGCTTTTCTGCAGAGAAGAGGGGTGGTGGAAGAAGGATCCAGCGGGTGAGACCCAGAGGAGGGGATGAAGGGGGTTATGATTGGGATAAAAAATAATTTAAAATTCAATTAAAATAAAAAAGTTTTTGAGTGTTAAGAGTGTTAAATATTAACTAGATTTAGTGTAACTTTTTTTCTATTTTCTAGGTTTTTCTTTTCTTGTCAAGGTTTCACTACATAAGCCATACTGACCTGAAACGAGCAATATTAAGGCTTCTGCCTCCTGAGTTTTATAGGATTAAAGAATTATACTGCCATGTAAATATTAGCCTAACTCTTTCTTCCTTTGGTGACCTTATCAAACACATAGTAAACAAACTGTGTGTTCTTGGGAAGCTTTTTCCTAATATCAGTGGAAAATGAAGAAATGTTAACTTTGCATGTATTATGCATATAATCCCTTATTGATATGATAGTCAGAAATATACATTATATAGACAGATGGATAGTTGATATAGAGGAATAGATGGTAAATGATAGATAGATGATGATGATAGTTACATAATGATTGGATGACAAAGCATAATTACATGCATGAAACTTTAGTTGATGAAGATATAGATATGAGCTCAAATTAAGCACACACTGTATACATTTGAGTTTGATTTAGAAAATATAAAATGAATGTGTTACACATATTTCTTTAGTATATTACCTAGGCCTCTCCACTGGAAAAGTCTAGAAGGAATGGTTATCCTAGGAACCTTGGGACCCTCATTGACTTTTCGGGAAAAATTGATACATACACATGACTAAGAAACTCTAGCTTCGGCTAATTGTGCTAATTTAAATCTCAGGTTATATTCACATTTCAATACCAATGACTCTGAATGAATTTAATGACATTTTGCAGGAAATACGATGATTTTGAACTCTCCTCAAATCGTTCTGTGTTTAATGTAAATATTTGCTAATCTATTTCAGTAAGGCTAACATCCAAGTATTGGGCTATAAATGTGCAAAAGATCTCATCCTTCAAACCCTGTTAAATTTTGTTTTATCAATTTAGTGCAGCTGGAGTGTTTAGTAACAGCAATTCCTACAAAAATCAGTGTGTCTTTGTATTGAGACTCTCTGTTTTTAAAATAGCAAATAAAAGTTAAAGGGAAAAAAACCTTTGCCAGTTTTCAACATAAAGACTGAATTTTGGGAAGCCCAATGTCAATCTGCTGTTTAGAAAGCACCTATGTTCTAGGAAGAGAGATATTTATTTTAGTATGGTATTTTTCAATAAAAGTTTCTACTGAGAGATTGGATTTTTTAAAATTAATTATGTAATGATAAAGTGGCCAAAGCTCTAAAGAAAGGTGGCCTAGATGCTCAGACTTTGTACCTGTGAGGAACTGGACAACTGACCCACTCGTGTCTTAGTTCTTTCATTTCTAAAGTGGTACTTACCTCAAGAGCAATGTGGAAGGTTAAATGACTGAGCAATGATCTACAGATCATATTTGAAGAACTGCCTTCTGCTTCTCAAATACTAAATGAGGTTGTGTCCCCCATATCTCAGTCTCCTTTGCTAGTAATCACAACTTTTGCCCTGCTTTTTCTCCTGTATTAGTATTATTGACATACAGAGTATTGATTGGTCTATTAAGAATTCTTTGTAACAAAGAGTGAAAAAAATCACACTGAAAAGCTTTTGTTAGACTTTTAAATTTTATTTTGGAGGAATACCCCTATTTAGCAACTTGATTTCTTGCTACTGTACTCGATTTTTGGAGGGTAGAAGTACATTTCTAAAAGTGTTGAGACCTTATTCTGCTCAGCAGTCTTCTGCAAACATGGAGCATGTTGATAGCCCTGAAGTGACCAGAGCCTTGACCTGCTCTCAGCCATTGTTGCTGGGCTTCTTATCAGCTACAAGTGTGGATTGAAGGGCAGGAGTGTGTTCTGTCCCCTGTGCAGGTCCCTGTGACTTCTCGACTCCTTCATACTCACAAACCTATTTCTGAATAAGTCTTTGACCTTTAAAAATTGTGCAGATAACTGCTTTTTCTTGTACAGGTATAGTAGCAACTTAGAGTTATGCTTTTGAGTTCAACTGTAAGGTCCCTGCTTCATTTTTAAGGGCAGTTGATAGTTTAATAGATAACTTTAGCTTTATTACTTTGTTTCAGACCCACTCATTTATCTTAACTTGTTCTTGAAAATGTGTTAATATTTTTTCCATTTTTATAATGGATTGAAAGATCCTTTTCAATTATCAATTTATACTTAAATCTAGAATGAGAATTAATATTCACTTATCACAATCTTACATTTAGTTATGCTACATAATACATATCATATACTTATACTGCACTGAATTCATTCTTTATTTTATAAATATTTTATTCAGCACTCCACACATAACTAATTACTATCAATGTACACTTAGATGGTAAAATGTTCAAATCAGTATGATTGATCTAGATGCCCTCATCTTTTAAGTTAATTATATATATACATATATGTATACATATATTTTAATGGTATGTCAAATGCATTTCAACTTAACTTCTAAAATATCATTTTCAATCTTTCTTAAAGCAATATGAACAAAAATCAGAGGAGAGAAATTATGGTTAGAATTCAAGGCTTGTAAATTGGATATATCATAAATGCATGTTATCATTTTTACAGAAATTTTGTTATAATTCTTAAAGATAAACTATGGTTAGAATGGAAGCCTTGAGAATTAGGTACATTACAAATACATGTTAATATTCTTTGCATAAGAGCCAGAGGCAATATGCTACTACAAAGAAACAGTGTCTTCAAGACACAACTGAACTAATGTATGTATGAATTCATAGATATCACGGGAGTACTCACAAGGCCTGCATAGGTTCAATCCAGATGGGTGTTCCAAAAGTGAAAGGGAGCAGTAGACATGGCCTCCAAACCCTAACCAAGGAGCTATCTGCAACTGATAACTGCTGGCAAAGGAAAACAGTAGTTTTCTCTAATGAAGTCTCACTGGGCCTATTAACCATACTTGAGGTTAGGCCTCATGCCTAGAATAGTTGGCCAAAATAAAATAAAATCAGTGCTATCTTTTGGTAGAGATTTTTGTCTCATTTTGCTTTGGGCATTTTTTTGTCTTATTAGCCTTTTTCTTCTATATTTTGATTTCTGGTGGCATTGTAGGGTTCTTATGAGAGTTTCTTGATTGTTGTTGTCCTGTTTTTCTTTGTTTTTGTTTGCTTGTTCATTGAGAGAACATAAAGTTAGATAAATTGGGAGGTGAGGAAGATCTGGAGAAATTAGGAAGGGAAATCATGGTCAAAATATGTTTTAGGAAAATATTTCTCAATAAATATTTAACCATCTCAAACCAACCTCAAAGACTATATTAAGGCATCTCAGGTGATTAGTAAGAAAATTAATTACTTTGTTTCTGGAGAGATAGCTTACTTGGTAAAGTGTTTGCTGTACAAGCATGGGGATCTACATGTAATCCCTAGAAACCATGAAAACACAAAACAACACAAACAAACAATATCAACAAAAGGAACATCTGATACTGGTGGTGCTTAGTGCTAGCACTTGGAATACAGAGAATTAGATCCGTAAATTCACTATTCAGGTCTCAAAAGCCAGCAAGATTGTACCAAAGGACTAATATCAAATGTTTACCTATGGAGTCCACATGCACATGCTTACACAAGTAGAAATGCCCTGTACATACATGGACCCACATATACAAATACACATGCACCCATACTCAAATAATTGTTTGACCCAATAATCCAAAAACTTATGTTTTTGGATCCATATTGGTTAAGATTGTATAAGGAGAAATTTCTGGAATAAGTTTATAAGGAAAAAAATCATCTCACTTTTTCCCATTGTTCACTTTACACTCATATATTGAAACTAGGATGGTGCAGTTGTATTGCCACTAAAGCAGACAAGGGCAGATTCTACTTTCTACTCTATAACCTCCTAATGGAATAAACTTAGACACTCTTCTTCACTTCAGCCTCTATAATTCCCTGCCCACAGAAAGATTTTCCTAAAAGCAAGATATGAAAATATTTTATAATATCTGAATTTCTTAGCACATCACATGAGTACAGGTAATGTTTCTTAGCAACATGAAGTTTGCTCTTTAGAACTTACAATAATGAAAAAATGTTTATGAATTCCCATACAACATTAAAGGCATGAAGCTTAAGGAGGATTTTTGTGAAGAGTGTTGTGCTAGGACATTGCAGGGATCATTGAAAGTTACTCATTACCACTGTTGCAGATTTATTCTTAATGGCCAGAGGCTAATGAACATGTTTAATAAGCATGTTTTTTATTCTATTTTTGGATAAATGAATAATCAACATGGTATATCAACATAGTTATACAATTCTGGAGTGACAAATATAAAGTTTTTTTCCCTGAAAATTCTTTTTTATTTTAAAGTTTATTTATTCATTTTGCACCCTGATCATAGCCACATCCCCTCCCTCTGTGTCTTGCCCTCCTGCCCCCTTTCTCCACTTCTCCACAGAAAATGGAATCCCCCTTCCCATACCATCCCACCCCAGCACATCTAGTCACACCATCATGACTGAGCACTTCCTCTTCCATTGAGGCCAAACACAGCAGCTCTATTGGGGGGAAGTGATAAAAAAGCAGGCTTCAGAGTCCATGTTAGGGACAGCCCCCCTCTCCACTTGCTAGGGGCCCACTTGACGACCAAGCTTCCCATTGGTTACTTATGTGTAGGAGGCCTAGGTTCAGTTCATTCAGTTGGTTGGTGCTTCAGTCTCTGTGAGTTCTTATGTGCCCAGGTTAGTTATCTCTGCTGTTCTTCTTGTGGAGCTCTTGTGTCCTCCCTATCTTTCTATTCTTCCAATTCTTCCACCAGACCCCACACACCACCTAATAATATTTGGCAGTGAGTGTCATCCTCTGTTTGGATATTTTGCTGCTTGGTGGTTCTCAAAGGACAGTTATGCTCTGCTCCTATCTGTAAGCATGGCAGTGTGTCATTAATAGTGCTACTGGTTGGCTCTCTCCCTTGGGGTAGGTCTCGGGTTGGATCTGTTAGCAGTTGGACATTCCCTCAATTTCTAGTATATATTTATTCCTGCACTTCTTGTATACAGGGTAAGTTTTGGGTTGAAATTTTTGTGGATGAGTTGGCGATCCTCTCTCCCCACTAGAAGTCCTAGCCAGCTAGAAGGAGGCCCCTTAGGTTTCCATATCTGCCACTACTAGGACTCTCAGCTAGTCATCCCTATATCTTCCCAGGGCCTACCCTTCTGTGGTCTCCAACTTATCTCAGAGATGCCCCCATTGGTTTCTCTTCTCTATCCCAGTCCTCTCACCTCCTCCCTCCAGGCTCCACACACCTGACACCCCTCTTCCCCTCTTCTCTTCCTCTTCTACCCAGTTCTCTCCCTTCATCCACTTCTGATGTGTATTCTATCCCCCATTCTGAGTGAGATTCAAGCATCCTCCCTTAAGACCTCTTAGTTGCTTAGCTTCTTTGGGTCTTGGGTTGTAGTATGGTTATTCTGTACTATATGGCTAGTATCCACTTATGAGCAAAAATATACCACATGTGCTTTATGGGTATGGGTTACCTCACTCATGCAGATCTTTTCTAATTCCACCCATTTGCCTATAAAATTCATAATTTCATTATTTTTCATACCTGTATAATTCCATTGTGTAGATGTATCACATTTTCTTTATCCATTTTCAGTTGAGAAGCATATAGCTTGTTTCCAGTTTCTGGCTACTACAAATAAAGCTGTTATGGATATAGTTGATCAAATGTCCTTGTGGTGTTGTGGGACATCTTTATGGTAGATCACAAGGAGTGGTATAGCTGGGTCTTGAGGTAGAGCTATTCTGAGTTTTCTAAGAAATCACCAGACTGATTTCCAGACTGGTTGTACAGGTTCACACTCCAAATGGCAATGGAGGAGTATTCCTCTTCCTCCAAATCCTCCACAGCATGTGCTATCACTTGAGGTTTTGATCTCAGCCATTCTGACAGGTATGAGATGGAATCTCAGAGTCATTTTGAGTTGCATTTCCCTGATGACTAAGGATGTTGAGCATTTATTAAAGTGCTTATCAGTCATTTGAGACTTTTCTGTTGAGAATTCTTGGTTTAATTCTGTACTCCATTTTTAATTGGATTATTTGATTTGTTGCTGTTTAATTTTTTGAGTTCTTTATATATTTTATATATTAGCCCTGTATCTGATATAGGGTTAGTGAAGATCTTTTCCCAATCTTTAGGTTGTTGTTTTGTTTCCTTGACAGTGTCCTTTGCCTTACAGAAACTTTCCGGTTTTATGAGGTACCATTTAATGGTTGCTATTCTTAGACACTGAGCTATTAGTGTTCTGTTCAGGAAGTTGTCACCTGTTCCAATGAGTTCAAGGCTCTTCCCCACTTTCTCTTCTAATAGACTTAGTGTAGCTGGTTTTATCGTGAGGTCTTTGATCCACTTGGGCTTCAGTTTTGGACAGGTAGATGAATATAGATCTATGCATCTTCTACATTCTGGCATCCAGTTAGACCAGTACTATTTGTTAATGATGTTTATTTTTTCCACTGTATGATTTTGGCTTCTTTGTCAAAAATCAAGTGTCCATATGTGTGTGGGTTTATTTCTGGGACTTGAGTTCCAGTCCATTGATCAGACAATCTGTTTCTATGCCAATACCATGCAGTTTTTATTGAAATTGCTTGATAGTACAACTTGAAGTCAGTAAGGTGATGCTTCCAGAAGTTCTTTTATTACAAAGAATTTCTTTAGCTATTCTTAGTTATTTGTTTTTCCATATGAAGTTGAGTATTGTTCATTCAAGGCCTATAAAGTACTGTACTGGTATTTTGATGGGAATTGAATTGACTCTGTAGATTGCTTTTGGTAAGATGACCATTTTTCCTATGTTAGTCCTACCAATTCATGAGCATGGGAGATCTTTCTGTCTTCTGATATCTTCTTTGATTTCTTTCTTCAGAGACTTGAAGATTTGCTTATACATGTCTTTTATGAAGGGTGTTAAGTCTCTAGTTTCTTCCTAAATCTGTTTATCATGTGTGTAAATGAGGACTACTATTTTTTTTGAATTAATTTTGTATCCAGCCACTTTGCTGAAGGTGTTTATCAGCTGTATGAATTCTCTGGTAGAATTTTGGGGGTCACATATGTATATTATCATATCATATGCAAATAGGGATACTTTGACTTCTTCTTTTCCAATTTGTATCCCCTTGATCTCATTCAGTTTTCTTATTTCTCTAGCTAGAACTTCAAGTACTATATTGAATAGAAATGGGGAGAGTGGCCAGCCTTGCCTTGTCCCTGATTTTAGTGGAATTGCTTTAAGTTTCACTCAATTTAATTTGATATTGGCTATTGGCTTGCTGTATGTTGTCTTTATTATGTTTAGATATGTGCCTTATATCTATAATCTCTTCAAGACATTTAACATGATGGGATGTTGGATTTTGTCAAAGGCTTTTTCAGCATCTAATGAAATGATCATTGTTTTTTCTTTCAGTTTATTTATATGATGGATTATGTTGATGGATTTTCATAAGTTAAACCACCCCTGCAGCCTTGGGATGAAGCCTGTTTGATCATGGTGGATGATATCTTTGATGTGATCTTGGATTCATTCAGTGTGTCCGTATCTTATTGATTATCTTTGCATCAGTGTTCATGAGGGAGATTGATTGCGCATTCTCTTTCTTTGTTGGGTCTTGTGTGGTTTATCTTTCAGGGTGACTGGGGCTTATAGAATGAGTTTGGAAGTGTTCCTTCTGTTTCTCTTTTGTGGAATATTTTTTGGAGTATTGGTATTAGCTCTCCTTTGAAAGTCTGGTAGAATTTTGCACTAAAACAACCTGTTCCTGGGTTTTCATAGGTTCACGGACATTTTATGACTGCTTCTACTTCCTTAGGGTTATAGGAATCTTTAAATTGTTTACCTGTCTGGATTTAACTTTCATAAGTGAAATCTGTCAAGAAAATCATTCATTTCATTTAGATCATCTAATTTTGTAGAATGTAGTCTTTTGAAGGAAGACCTAATGATTCTTTGGATTTCCTCAGTATCTGCTGTTATGTCACCCTTTTCATTTCTGAGTTCGTTAATTTGGATACTGTCTCTGCCTTTCAGTTAGTTTGGCTAAAGGCTTGTCTACATTGTTGGTTTTCTCAAAGAACCACCTCTTGGTTTCATTGATTCTTTTGATTATTCTCTTTGTTTCTTTTTTTACATATACTTTAATTTTTTATTTCTTCAAGTTACATCTCAGTCACAGTCCCTTCCCTACTCCCCCTTCCTGTCCCACCCTTCCACCCTCTTCCCTCCAACAGCTCCCCCCTTTCAGTCCAACAAATGGTTCCTTCTCTTATAACAGTAAATACTATACAAAACAACAGAAATAAATATGCCACAATTATGAGAGTTAAATGGCTTAGCACACATTCCCAATGTCCAGTCCATATGTATTTGGCCCCTGACTTTAACATTCTACTATCTAACCATCTCCATGTTCTGTATCTGACTCAGCTTTCATACTAACTTGCATCACAGTTTTAAAAGCATCTTCTTAGATCCAGAACATCCTCTTGATTCCTAAACAACTCAACATTTAACTATGAGACTCTAGCTATCTAGTCTTCAACCACCTCAGAGATCTGAGAAGGATAAATATATCTGATTATGTAGGAAGTGCAGGGCCTGCATCTTCCAAAACTAAGAAATGACATATCAGTGGCTGCCTGGACAGTTCCCATTTTTCTCTGCATATGTTACAGCATCAATCTTCAGCCTTTTGGTCCCATTTCTCTGATAGACATTGATTGTAGAGCAAGAATTATGAAGGACTTACCTACCCTGTCTTGGCAGAGCTAGGCTGTAGACTTCCCTGCTACCAAGTTTTGTCCTTTTTGGACAGCAGTCTGTCTGCAGTTGAAGAAAGGAGTTTTTCATGCCAAGAGATAGGCTTGCCACTGATTCAACCATCTTACAGTGGAGGTTCTTCGATGCTTATCTTTTACTTGGAGTAGAATAGGGGGTGCTGTCAGGCGCTGATATGTCTCGATATCAAAAAAATTCTTTCTCAGTCCAGCAAGGGACAAGCAAAGGAGCAAAGGGAACACTCTTCCATTGGTGAGAGAATGAAAACTTATACAACAACTTTGGGAATCAATTTAGCAGCTTCTTGGAAAATTGGGAATAGATCTACCTCAAGACCCAGGTATACCACTCCTGGGAATATACCAAAAAGATGCTCCAGCATATCACAAGGACACTAGCAGCTTTATTCATAATAGTCAGAAGCTGGAAACAATCTAGATGTCCCTCAACAAAAGAATGGATAAAGAAAATGTGCTACATTTGCACAATGGAATACTATTCAGCTATTAAAAATTAGGAAATTGTGCAATTTACAGACAAATGGATAGAAGTAGAAAAGATCATCCTGAGTGAGGTAACCCAGATCCATGAAGACTAACATGGTATGTACTCACTTATCAGTGGATATTGATCATAAAGTACAGTATAACCAGGCTACAAACCAGATCCAAAGAAACTAAGTAGCGTGTGTGTGGGGGGTGCTCAAGTGTGGATGTTTGACACTCACTGAGAAGATGAAATGCATTAGATAACAAGGCAGAATGAGGGGGAATGGACTAGGAGGGGAACAGGAGGGATGATGTTGGGAGAAGACAGAGGGAGAGCATAGTGGGAATGAATACTGAAATGGAAGAGGCATCTCTGGGATGAACTAGAAATCTAGGATAATGGAAACTCTCAGGAATCTAGGAGGCTCTCCTAGCTAAAATTCCTAGCAATAGGGCATATGGAGCTTGAACCGGCCATCTCCAATAAGCAGGCAAGACTTTCAGAGGAGGAATTGGGACACCAACTCAGCCACAAAATCTCAGACCCACAATTTTTACTGCCTACATGATGTGCAGGGGTAAAAGAAGGAGATGATTTTGAGGGAAGGGCCAACAAATGACTGGCTTGAGACACATGCTATAAGAGGGAACCCATCCTTGACACTATTAATGGTACTCTACTCTACTTGTAGACAGGAGACTAGAAATACTGTTATCAGAGAGGCTTCACCCAGCCACTGACGGAAACTGATCCATTTCCTCAGCTAAGCATTAGATGGAGCTTGGGGATCCTGTGGAACATGGCAGGGGCCAGAGGGGCCAAGAACACCACAAGAAACCCTACAGCATCAAATTCCCTGGGCCTATATGGGCTCATAAAGACTGAACTGCCAACCAGAGATCATATATAGGATGAACCTAGACCCTCTGCACATATGTAAGTTATGCAGCTGGGTCTTCATGTGGGACTCCTAAACTGGGAGCAGGGGTTGCTTTTCCCTGCCTTTAGATCCCTTTCCCCTACCTGGGCTGCCTTGTCTAGCCTCAAAAGAAGAAAATGTGGCTCATCTTACTGCAATTTGATATACTATGGCTAGTTGATATCCATGGGAAACTTTCTCTTTCCTAAGGAGAGGTGGGGGAGGGGTGGATGTGAGATGAGAGGGAGGGACTGGAAGAAGAGAAGGGGGAAGTCAAATCTGGTTGTAAAGTAAATAAATAACACAATTAATATATTTTTAAAGGACACAAGTTGCATAAGATAATCAAGAAAATAAACATTTTCCAATATATGAGAGGAGAGCTTCCTTACAAACCCATAATATGTTCTGAGAGGCATTAAAAATGAAGATATGGACACATTCTAAGATACACCAGAGATTATTTTTCTGGAAAGTGTGTATGTTATAAAATGTTTGCACCCAAGGCAAATTTTCCTTAAGGACCAGTAGTCACAGGGTGTGCTTTGCCATTCCAGGTTATGATTGTGTCTATGATCTCCCTTTGTTCTTCATGGCTTTATATCAAACATCAAAACTTAGCAAAATTTTACTTCTCCTTCCATGAAGAAAAACTGGAAACTATTGAGAGAAACTGAAACCACAAAACAAACACCAAGAAAGGTGAAGTCAAGGTCAGAGCCACTACTATTCTTCCCAAGGGGCCTTTGGAACTCATGTTCTCAGGAAAAAGCTCCATTGACTTCTTCAACAGTTTGGTACACGAAGCTTCCATGAACAAGAAAGGACCGATTCCTGACCCCAGGCTGGGATGCCACACAGAACTTTAAGCTAGGCCACTTAAATAATATAAGTTAATCCCCCACTGTAGTGAGGCCACAGCCAGGTTTAGTAAAGGCTTATTTCCTGCCTTAAACTACAATGCTTCTTTCTTGATTCAGGATATGTTCGTTGTGTGAAAGGGTGAGCTCTCTGGAGTGTCCTATGTTTGAGAGCATGGTATTGTCATGATAGCCCTATGCTCAGAGTCTTGTCTAAACCTCATTATGTGCCACAGCCTTTTTATCAAATACTACTGCACTGTGTGTAATATAAACTTCCAGTTCATGTCATATAACATACTGCCATAAACAGAATTAGTCTCTCCAAGGCTGGAGAGATGACTCAATGTTTAAAGGCATTTATTGGTCTTTCAAAGAACCCATATTTTGTTCCCAGCAACTCCACCATAGCACACAAACATCTACAACTCCAATTTCAGTGTATCTAATGACTTTTCTCACTTCTATGGGCACCAGACAGGTATTTGGTACACAGACTACATGCAAAATATTCATTCATAAATTAGAATAAATTTTTTAAAAATAATTAATCTGCTCCATCCTTATGCATTGTATGTAAAGTCTAAGCAATGAATTATATGTTTTATTTTAAAATTGTGTTTTGGGGGTCTGGATAGATGGCTCAACCATTAACTGCACTGGCTGTGCTTACAGAGGACCCAGGTTTGATTCTCAGCACCCATATAGCAGCTTAATACTGTCTGTAACATCAGTTCCAGGGTATCCAATTCCCTCCTCTGGTCTCCATGAGTGATATGCATAGACAGTGATGTGCAAACATGTAGGTAAAACACCTATAAACATAATAAAATAAATAAATAAAAGAAATAGCCTGTACACACACTCAATAGTGTTTTGAGAGTTTCTGTCAAGTATACAATTTAGATCTTCACCAACCCCACATCGGATGGAGAATTAATATCCAAAATATATAAAGAACTCAAGAAACTAATCACCAACAAACCAAGTAACCCAATCAAAAAATGGGAAACATATATAAACAGAGAATTCACAAAAGAGGAATCTAAAATGGCTGAGAGACACTTGAAGAAATGCTCACCATTCTTAATCGTCAGAGAAATGCAACTCAAAATGACTCTGAGATTCCATCTCACTCTTGTCAGAATGACTAAGATCAAAAACTCAAAATACTTCATATGCATGTGAGGCTGTGGAGAAAGGGGAACACTCCCACATTGCTGGTGGGAGTGCAAACTTGTACAACCACAATGGAAATCATTCTGGCGATATCTTAGAAAACTTGGAATAGCTCTACCTCAAGACCCAGCCATACCACTCCTGGGTAAACATCCAAAAGATTCCTTAACAAACCACAGGAACATCTCCTTAACTATGTTCATAGCAGCTTTATATGTAATAGCTAGAAACTGGAAACAACCCAGATGTCCTTCAGCTGAAGAATGGATAAAGAAAAACTGTGGTACATCTACACAATGGAATACTACTCAGCTATCAGAAACAAGGAAATCATGCAATTTGCAACCAAATGGATGGAACCAGAAAAGCTCATCATGCGTGAGCTAACTCAGATTCAGAAAGATGCACATAGCATATATTCACTTATAACTGAATTTTAACCATACAGTACAGGATAACATCCTGCAATCAATAGACCTAAAAGAGCAGGAATAGGGACTTGGTTACCGGTTAGTGGTACACTCCACCCTAGTAGAACTGACATGTATGCCCCCCTGTCCAAGAGGAAGCTCTTAGACCTCATGTGACTAATGAACTGAGGGGGGCTGATACATGAAGACATCCCACACTGGAGGCATGGGAGGAGTGGGAGAGGGAGTGGAGTGTGGGAAGGAGGGGCTGGGAGGGGGTAGGGGTAGGGGTGAAGACATAACAAAGTAATAAATAAACATAAAAATATACAACTTCACCACATGCAATAAACCATCTCAAAACAGATTCTTTCAAAGACTTTATTATACTTTTGCTCTTGACTAACAATAAATAACACTTACTTGGTCCTTGGTGACCTATAAGGGGCAACATCTAATCATCAGTGACCATAGTTTCATTACATTTTTTATCTTAATCATGAACTAGTAGATTATACACTTGCTTCCAGAATTTATCTTCAAGATCACATGCCCATGCACTGAGTATTTGCACAATGGAGACCATACAAATATTACTACATGACCCCCAGGAATGTTTTTGAGCCACTGGATTACCAGGAGGCACTTGACGTAGTATAGGTCTAGAATTTCCACATAGCATCCTGACCAAGTGTTGTCCAAAGGCCACAATTATTCATTTAATCTCCTATTTTGATTTGCGGGTGAAATTGAATCAGTCCTGTAAACTTAAATATGTTAGAAAGCCCCTTTATCCTTGTTCATTCCCAATATTTATAACCATCTGAAAGATTAAGAACTCTATTTTAGTTTGGTGTGTTCTCCAACCAACCCGTCTTAGCTATTATAGGTATTTGTGTTGACAGCTTGCACACCGGCATTGTTTTACGGTAACATTTCAGTGGTCATATCTTCTCAAACCTCAATCATCCACACTTTTTCATTTATTCTCTGAAATTTGAATTTTGTCATTCTGCCTTCCAAACACAATGGATTGGGTTAAGTCTAATTCATTCGACAATGGAGCACACCCTACTAGTCTTCGATAAAAGACTATAATCCTGTATAACCCTATCAGACTGCTTCTGCTCTTACTTAGTTTTTAATCTTATCTAGAATGTCTCAGCAATTACCTCATCAGATGTGAGAATGTGTTTCGCGGTCATAGTGTACGAGTGATAAACATCATGACTTAGCCTATACATTTTACAAAGAAGTCAATGAATCCTGTTTTCTCCCTTTCTTATAATTTGTTTCACTCTGCTAGTCAACCATCCTACCCTGCCATCCATCATTTCTCATTGACAAGGCAGATTGCAATCCGTCAGGTTTGTGTCTTATTACAGTTTTATGACACCAGAAACAGAATTTTGATACTAGGTGAAGTCAGCTTGCCACCTCCCTTCAAAACTCAGCACTTGAATACAAGTGTTTGAAATCATGAGTCAAGTTTAAGGAGAAACAGAAAAAGCATACACCTCTAACTTGTAAGAGAAAATAAAAGCCAGGAACTGAAATCCAAAGTAGAATGTCACAGTAAGGTTCTTTCTCTCAAACCATTTCTTGTTTCCTGTTCTGGTTTTCTTATGTTAGGAAGGACAACATGTCTGTTATTCATGTTTTTGTGGCTTGAGTATCTGTCCATGTGGGCATTTGGGAAGCCATTAGTGAGTTATTCAAGGTAGTCAATTATTTTTTCCCTTACCTTAGTATTATTACTGATAAAAGCAATGAAATAAAATCAATATAATTATATTATAATTTATTTATATTTACCTGTGAATATAATTATATCATATATTTGTAAACTTAATTATTTTTGTTGTTATTATTATTTAAATATTATTTTCTATTTTGGTTTGAGGCTGTGTCTTTTTCATGCTCATGGAGTTCCCACCTCTTCTAAAAAAGAACATGTTTCTAGATGAATGACTTTAAAAATCATTATTCACAGTGACTGTAGCACATCTATGGGGATACACATTTTGTGAGCTCCAAAGACCTTAAAGATAAATTTCTTTATGGCTAGAGCACATCTGTGTGTCCAGCATATTATCTGTGCTAACTTAGTGTCCTTATGTTCTAGATGAGGAAAATAGTCCTTGAAAGGATAAAAGAATACAAATTATAAAGAAAAGCCCAGAGATAACTCATCCAGTATGTCTTCTACTAGAGAACAGTAATAGTCTCTCTCTCTCCCTCTCTCTCTGCATGTGTATGTGTGTTGTGTGTGTGTTTGTGTGTGCACATGTGTGTGTGAAAGTTATCAGAAAGAAAAGCATTCATTCCTTTACTTGTTTAAAGCCATATGATAATATAAATTCAAAACTGAAGTTTAGAGACAAGTCTTCTGTACATAAACAAAGTGTGAAAGTAACTTTACTGGACACTTATTCTGTGTCTTCTTAAGACTGTGGTATCATTAATGTCTAGAAAATAACTCAACAACTCGACATTTTGGTTACTGTACAGTCTTTACCTCCTTGAGTTTTGAAGAGTGGTAAGGATTATTAAAACACTCAGTGAAGAGAAAGCTGAGGAGCGTTGAGGCTCATGTGCAGATACCTATATGAAAGAATGGTGTATTCCTCTTTCAAAACAGTGAGAATCACTCGGGGAATTAAGGAACTCACATAATGAAAAGTGTGAAGGAAGTTCCTTCCTAGCATCCCTTAGAGTTTAGTTAAATAAAATTTCAAGCACCTCTAGGAAAAATCAAAGTAGTGTTAATTCCATGACTTCTGGACACCAGTGACATATAGGAGCCACAGCATTGACAGCTGACTGTGAGAATCACTATGAATGAGACTCACTTCACATTGGTGTCACAACTACATGATCTCATAGTAAAACCTTGTTAGGAAACTTGAGAAGAGAGGCAGGCCAGGCTGGCAGGAGAGGATTCTGAGTGATAATCATAAGGTCTGATCAATTAAGTGTAGGATCAAGGAGGAAAACTAAGACTGGCTCTTGCCTGATGACTTGGTGATTAAGAGGAATGAGTTATGAAGACTGAAAACACAATGTGATGGTCGGGGTTAACACTACTTCTTTGTAAATCTGAAAAACCCTGAGAGTAGATAAGTCTTCTCAAACCCAGAACAGCACGTGGTTCAGTGGTAGATATGTTGTCTAGCTTGATGCTTGTAATTTGATTGTGTAAGACATAAAATATCACTCTATTCCTTTATTACATATAATTCTGACTTGACACCCAAAGAGTAAAAAGGTTAAAAGTTTGTCCAGAACTCTGTGTCATTCTGTGATATGAATCATTTCATAAAATATGGCTTCAAACTTGCAAACAAAAATATTATGTGTGATCTATCAATAATTTCAACTGAAACAATGTGAGATGAGAAATAGAAGAAGTTTTACTTGATGTATACTACATAAATAAGCTGAGTGCAACATCTTGGATTAATATTTTATACAACATTAGGATTTTTGGAAAGTATTCCGACCCTGTAGCTTAGAGTTGAAGAATGGTGGAAGTAAGTTCCTGGTGCTTTCAACTACAGAGGTAACAGGGTAACAAGTGCTCATCAATTGACTGAAAGAGAAAGACAGCAATAAGATAAAGAATTGTCTCAGAGTTGGCCTCTCAGTATGCCCTAGAGGTTAGTTCAATTGCTCAAAGTTTTGACCCTATTCTTTCCTCACTCTGTGAGACTGAATATAACTGTTCCTAATTTTTGTGACAGTTGTGAGGAGTTCTTGCAACAAGGCAATACAAAGTTTCCTTCAGTCTATCTGACACATAAGCATCATTAAATGGAGGGTTAGGGATTTACACTGCCAAAACAATTAAAGATAATATAAATACTGGTTAAACAGCTTAACTAGTCTTTTTTTTTTTTCTACACACACCTTTCTAGCAGTGAGGGGCAGAAGCAAGTGAATCTGAGTTTGAGGCCAGCTGGACCTATGCAGCAAGTTCTAGGCCTGCCAAGGCTAGGTATTGAAGCCCTGTCTCAAAACAAAAGACGTTATTTTAGTTCTAGCACATAATACATATTTTAGAATAATCAGCATCAGAAATCACAGTTTATAACTGCCATTTGCCTTTATTGATGAACACCAAACAGAAAGGGTTTAAACTGACGTTTCCCCCACCCCCAATAATTTTAGAAAGCGATTTGATCAAAGCTTTTTCAAAGACACTATATATTAGCACCTTGGCTTCTTTGAATCATAGTTAAGACAGTGAAAAGACGTTTCAAGAAATACAGCTGGAGGACCCCGGAAAGGACAATAGCGATGCTCTGAGCTGTGGACCATCAGTTCACATAGGCATAGTTGGACTGCAGAAGGAAAAAGTCAGCCATTTCCCTCATCCTGGCAAAGTTGTAGAAGCGCCACATGTGAAAACATTGTTCTGCACCTTTCATGTACTGTCCTGTAGAAAGAATGAAAGCTGTTCTGCCTGTCATTTGGGTCTCACCTGCCCCGAGCTAAGCTTCCGAGGTCATGTCACGCATGATTCTGAGATACTTAGTGCTATAGTAGTTGATAAGGTCCTTGGTCTGTATTTGAAAAAAGGATAATCATGTGCAGTGTGCTGTTGCATAGGTGGTTTCCTGTTTATCTCATGTGTACAACTTCCTTGCTTTGAACTAGTAGTATCACAATGTTTTGTCAATAGATAGATTATGCCTGCTAAGAATTGTGTCCCCAAATTTCATCAGTTCAGGATTACTAAATTAAACAGATATGCCCAAAGAGACTCTATGCAACTTGTAAAGTGTCATAAATGAGGCTCTGAAAAAGCAAGACTATGCCCAATCAAAGGAACATAGTTTGTGGAATGGATTAGTAGCTAAGTCAGTAGAGTGCTTGGCTAGAATTAAAGAAGCCTTGGCCTCTTTCATAAGCACTAAATAAAACCAATCATGGTGGTGCCTGCCTGTAGTACTTGGGAGCTGTAGGAAGAAGGGTCACAAGTTCAAAGTCATTGACTGCACAAGTTCTATTTTAAATGAGAAATTAACTGTTCCAAGAAATTTCATTTCTCTCTAAATAAAATAAAGCCTAATTTATTTAAATCTTTTCCAAGCTTCCAGGATTTCTCACTGTTACATTCCTTAACTTCCCACTGAGTGTTCAGATGTGACTGTCACAATGTTGTTTAATCATCACCATGCCTCAAAACACACAATTTGCCCCATGTTTCAATCATATTAAGTATAAAAACTCTACAAAGCCTAAGCCTGACACAGACGAAAGCAATGAGAACAATAAAATAAAAAAGAACCCACATTCAATTTCTAAATATCATTTCCTGTAGACTTTCCACTATGACTCTGATGCTCCCACCTTGAATTTTAAGGTCTGTATTTCAAGTGACATTTCAGTCACTTGGCCACTGAGGACAATATTTTTAAAGATTACTTTGCTCTGGTGGCATCTCTGATGAAAACTTTGCCCTTCTAATTGTCATATCTTCTTCTCTAACCTGACTCCTGGAGTATTTCTGTGGTGGTACTATCACTCTGAATAGGTAATATTAAAACTCTACAGATTCCATAGATTATTGTGTAGGTATTCAACATAAGAAAATTACAACTATTAATTTCGTGAACCCAATTGGATTACATGCATACTGTCAGCACCATACCATTTATTATTGTCTATGAGTTCATGCTAAAGTTACCCTGTAGTTCAGTAAGTTTTGATTGTGTGTCGTGTTTATACATTTTTTCTCTGTTGTATCAATATTGCAGTAAAGTGTTTTGCCATATAAAATGATTCCCTGATATGCAAATCTTTTCAAGCAACATTTTCCTTAAATGCAAGCTTGTTGCTAAATAATAAAACTAGAAAGTATAAAACCTCATCGTGTGTTTTTGCTACATCTATGCAAAGATTAGTTGACTATGCAATACAGAGCAGTGGCCAGCTTTGACCCCTGTGAGCAAGTTTCTCTTTTTTCTTTAGAAAAGTAGTATAAAAGGTTGTATGTGTGTGTGTGTCTTCATACACTTTGGCTTATTACATAAGAAATGTGCCTTAAGAGGTGGAATTTATCAGTGAATGCTTTAGTGTCCACACCCTGATGTCCAGCCCACTCCAATGCCACATTTCCCAAAGCCTTGCTTGAAGGTAGCAGTTTCACTTATGTTCCCATGTATCTTAGTGATGATATGAAAAACACATATGAAATAATAAAGTTGTGGTCATCTGGGCTTATCTATTCATACAGATCCTTTATAGAAAATAGTACAAATATACCCTTTTTAGGAGCATTACTAAATGTTATCCTTAGATTCTCTAAAATGGAGAACCATAATAAGTTTATTGGTAGGAAAAAAAGGTTTCTGTCTGTTTGAACATGGAGGCTTAAATTCTATTTTCTATTGTCATTGGATATTGATAAAATAGCAAATAAAAAGAAAATTAGATTTTTAAGGGAAACAAGGTGACATCAGGAAATCTAGGTACCAAAATAAATGAAAGGGGTACTGAGAAAATATAACAGAAGCTAGTACAGGACAAAGATTTGAATTAAGATACAAAAATTTGACACTCTCTTTTGAGTAACAAAAGAAAAGAGAAGAAAAGTACAGCTCTCAGAGAGTGAGAGGAACACATGGGTTATCAGAAACACAAGCTTGCTGTTTGATTGTTGGTCCTAAGAAGTGAGGGAGGTCTGCAGAAGTAAATGCAACATTTTAAGGAAAATAAGAGAGTTGGTTTTAGAAATTCATACTTGTATCCATAAGAGTAAAGGAGAATACACAATATTTGTTGTAGATATTTCAATGAAATCTAACTAGAAAGAAGAAAAGCTTCTCAGACAACAAATAGCAATTCTAAGAAATTACAAAAATAATTATAAAAAGTTTGAATATTTTCAAGCATGTCCTAGCAACTCTAAAAATTAAATTCACTTGCAACTACCTATTAAAGGTAGAACAGTCATTCTTCTCAATGACATGTAATGAGAAATGACTACATTTAGAATTTGAAAATAAAATATTTGGGAAGGAAATAATAGGGATTGAAAAATAAAAGAGTAAGTATGCTTGGCCCAAAGTCTTGCTACAAGTGAATTTAGAATGGTAATAAAATTATTTTTAATTATTTATTGATCTATTCATTTTGTATTCCAATCACTGCCCCCTCCTTGTTCTCCACGTTTCCACCATCCTGCTCTTTTCCCCATTTTACCCCTCCCCTTCCCCTTAGAAAAGAGAACTCCCTCCCCCCTCCCCCCAGTATCTTCAAGTCACATCCAGATTAAGAGCATCCTTTTCCACTGATGTCAAACAAGGCAGCCCAGCCAGAGTACCTACTCTACTTACTAAAGGATCTACATAAAGACCAAGCTGCCTATCAGCTACATATGTGTAGGGAGGGGGTCTAGGTCCAGATCATATATGTGGTTTTTGGTGACTCAGTCTTTGTAAGGCCCCAGGGACCTAGGTTGGTTGACTCTATTGGTCTTGTTGTTGAGTTCTTGTCCCATCCAGATACCTCTATGCTTCCTCCCACTCTTCTACAAGTCTTCCCAACCTCTACCTAATGTTTGGTTGTGTGTCTCAGCATCTTTTCAATCTGCTGCTGGGCGAGGCCTCTCAGAGGATAATTATGCTAGGTTCCGGTCTGCAAACACAACAGAGTACTATTAAGTGTCAGTCATTGGCTTTCTCCTATGGAGTGAGTCTCAAGTTATGCCAGTCATTGGTTGGTCATCCCTGTAATCACTGTTCCATGCACATTATCTCAGTACATCTTGTAGAGTAAATATGGGTCAAAGATTTTGTGGGTGGGTTGTTGTCCTCCTCCCTCCATTGGAAGTCCTGCCAGGATAGGATGTGGCTACTTGCATCTCTATGTCCTCCACTGCTAGGAGTCTCAGCTAGGGTCAGCCCCATGTCCTTCCAAGAGCATATCCTTTTCTCTGGTCCCCCAGTTGTTAATAAAATTATTATCAGGGATAAATTGCTACTAAAAGCAGAAGTAGGAAAGGGCAGCAAGAGAACCAGAGGAATGGATAATAAAGAAATAGAGTGAAATAAAAATATGAAAACCAAGAACACTGTCATAGGAATTACAGGAAATCCCAAATATGACTGAAGAAACACAAAACAAGGGAAAAGGGTAAGAAGGATAAGCAAAGAAGAGACAGAAGAACAGTGAAAAAATATTAAAGGAAAATGTTCTGCATTTTGAGTTGGTCACTGGAGGCATGAATTTCTAATGAGTCGATGAGAGAAATGAAAAAGAAAAATGCTCAAAGTTCTATTCAGTTCATAATAATGACCTAAAATATAAACTTGCACCATAAAATAAAACATGGTTAGTGACACAAATCTGTAAAAACCTGGAAATAATATTTATATTTTATACATGATAGATAACTGATGGGTCAAACTGTGATTAATAAAAAGGAATTATTTTTCAATCTTTGAGGTCGTACTAGAGTTAATCACACTAAGTTAAATGATATTAAAAGTACACTGAAATAACCATTTTCTTGCTAATGATGCAAGTGCCCAAAATTGAGAAAAATCATCTTCATAAGAAGGTATAAAATTCACTCCTACATATTTTAGTTGAAAGTCACTCCTAGGAATTTCTAACTACAATGGCACAATTTCAAAATAATGAAGTATAAAGTCAATATCACAGAATTACTTATAACTGTAAAATATCCAAAAAACATTTTTTCTAATAAATTTAACAATTTTCTAATATATCTGAACAATTGACTGAACTTCAGATTGTAAATATTTTTATCTAGTGTATGAGGAGGCTCTTGGCCCTCATATGACTGCTGAACTGGGGGCGGGGACTGTTATGTAGGAACACTCCACTCCAGAGGAGTGGGAGAGAAGGGATAAGAGGTATAGGGTGGGAGGGCGGGACTGGGAGGGGTGGAAAAGTGTGATGAGATGTAGCCTGAAGTAATAAATAAATATTAAGAAAAAAAGAAAACTATTAGAATTGATTTCTATCTTGAATACAGATTTTAGTTGCTCCTTCATTTCAAGTTGATATTTGCAACCTTAGGACACTCAGACCATAATGCTTATTACTTAAAGGTTTTCAGAAATTTGGAGCTGATGCCAGGCTTAAGTATAGTGCAATATATTCTGTTTTTCCTCAGCCAGTGACAACCATTTGTTTATTTCCAAAAGTCCAGGGGTTGCTCCATTGTCTATATTCTTAGAAACTTTAAGTCACACAATGTCTCCTTTTAATTTATTTACTTACATTCCATTTATGTCTTTTCATGGCATTACAATAGGTTAATATGATAAAAGCAACCAGAAATTGCTATTTTTTCCACATGAGACTTCTGAGCCAAAAAAGACTAAGCTCCTCTCCCTGAGGTCACAGAGGGTGAAAACAGAAGTGTAATATCCATGTCTTGAGTTTGGTAAATGTCTGACCCCCAAAATTAACTTTCAAACATACTTTTACTTCTTACCACTAAAAAGATTTTCATTTTCTGCTTTGTATTCATCATTATTTTATACTCAAACAGTTTCATATGTTACTTTTGAAGAGATGGAAACTGAGCAAATATCCATTTTTATTCATGCTTCACCCACATTTTTCAAGGTTGGTCAACAATTTGACTAAAAAAAAATCATGCTAACTTTAGTTTTAGTGAAAAAAACAACCAAACAAAATACATATATTCTAAGCATCTTACAGTTTTCTTACTTACACAACTGATATCATAACCCTTTAATCCAACAGTTTGAATGAATAAAAATAAAACTTCAAGAAATCTTGGATGTGATAAGAATTTATAGCATACTATCATCCTGTCTACAATTAAGGTATTATCCTTGAGTATTGTTTTAAGGATCCTGGTCCTTAATTTTACCCACAATTTGTTTTCCCTATGTTTTTTTTTTTCAATCTGTAGTGGCAAATGATTCATAATTTGTGAACAGTCACTAGAAAATTCCACAGGCTGAATAGGTGATACACTGCAATATTGTGTTCTTCAAACTAAAAAAGTTGTAAAGTCACTGAGCATAGTGGCCCATGCCTTTAATCCCAGCACTCTGTAGGGAGAGGCAAGCAAGATCTCTGAGTTCAAGGCCAGCCTGGTCTATACAGTGAGATCTAGGATAACCAGTGCTATATAAAGAAACCATGCACAAATAAATAAATAAATAAATAAATAAAAATAAAAATTGTAAAGTCAAAATTTGGTACCAGCACATGCGCTGTCTACTGAGGATTCTTTTCCTGTCTCCAAGGTTGCAGGTCATTGCTGTGTCTTCAAATAGTGGAAGAAGTCAGGACCTCTCAGACGTTTCAATTACAGGACCACTAAACACATTTGTGAAGCCACAGCCTCATTATCTAGTCACTTCCCTAAGGGCCACATTTCCAAAAATCATTATTTTGGATGAGTTTCAACATAAGCTATTTGCAGGAACCACAAGAATCCAACATATAGCATCACCATCTTACCTTCACTTAGAAACTGATCTCATGTGTCCTTGAGTTAGAACTTAAATCTCTTTTATTTTGAATTTCTCCAATTAACATTGAACAGTATCATGCCTACTCAAGAATACCTTGAAGTAGAATTTGCGAGCTTATGTTTATTCTTCATTTAATTATATTTGTCTTCCTTCATGTTCAATTCAGTGTCTTCAAGAAGTTAAAATTTGTTCTCTTGTCTTTCTGTTTACTGGGTATGGACAGTCTAACCCTACAACCAAGTTTATATTCTGTTCATTGTATCATTTCTCTCTTCAGAGAGGCAACATTGCTTTTGTGACAACTCCCATTTTTCTTAATGTCAGTATGAAAAGGCATATCTAGGCCACTGGAAAAGATACACACTCCATATTGTGGTTGATTGAAGACATTAACATGTCACATCTTCAGTCTTAAGAGCTCTCAATCTAATTGTAGAAATATCCAGATATAAAAATAGCTCCAGGATAAAGCATCTATTCTTTCAGAGACACGCTGTAATTACAAGCCAAACCCAAGGGAAGGAATGACTCATCTCATACCAGGCAGGGAAACAACAAAATAGGGGTCAGACACTGTGGAATTTGAAGTGTTTCAGAGTTTTATTGGATTTTGCCAGAAGGCATAAGATGTTTGGGGAACAGAATGGAATGGACAAGTTCATTCCAAAGTTAGGTTCTAATTTAAGGTTAATGACAGGTTTGAGGAATCATGAACAGACCAATGTGACAAGAAAATGAGGTAGGGTAAATAACTGTCTGCAGTTAATTATTTGCCCAGAAGTTTACACATTTGGGATTTGAAAAAGGAGAAGAAAATGTAAGATGTTTTAGTTCAATTATGTCGATAAACTGAGGGAGAAACAAAAGATCATCATTCGACATTGCCAGTATGTGTTTACAGATGGAGTCACAATCAAGACTAGAAACCTTCCTAGACAAGATGACTCCCACAGTCACTCAGCACAAATCACAGCAGAAGACCACTTACGTCAGTGGGAAGATTCCTTTCCTTGGCTCTGGGACATCCCTTGCAGTGGAGATAAAGTATTTGAGTCTTATAAAAATATATTCATAGAATTTGTTGGGCTTTGAGTGTGAAATGTCCTACATAGGTGTATGTGTTTGAACACTTAGGCTGGTTCTGTTGTGTGGGAAGGTGGTGGTTCCTTTTAGCTTAATGATATTGTTCTGCCTTCATGCTCAAGGGCCTGAATTCCATCCCCAGTATGACAGAAAAATGTAGCAATTACAACAGAGGCAGATTGTATAGTTATTTATATCACCTTTTAATTTCAAACATTCCAAATTAAGTAAAGTCCTAGATATTGTGCCTCTTGTCATCTAGACAAGCAATGCAGCATGCTACTGTATTACTACTTAAACGCTCACTTCTAACTTTACCTTTCACTCAGCAACTCCATCATTCCCATTGGAGCAGGCACACAGTGGGCCAAGCATCTCTTCACGGCTACCTGTAGAAACTTCCACAACGACAGAATTTTGATCCAATCAGATTGCCACAACTTTCATAATTTTAATGATTTTCATTTGCCATGCACTTCATTTTTAGTAAACACACTGAAGAACTATCAGCATGTTGGTTCCTAGTCTGTGTGAACCAGACTCCTTCTTGTTACCCAGAAACATCTACAAACTCTGTTACTTAACTGGAAATATGCTTACCCTGCAACAATTGACAGATGTTCTCAAGGGAACAAGTGTCTTGTCCTTGTAGAATTCAGTAAAGACTAATCTTAAATGATTCACTATTTAATAATTTAATAGAATCTTATTAATTTTTATTAATACTTACATTATTGGTATATATTGTGATAACTACACATGTATGCAATATGCAATATTTCAATCAGAGTGGTGGCTAATATTTTCAAATATATATATAATTTTGATAAGTATTTAAACATAACTATAATTCTCCAAGTATAATATTCAATAAGAACATGAACTCTATGCTTTTTCAATAATGGAAACTTTCAACAATATGACATGAAAAAAGTACATTACTGTGATTGAAGAAGTCAATGAAATCGACAGCATTAGCATATTTCATTGGTTTCTTCTAACCATAATTTTTCTAATTAGCAAAATTGCAAAGTTTTTCATTTTTAATATATGATTGTTTTAAGAGACAACAATATTAATTGAACTGACTTGTTCAGTATAAATAAAATTTATAGATGTAAATATAACACTGTAATCATAAATAATGACTGCATGTATATCAAAATCCAACAAAAGTATATTTAATCAACGATCCCTGGATTCTGACTTTAGATATAAATATTTTGATGTTTTGATTGTAGCAGTGATTTTCTACCTATCTATACTCTAGTTTTATGTTTATGTTTGTGTTTATAGCTGAATATTCTATTAATGGTTATTTCATGTTTTATTTACCTAGTAGCTTTTGATAGCTGTAAGGTTGTTTCCACCTTGATGTTATTGTGACTGGATCTGTTTTGAACATTTGGCTACACATCATCTTTTGGATAAGTTTCAGCTTTTCCTGGTTAAATATCTGTAAATACACATGCTTAGTATCACACTAAATGTTTTGTATGCAACCATTCAGCTGATTGACAATGTAGATTTCCTGATTTGAATTTCTCTTATCAATGTTTGAACATTTTAGTGTCTATTATGTTTAATATTAGGTTAAAGCATTAAAAAGCAATAATAATCTAAGAGAGAAAGGGCATCATTTCAGACAGTGATGCAGCCTCTGGTTAGATACTCCAGGGAATATCCTTCTGCCAGTTCTTATGTATATAACCTGAATCAAACTCAGCTTAACTAAACCCTCACTAAGGAAGACTTGAAGGCAAGAGGGGAATGAACGTAGGAAGGATTTTAATGGGAGAAGTGAGGATAAAGATGAAAGATTAAAAAGGACTGAAATAAACTATATATGTGAAAAATAATTAATAATTTAAAAATATAACTGAGCTGTTGTGGGGGTGATTAGCGGTAATATCCAATTCTAGTGTTCATTTGCATTTTCTGTCAGACACTGGAAATCCTTTCTGAATTTTCCATGAGCTCATGTGCCATTTGCTCATCTTTTCAGCAAAATACATTTTAAGTTGCTTGGTCATTTTCTCATTAGTTTGCTTTTTGTTGAGTTGAAGAGGTTTTTTTTTCATGCATTCTATATATAAGAGATATATAAGAGAATACATAAGAGGTATGCTTGAATAAAATTTTATATTTAAGAATCCAACATGTTTGGACATATACATATTCATTCACCATTGGAATGAGGGAGTATATCTCTTCTACATCTGATAAATTTGCTGTGCAAGAATAGTAAAATGATTTATAATTAACATATATGAAGACATGACTCCATAGTGTCATTGAATTCATCCAGATCACCAATAATCTCATTGTGATTTAATCAAACCAAGAATTGAGATATTTTCATTTTCACCAAAATGTAATGAGAAACATTGTGGAAAATCATTTAATTTTAGGGACCAATAGGCTACAAATACCAAACCAAGTATTTCCAAACTTTGTTTGTATTCCTTACATAAGTTATGGTATCATTTTATGACACAGAACAACATACTAGCGTAGCACCTAATAGTCATCCTGCAAAACTTAAACAAACATATATTTAGTACTGATGCCATTATGAATATCTCTGTGACTTTGACCATCTGCATAACTCCTAAAGTTTCATTTTATCTTCAAAATGGAAAAGCAAGTACTTTATACTTTCAAAAGCAACAATGAAGATAAAAGAGAGAAAATATTCATGAAATACTCAGCACAATAATAGGTACATATCAAGGACATAAAACAGTTTTTTAATTACCTTCACAAATGCTACCAGGATTGATTCTTATACAATTTTTTACTACCAGAATCCACTGTAGACCTTAAAGAAGCAACAAGATACAAATGTAGGCCTTTGCTAGTGTGACAGTTTTAATATTTCAAAAATGTCTGAAGATCTACCATTTTGTAACACACTAATTAACTTATTTCAATTGTCTTCCCTGTTACTCTGCAAATGAGCTGTGGTACCTCTTCTTAGTGCTCCATGTCAGTGGCTTTGTAACTCATCAAAATGTTCTTTTCATAGTTGCTTACTGCATGCATTCACACCGCTTATTTTTCTATACTACACAGAAGGGGAAGTGATGGGAGAAGAAAGGGAAGGGATGCAGTAGGAGATGGGAAGAAAGAGCTAAAACTAGATCTAGTTTCTACTAATCTCCCTATCTCTATATTTTCATCTAATATCACAGAATGAAGGGACTATCTCCAAAGATATTATTTGCACACAGAGAACAAAGGAGGCAGCAGTTTCCAAAGATGGGTAAAGACTTTGAAATATTCCTTCACACACTTTGAAAATTTGGTCTACAGACAAATGGAAAACCCAGCTTGAGAACTGATGTCCTAAGAAGGAACTATGGATATCATTCCCAAGTTGCAGATTTGTCTTGGCGGTATACTTTCACCTCTTGTTAGAATTGTAGATAAGGTTCAAGAGAAGCTCATATAAAAATGCATGGGCAAATTAGTTATCTGAACTTTTAAATGCAACAAAACAATTCATCAACTACATTAAAATTCCCATTAAATATGTATTTTTATGAGTCTATGTGGAAATGTAAAGCAGAATACTGAGATGTAGGTAAAAGTATGTGCATATTGTATATAATATGCACCACATATATGACTTTTTAACAATGTTCACTACATAGTGATTACTACTTTTTCTGATACTAAATACCAGAGCCCCTTATTCTAGAATATTACTAAAACTTCTCAGCTTAGTAAGATGAGGAATTTGGGTCCAGACCATCCTTTCACTTGAAACTTTGGCTCAGGGCCACTCTATCTGCGTCTACAGCCTCGTTGACTTCTTTGCTTCTCACAGCATCCAGATACTTTTCTAGTGTCTCAGAGCTAGGACATTATTACAAGTATTTCCAGGCTCAATAGTTAACACATTTCCAAGGGAAAATCTGAAGGCACACAGACCTCATTAGTGGGAGTACTTGCAATACACAGCAGTGTTTATTTGTCCTTCCTTTCACAGAAGTATCTTTAAAAGTGTCTCTGTTGGGGATGTTTGGTCAATGTCTTAAGGAAAATTGTCTGGCTCACAATTTCCACGAAGCTCACTCTGCAGCCAAGATGACGGGACTTGCAGTCCTCCACTCCTTCAGGCTAGTGAATAAAAAGTTTTAAAGTTCTTTTCCCTTTGAACACTCAATCTAAATAAGCATAAATAACTTGTTTAAGGGTGCCCCCCATTAATCTTTCCTGTTTTATCCATCGATAGTACTGCTGGCCCTTCAGAATTTTATATTCAATTGGCCATCTTAAAGTAACAGTTTACTTTATAAAATACACTCAAGATTGTTGGGGAATTGACTCTTTCCACATCTTTAGCTGACTTTCCTTTGAATGTTCTTTTTTCTTTTGAGGTCTTCTTCCCTCAATGTACCAAGACCTGTGGCCTTCTGTCTTAAGAACCATCGACCTGTAGTAGCCTTACTGCAGGAATTTACTGGCACACATTCCTATGCCCTCTGTGGGCTTCCCATCCACCTCCAATTCCTTCAGTTATATGGAAAGATTGAATTGATACCTGGAAAAAATAGAATGTAAAAAACCTCAAAAACAAACCAAATAAATAAAATGATACCTCATGATAAGACACAACCGAAGAAAACCTTGAAGGTATTCTCTCTCCCCTAAAAGTTTTTCTTTTTCTGGTATGTAATTTGACAAGCATTTAATGCAAGTGGTTATATTATAGCCCTTGAATTTTGTATCGGTAAGAACAGAACATTTTACCTTTGTGTAAAATTTTAAAATCTATAGCTTTCAACCACATGGCTGAAAATCCTGATCAGGCAAAGTCTCACAAAGCTTTCATTGGTGTTTATATGTAAGTTCAGTACCATCAGCAGAGTCTACTGAGAATAATAGCACTGTTCATCTCACCCTTTTCTGACAGGCCTTTAACTGCAACTTAATTACATTGCTTTTTGTCTGCAAGCTCCACTCAAGGTTCTTGTGATATTAGAAAGGCTCCTTTAAGTGCAATGAAAAGAGTGTTAGAAGACTTCTTCCTCTGATTATTTCACAGAATAACATAACACTTCTTCCTGCCAGCAACTCCCCAAAACTATTTTAAATAAATGAAAGTCTTTATTTTCCATTTTATAAAGTGTAGATTAAACATTAATTAGTCATAGCTATGCTCTGCTGTTTTACTTTTACAGCTAGCTCCCAAACAAGACAAATAAACTTCTATAATGTGTGAACAATGGCACAGCCCCATGTTTAATAAAGGGAAGGAAGCCTGGCTAAGTCAATCCAAACTGTTTTGCAATTATTTCATGCTGAGCAATTATTTTTATTTGCCCTAAAAGGTGGAAGTTTTAAGGCATGAAAGTGTGTGTATTTTTACAACTAGGGTGAAAAATCTTATTAAATGGTTATAGTTTTCTGGATTACATTTCTCCTTCTGCAAATATAGAAAATTAAAAGTGGTCAAACTAAACGCCTGCTGACCACACTTGCTCCCACATCGTGTGGTCAGCCGTGTGGTCAGCCGTGTCAATTCCTGTCTTTTGTGTTTACTATCATTGGCTTGTCACCAGCTCCATATTTCCAAAAAGAATTGAAAATGAAAACAAACTTTTGTGTGTGTGCTTTTTCTTCCAAGCAATGTGTCAGCCTGGGAAAATATTCTCTGTGAAGAGAAAGTGGAGCTGACATATAATTGTTGCTGTTACTGACATTACAAGCTGAACCTTCCTTGGAGACACAAAACCAATTCTGATGTGACACCTTGAGAATTCAGCACTAGTATTTCACAAATAGTTCAAGGTCACAGAAACCTTACCCTTGTCTCGTTCAGGTGAGCCTCTGGAGGACATTTCTTCTAGGGGAGAGCTGTGTTTTATTGATTTTTTTGCAAATTGTAGACTTAGAGTCTAACAAAGAAAAACTATCCAAGGGGGGGGGGGAACCTAAGTATAAAATCAATGCTTTTGCATTGTGTTTTTGAAAAGCAATTCCCAGCAAGGATTATGCGAAAGAAAAGTCAAAATTCCACACTTAACTTTTCAAACTACCATATAGGAATAAACAACCTCCTAGGATGTTTTAAAAGAACACTTGGTAAAATATTTAAGTTTTATTATTTTAATATATAATATAAACTATTAAAATGCTGCTAATTTAGAGTACCCTACTCAGTACTTGGCAGTTTGTTTGAGAACACCTAGTTCCTTTCTTGTGACTTTCAGTCTTCAGTGTGTTTTCTAACAGTACTCTAATCAATCTCTCCTTCTAAATATCTCTGGAGTAACTGGTGATATGATTTCATTTGTCAGCCGTTTCTCAGCTAAACCAATCTCTTCTTTTTTCCTTCTTGCCTTTGAATTCCCTTATCAAAGAAGAAACATTTTAAAGTTGATTGATCTTCTGAGGAAACAACATGAGTGTAACAAAGCTTGAAGACCTGAGTAACCTGCTGTTGTGTCTAGCTTGGCTGATGGTCTTAACTGTACTGACCATTATGTACAAATGAATTTCTGACCCAAATCCTTAGCTGCCCCAGGCTCCTGCTACACAGCTATCAACTGCTCCTCTCCCCCTTTGTTCTCCTTCATCCCACCAAGAAATGTTTTCTTACTTATGTGGATTGAATAAGCAATGATCCATTTTTGAACAAAATATCCCCAGAAAAGGAAGTCATGATCTCCTATGTATGGTCTTCTTTTCACTTGCATTTTTACAAACACAAGTATATGTGCTTGAGAACTTTATTATCAGACACCCCTAAGAAGCAGGTTACATTTAAATTTGAGTCATAGTCACAATCACTGAAATTTTAAAGACAACGACTTTTTTATATTTCAAAACAATTTGCTTCATATTAAAGTTGTATAAATACAATATTCAACTTCTCTACACAGCCTTATCTTACACTTCTTTCTCCAGGATCTACCCTAGTAAGTTTGTCTCTATCCAAATACCAGACATTGTCTGATTCCAACATACAATGTCCTATCCTAGTTTGGCCACATCTGCCTGCATCCCCATCAACCTCTAGGCTTCTGCAAGAATTCATCCTGCCTGCCCTGACTGATAAGCCCTCTCATGCCCACACCCAACCTCTCTATACAGACAAACTGTGGGAAACCTTCTTAAAAATCTAGACCATTGTGTCTGCCTGATCTTGCCCTCCCTGAGCCAGAGACTGGCTCCTCTTTTGTGTGCATTCATTTTTCCCCTTCTCTAGTTAGAACCCCCAGCTTCCCATTTCCTCCATCAGATCACTTATATCTGTCTATTTCCTTCTCTGCTGCTGCCAATACCCTTGCCGCTGGCCCCTACAATGGTCCATTTTTTTTTTTTTTTTTACTTTTCTGGTTTCAGTAGTAACTCCACATTTGAAACTTTGAACCTAAGAGCCTCCACTCAGAGACAGAAAAATGCAACATTTGTCTATCTGGGTCTAGTTAAATTCACTCAATGTGATCTTTTCTAGTTCCATCGATTTGCCTGCAAATATCATAATTTAATTTTTTATACAATTGAAATCTATAATGGTTCATATCAAATTGTATAAATGCTGCAATATTCAACATCTCCACACAGCCATATCCTGCACTTCCTACCATATAAATATACATATATCAGCATGAGCTGAACAAGGATAACATGAATAGATATGATAAGATTCACAAGGAAAACCTCATGGGGCCTGAACCTTACACAAAAAGTACAAGCACCTAAGGAATGCTGAGATTGGGACAAAGAGTCCTCTCCAGGGAAAAACACATCAATTAGTTATCCAATAACAAATGTTCAGCCTTGAAATCATATGCATGCAAGTCACATCACATAGAATGAGTAGTCTACCCCATGATCTTGGTTTGGGTTATTCTAGCTCTTGCTGGAACTTTTCCCCAGGTTCATGAAGACTTTTATCTGTGTAAGCTGTACTGATATCTCTTGTGTCTGAATTTACTCTTCTTTGAAATGTACTTAATAAGAAGCTCTAATGTAAATAATGAAAAGACAGTGCAGTAAGTCTGGCAAACCATGATATAGAATGGTAATTGTCATCAGCATTTTAATGTATAGTACATATCACTACTAAATTATAATCTTGCACCTAGTAAGATTAAATTTGCAAACAGAAAAGGCGCGCACACTCCTCAAGCCTCATTTTAATGGCGGCACTTGTCCAGCCTGAGGGATAGAGCTCATGATCTACAAACTACCCATTAGGTCAAAGCTCCCAGACTGTTACCTTGGGGAAAACATTCCTAATACTTGATTCAGACCAGAGCAGTGGCATCTTCTGGCAGGTTTCTAGGATATTTTAGTTTTAATTACTTCTTCAATGGCCATATTTTCAAATATGAGCACATTATGATGTCCTGTATTTTTAGGAATTTCACAGATAGATTGAAGGGGGAAACAACCCACAACAAAGCCTATCTCTTATTTGTACATATAATATAAAATACTTTATACTTAAAAGTCAGCTAAATTAACAGAACTTTGCAAAAGGTTAAGGTTTATTAGTTTTATGTATAGTCACTACTTGCTATAAACTTTAATTTAACAGCAAAACTTGCTTTTTATCCAACTAATAAAAAGATATAATAACACTATGTTTAACGAAAAGAAAAAAAACTCTTTAGAGAATTTCCAATAATATATAGCTAACAAACATTAAAATGCATTAAAAATTGTTAAGAAAATATGTAGCTTGCATTTTAATAATAAAATTACTAATGTAAATATTTTTCAACTGTTGACGAAAAAAAAGAAAATATCCTAAATTATAAAAGCAGTGACTCTTGATATTTTGGAGATTTAAATGGAGATAGGACCAGCGATGTGAATTGAGGAAAGATTGATTCTAATATCTTAGACATTGGCATCATGATAATTCTCAAGATCAATAAATCAGAAGACACTGAGGTGTCATCGTTTCCCTTGTCAAGTATTACTGGGAAAACACTCAGAGAAGAGATTAAAATGATCTCAGAGGTAGGTGATTTATGTGACCAAGGAATTAGGGAAGGCATGGCAGATATCACCAGGGTCCCTGGTAGCCATGGTCTAATTCCTGCCATCTCTTTCTGTATACCTGGGTATATGTCAGTATGAGTGGAAATGGCTTCCCTACCTCAGGTTCTGAGGAAGGATGGCTGAAGGATACACATCCACCTGTGCTTCTTCCATCATGTGTCATGAGAGAGAGAGAGAGAGAGAGAGAGAGAGAGAGAGAGAGAGAGATGTGTGTGTGAGTCCACTAAGCTCCTTGGGGCATGCACAGTGATGTGCTCTTCCTCTCCCCAAATTCCTTTTCAAATCATAATAGAGTTTATTATAGCTTCTCCTACTGTGAATAATATAAAAAAGAAATGACCTGGGCACTTAATACCCCTACAGCTCCTGATCTAAGTTTTCTGGATTAAAATTTGTATAATACAATCTTTGAAAATTATTCTCACAATAAAACAGATTTTTAAGTAAAAAAAAAAAAAAAACCCAAAACAATAAAAGTTTTCAGTGACCTGAATGAGAGCTGTGTTTTAAGAACTGCATCTGGAGCTGAATTTGGCCAAAGTGAACCATAGTGTGGTCTCTTATCTATTACTTATATTCTAGAAAAATGTATTAGAATGTTATTTGTATCTCCTTAAAAGTACAAAAAAATAATTATATTTTTGCTTCATTCAGATGAGGAGAAATCTTACACAATGTTACATTGTTTGAAATGGTTAATACAGTAATGGTATACTATTTGTAACAAAAATAAGTTTTAATTGTGGTAAACATATTTGATACAAAAGAAATATCAATGCATTGTTTACTGTTCCAGGAAATTCCTTGCAGGACTTTCTATGTAACCCAGATGTGGCTTACCTTGGGCTAAAAAAATCTAGGCATATAGAAGTGGCTATTTAATTTTATTCTCTTATAGTAGGAAAGAAAACACTGCAGCAAAGACTTTATATACTGGAACTCCCTTGTGCTTATGTTTTTAAGGGAGGAAAAAAAGTTTGTCAATAAATTAAGTTGTTTTGTACACAGTGGCATTAGGCAGATGCAATCTATTCTTTCTATCTTCTGGTGATATGAGAGGCTACAACTCAGAAGAAAATGGATATATCTGTGTCTCCACCTGACACATTACATTACCTTCCAGAGAATGATTTCCCTAAGTAGTTATGACTATGACACAATTAATTTAGCAAACATAATAGTGTCTTTTCAATACCAGTAGACCTCTATGAATATACCCAACCTGTTTCCAAAAGAAAATATTATAAGATGAAGGAATAATTAAAAATTTAGAGCAATTCCAACTCAATAGAATAGTAAAGCATATGGCAATTTATTTATTTTCATCATATATAATAAAAAAGACTATGGAAAGTATATGCATTTCTAGTACATATATATATATATATATGTTCTAGTAATTTTACAGAAATAACCTGTGGTAGTCAGAGCTCTGTGGCCATTGCATATTACTAAAGGAAGGTATCATGCTTTAATAAAATTTACCCACATCAAACCTCCTAGATGTGGCCTACAAGATCCTATGGGAATTCATCCATTTTCGGTCTAATACCATTTTACTTATGGCCTGAAATTAAGGGCCATGAGCACAGCATGCTTCATGATGAATAAAAGAATATCTGACTTTTTCACTTCAGATAACTTCAGACAACATCGGAATTTCTCCTAGTGCTTGTGAATTTCAGGTCAAGAGACAGAAGTAGGGATTTGTTTGTTAAAGAAACTGCCTTAGAGATTTTCTAAGAAATTAATAAATCATACATGTGCAAAGAGAAGGACCTAAAGTTATTTCTTAACTTTTAATTATTTTAATAGTTTGTTATTAATTATTTTAATAGTTTGTGTGTATGTGAGTGTGTATAAATTTGTCATATGAAATCCTCATTTTCAATTATTTTTAGTTCAACTGAAATAAATATTTCCAAATTTCTGTTAACCTAATTATGTTAATTATCACTCATAATTCATTAATATGAGCAACATTTATCATTTATTGAATCTTCATTCATTTCCAATCCTCCTCAAAGGCAAATGCCTTTAACTACTTATGAAGCACTCAAACTTTAGAAACCACTTTCTTTTAACTTAGGTTGAGGTGTAGTATAGCTCTTTTATTGATCGTTCTTCTTTGTGTTTAGTAAGGTACAATTGCTACTTAACTAAGAAAATGTAAGTCACAGGGAAGCTTGTATTTCTTTTTTCAGCAATAAGTATATAAATGGTGTTGGAGAGATGGGCTAGAGGGTGAGCGCACTTGCTGCTCTCACAGAAGAACTTGACTTGGTTCTCAGAGCCCTGTCTCAGCTCACAACCAAATATAATTCCAAGTCCAGGAGATATGATGCCTTCTTTTGGCCTCCAAGGGCACCGTATATGTATGTTGCACATACATGTAGGCAAGTAAACACACAATAAATGCAGCAAATAATTCCAGTACAAATGACAAATTCAAAAGAGGATGCCAATACTTGTCCTGCTCTTTATTTTATTTCTTTTGACCTCTGTAATGTACATGTATAGACCTTTGCATCATCATAGCTTCTAATACTATTTATTTTCTATTCGTAAGTACTTTCTGAAACATCCACGCTTGACTCTCCAGAGCCAAATGGAAGTCCGTAAAACATACATAAAAGTAACATTCAATGGAATGAACAGTTTATATTTTGGAATAATATAAATATATGGTTAAACATATATGCATACAATAACACTTAGTGAAAATGGACGCCATTGATTTGAAGGAGAGTGGTGAAGGGTATATGAAAGGGTTTGCAGGAAGGAAAGAGAAGGGAAAATATAATTAATTTATAATTTAAAAATAAAAAATGTTTTAATTTCTTAAAAATATCTGTATTCCAACTGGATTTGGTAATGCACACAGATATTCCGTGTATTATGGAGGGAGAATTGTTTGATGACCAAGAGATTGCTATTTGTTTCACTTCAACAATGTAGGGAAACTTCCTATTGTATGTAAAAGGGAGAATTTTAATCTTCAGTCAGTCCTGAGATACATTATGGATGTACCAGCCTCAATATGAAGTGGGCTCTGAGTCCAGAGACATGTGATAAGACACCAAAGAGAAGCCATTGAGAGCAAAGCTTCAGGGATTTGTTTAAAACTAATTTATTTTTGGCTTCTCTCCATCTTTGAGAATCTTTCCCCCAGAAAATTAATATTAAAAATTTTTATTATCAGTTCCCATCTTCAGCCTCTCTGGGAATCAGATAACTTGTCTAATGCTCCCTCAGGCTACCTTTGTGGTTTCTTCCAGGAGGAGTGGCCCTGGCTGGTGTAAAAGCCACAAGGTTAATCCTCTGATTAGAGCTGTTGTTCCTACATATTTGAATTCTTAGACTATATATATTCCCATTATTCATCTTCCTAATTAATGTTCTTTGCATTCAATTGTTTCAAATCCTTGCCTACCAGCCTCAGGTTTTCTGAGGGAGATTGTCATTTATATTGTAGACATATATCGCTGATAACGTGAATCAGAACACCCTCATTTCCATTTCATTAGTGTCTCTTTGAAAGATCTATAAGAGGTCAGTCAAATAGCCAGAGATGTTGTGTGTACTTCATACTGCTTTATGAAAGACATAAATTCATTATTTAATGATTCTTTTTATTTTTTGTGTGTCATTTTCTTAACATTTTCTGCCTTGAAGTAGTATCTTTAAGAATATGTTAGTAGCTGAATAAATGACTGAGAAGTAAAAGGACCTAGTGCTCACATGGTCGTACTTCAGTTCAAGGGGATTGCATACTCTGTGGTCTCCTGAGGCAGCTGTATCTTCATGGTGCACATAAACACATGCAAGTACACATATATGTTTTTGTTAAAAGTCTTTAAAAATAACCTTTGTCCGCAGTACTACAAAGCAATAATAACAATTTATAGAGGAGTATCTTGTGTATTGTATGGATGTAGCAGCTGTGAATAAAAACCTATGCTCTATAGCTGGGGAGGAAGAGAAGTGGAAGACAGGACTTCCTTTGGGAGAGAGAGGAACTCAGGAAAGAAGAAGGAGGAAGGTCCTTTTGCCAGGAGACATGACAATGGGCCAGGAAAATATAGATAGTTATGTGGCAGGATGGTGCTAGGTGGTTGGATTAACTTAGACAAGCAAGTGGAGGGTCTGCCCAGTTAAGGCCTAATATTAGTTAAAATATTAAAACTTCTTGTCACTTTATTTTTTAATATTTATTTATTACTTCAGGTTACAACTCCATCACAGTGCCTGCTTTCTAACCCTCCCAGTCCTGCCCTCTCACCCTCTACCCCCTCCCCCTGCCATCCAGAACCTCCCCAGTGGAGTGTCCCCATATATCAGTCCCCCACTCTAGTTCAGAAGTTATATCAGGGCCAAGGGCCTCCTCATACACTGGGGGCCTACAAGGCAGAACCACTAGGGAAAAGTGTCTCATTGACAGTAAAAAAGTCTATGTCCATGTTCCCTTTGGTGCATTGGTTGTAGTATAGTTATCCTGTACTATATAGCTAAAATCCAACTAAAAGTGAATAGATGCCATGTGCATCCTTCTGAGTCTGGCTTAGATCACTCAGGATGACCTTCTCTAGCTCCATCATTTGGCTTTTTTGTTATTCCCTACTCCATTAAATTTGAAAACCTAAGCAAAATTGACAATTTTCTTGATAGATTTTACCTTCTGAAGTTAAACCAAGATCAGATTAACAGATTAAATAGCCCTATAACCCCTAAGGAAATAGAAACAGTCATCAAAAATCTCCCAACCAAAAAAATCCCAGGGCCAGATGGTTTCAGCACAGAACTCTACCAGACCTTCAAAGAAGAGCTAATACCAATACTCTTCAAACTCATCCACAAAATAGAATCAGAAGGAAAACTGCCAAACTCATTCTATGAGGTCACAGTCACCCTGATTCCTAAACCACACAAAGACCAACAAAGAAAGAGAACTTCAGACCAATCTCCCTCATGAACATAGATGCAAAAATACTTAATAAAATACTGGCAAACTGAATCCAAGAACCCATCAAAAGTATCATACACTATGATCAAGTAGGCTTCATCCCAGGAATGCAGGGATGGTTCAACATATAAAAATCCATCAATGTAATTCACCATATAAACAAGTTGAAAGAAAAAAAAACATATTATCATCTTTCTAGATGCTGAAAAAGCATTTGAGAAAATCCAACACCCCGCTAAAAATCTTGGAGAGAACGGCATACATAGACCATACCTACAAAGAATAAAGGCGATATATGGCAATCCTGTAGCCAACTCAAATTAAATGGAGAGAAACTTGAAGTATTTCCTCTAAACTCAGGGACAAGACAAGGACACCCACTTTCGACATATCTCTTCAATATAGTGCTTGAAATTATTGCTAGAGCAATAAAACAGCTAAAGGAGAGCAAGGGGATACAAATTGGAAATGAAGAAGTCAAATTATCCCTATTTGCAGATGATGTGATAGTGTTCATAAATGACCCCAAAAATTCCACCAGATAACACTTGCAGCTGATAAACATCTTCAGCAAGATGGCTAGATACAAATTAATTTAAAAAATCAGAAGCCCTTCTGTAAACAAAACATAAATGGACTGAGAAAGAAATTAAAGAAACAATACCCTTCACAATAGCCACAAACAATATAAAATACCTGGGGGTAACTCTAAGCAAGCAAGTGAAAGACCTGTATGACAATAACATCAAGTCCTTGAAGAAAGAGATTGAAGAGGCCATCAGAAAATGGGAAGATCTCCCATGGTCATGGATAGGTAGGATCAACATAATAAAAATGAACATCCTACCAAAAGCAATATACAGATTCAATGCAATTCCTATCAAAATACCAACACAATTCTTTTTAGATCTGGAAAAAGCAAGTCACTTTATTTTTATGGTCTAAGGGCTACCCTGGGTCTTAGGACTTTTTATCAGGAGACATAAACAGCTGGTCTCCCACATTATTTTAGTGCTCAACTTGTGGCAATTAGAATCCATGCTTGCAGCCTGAGAAGGCCTTGGTGAAAGGCAAGAAAAGTCAGAATTACTGGACAAGAGTCCCTGTCTCTGAATGGAAGCAGACCAAAGCCTCAGGCACCCTAGAGAGAGCTAGGCCTGAAGTTGCAGGTGAAATGGAAAAAAAAAATACTATAGAAGAAGGTGCTTGGATTTTATATAGTTTTGATTTGTAGTTTTGCTTTAGTTGTTGTCATGGAGCTATTTACAACATATTCAGTAATGATCGCAGTTTTCTGTGACTTCTCTAAGGATGTTCAAAATAAAGCTGATTTAGGTAAGGAGAGATCTGAGAGGTGGAATGCTAAATTAAAAGCTATAAGAACAGAAGAAGGAAAAGGGATCTTTCCAACAACAAAAAGGAAATTGATGGCAGCTGAAATTCAGAGCACTCTGGCTACGAGATATTTGTCAGCATTTATTTTATCTGCATTTAATATGTTTAGCATGAATTTTTCATCAGTATTCACACTTGTTCCATGTCACACTTTCCTGTTACCCAAAACAAATAAAGGAAACCACTGCAAGTTTTAAAATTCAATGAACTTGCAGACATGCTCACTTTAATTAGTATTTTTAAAGTCTATCTAATTTAAAGTATAAGCAAATATGTCTCCTTGGCTAAGAATAATATTTTAAAATATTGGAACTGAGTCATACTTGGTCTAGAGGAACACAAAAGAGAAATGGAGATGATGAAGCCAGAGGTGACAAGTGGATGATTCCTGCTTAGAGACTATCTAAAGACATTGCTTCTGGAGGTCACTGAGAATGAGGCCTGCTGCTTGACTGATGTTAGAATAGAAAGCAATTTATCAACGTATGGAGAATAGCTCAGCTGGAGGTGAGAGTGAAATTTAAAATATCAGGTGAGAAACTTTGAAATATTTTTTGTGGGATATATGCTACAATGATCTTTGTAATGTTGATGTGACTAATAAAACCAGTGCATCAAATCTGATAAAAATTAAACTGAGCTCATGATTGTTAATTGTTAATGATCAATTAGATAGGACCTTGAACTATCCTAGAAAAAAATCCTCCAATTGCACCCATGAGGGATCATTTAGGTTCTGAGCATGCCTGTGTGGAATTATACTGGTTAATTTCATTGATATGGAATTAGACATACACTGAAAGTGTGTAGCAGAATTCTGTGGTTTGGTTCCTGAATATATAAAAGGAGAAAACTAGGTTTTCTTACCCCTCCCCCCTTGGGTTGTGGTAAACAATGGGCTGGGCTGGTACTTTCCACTTGTATTTCCCCTCACCCCCTTGGGTTGTGGTTTAAATAGCCAACTCTCCCCCAAATTGGGGTCGCGGCTCATACCCCTGCGTGGGATATGAGTGGCGTCCTTAGTGCACTGAACGCCCCCCACCCCCGAAATAAACCTCTTGCGATTGCATCAAAAAAAAAAAAGAATATCCACACTCTTCCTGTGATTTTTAATCTAGCAATGTGTGCTTTCAAGCTGTTCCTCTACTTATAAATCAGTCTCGAAGAACAATGGTCATGCTTGATCAATGTCCCTTAAAAGTTAAATTAAACTTTAAGCAACAACTAAATAATACCACTCCAGAAGACCTTTGGAGTCTGTTTCTCTGTGACCTTGGCTTTGCACTTCCTCCACAGTGTCTCTCACTTCAGAAGATCATTAAATCAAGGGAAGCTCTCCTGCTGGCTTTTCTGTTTGTATACACTCTGCTGTATAAATGCTTGGAATTTTGGTCTTTAATCTTAGTCTTACAGTCTGATAGCTTTGAAATTGCAGGAGAAAAGTTCACTGGGGGAAATAAATCAGCACATCATCTGCATGAAGAAGACAATGCATCATTAGGTGAATAAGGTAACCTAATGGGACAGAGATACTGGGGATGGCGTGATGATAAAAACCAATGAAACCAAAGCAAGATACCCACAAAATAGCATATATTTTGTTTATAAGTAGAGAGAGAGAGAGAGAAACAGAAGAAGAGACACAAAATACTGAAAATTTCAGGAAACTCTGAGTCTGAAATTACAATAGGGATATATAGAAAAGTAAAAATCACATACACATGTATACATATAATATGTTTTGATATACATACATAAACAGTTATACATTGTGAAAAGATTCATATAATAAAAATAATGAACCCCTTGAAGGATCTATATCTTTTTCAAATTTAACTTATATTTGGATACATTTGACCCCATGTCTACATAAATCTAGTATAAGGAATAAAATTCAGTGCATAAACAGTAAGAAGGACAAAGAGTAACGTTCTTGTTCAAATGCAGATAGGTTTAAAATGATTTCAATAAAGACAAGAAGGATTCTGCATCATTGAAGGCATTGATAAGAACTACAATCTCTTCCAATGGATCAAGTGGCCATCAGAATGATCTTAGAATGTAGGAAATATCTTAAAAGTAATCAGAACACAGAGTAAAATAGAACAAGATTGAAATTTTATGCTGCTACCTTATTCTCCTTGGGTTTTGAGAAGTACATCAGAAGTTTAATATACAGTGTAGGGTCTGACACAGGCAATTCAGACCTATGGATGACTAGGAAAGTCTGGAGAAAATGTGATGGCTAACAAAAGTAGCCAACTGATAATGATTTTCATTTCAAATGAACAAACAAGTTCACGTTAGTGTAATATATCTGAAGAATGAATTAACTTCAGTTTGTCTTCTTTCATTTCCCTTCTCAAGAAACAGTTACAAATCTATCATGAACACCAGGGTTTTGTTTGGAGACCATCACAGCACCACAGAAATAGTGGATAGCAGTAGAAAAAGAGACTAAACCAAGACTTCTATTGGGCACAATGTGACTGCCACACAGCTGATAGGTTTTAAAAACATGGTTTCAATGTATGATGTATGAGAAGGAATCTTGTTGCTGTCAACAAACGCTACTGTCAGATAATGTCAATATTCACACAAATAATTTATATAGTAAAAGCAAAATTGAATTTGAAGAAAATAGTCCTGGTAAACTTTAAAGCTAAACAAGTGTGATGTGAGTATTACATAAACATTTAGGAAAACTTGAGATTCTAGAAGACAGGAGTTAAGAGTCTTCACTATAAGCTATTTGCTGTACATGGTTTTCTCTCTTCATGTCCCTTTTGTATACCTTAATTATAGGAAATCTAATTTGAGGTTCTAATACTCTGTCCTCACATAGTATCCAGATATTTACTCTCTTCTTTGAACCCACCTCCTAATGGTAACTTGGGTCTTTCTGGCTCTTTATTCTGAACTTGCTCTTCTAAACACAGTCTCAATTTAATATCTGGATCATGTAGGTTGAAATTCAGATTTAGGTCCATACTTATCACCTTGGACAAAAATTGAAGTCCAAGTGGATCAAAGACCTTAACATAAGGCTGGACACACTAAATCTATTAGAAGAGAAAGTGGGGAAAACCCTCGACCTCATTGGCACAGGTGACAACTTCCTGAATAGAACACCAACAGCTCAGGCTCTAAGACCAACAATCAATAAATGGGACCTCATGAAACTGAAAAGCTTCTGTAAGGCAAAAGACACTGTCATTTGAACAAAACAGAAACCTGCAGACTGGGAAAAAAATTTGAGCAGCCCCACATCTGTCAGAGGGCTAATATCCAAAATTTACAAAGAACTCAAGAAATTAAATACCAAGAAAACAAATAATCCAATTAAAAAATAGGGAAAAGAACTAAACAGAGAATTCACAAAGGAGGAATTCCTAAAGGCTGAGAGACACTTGAAGAAATGCTCAACATCCTTAATGATCAGAGAAATGCAACTCAAGATGACTCTGAGATTCCATCTCACACCTTTCAGAATGGCTAAGTTCAAAAACTCAAATGACAGCACATGCTGGCAAGGTTGTGGAGAAAGGGGAACCCTCCTCCATTGCTGGTGGGAGTGCAGGCTTATACAACCATTATGGAAATCAGTCTGGCAATATCTTAGAAAACTTGGAATAGCTCTACCTCAACACCCAGCCATACCACTTCTGGGTATATATCCAAATGATTCCTCACCAAATCACAAGGAAGTTTCCTCATCTATGTTCATAGCGGCCTTATTTGTAATAGCTAGGAATTGGAAACAACCCAGATGTCTCTCAACTGAGGAAGGGATTAAAAAACTGTGGTGCATTTACACAATGGAATACTACTTAGCCATCAGAAGCAAAGAAATCATGCAATTTGCAGCCAAATGGATGGAACTAGAGAAGCTCATCCTGAGTGAGCTAACCCAGACTCAGAAGGATGCACATGGCATCTATTCACTTATAATCAGATTTTAGCATATAGTACAGGATAACTATACTGCAACCAATGAACCAAAGGGAACAGGAACATAGACTTTGTTTCCTATCGATGAGATACTTTTCACTGATGGTGCTGCCTTGTAGGCCCCCAGTGTATGAGGAGGCTCTTGGCCCTCATATGACTGCTGAAGGGGGGCGGGGAATTGATATGTAGGGACACTCCACTCCGGAGGAGTCAGATAGAAGGGATAGGGGGTAGGTTGTAGGAGGGCGGGACTGGGAGGGGTGGAAAGAGGACTCTGTGATGGAGGTGTTACCTGAAGTAATAAATAAATATTTAAAAAAAAAGAATTTCAGAATTCACACTTAGGTCTCAATTATAATTATAGGGAACTAACTCTGGAGTAAATAAAAAGCATACTATATTACTTTTCCTTTCTGTTAGGGGAAAACTGTAAACATGACATGAAAGAGTCCTAGAAAAAGTTGAGAAGATAAGAAAGTGAAAAATCGTGTGCTTCATATGAGCTCCCCTGTGCTCAGGTATTGATATCATTAGAGATAATAAGAGTTTGGAAATTCCTGGCATAAAATTTACAGTAACTTCACCTTTCCTGGAACCTACAAGCTGGATTGAGGAAGATATTCAGTGCTTGAGACATCTCCTAAACCTTTCCTGTTTGTGCTGAAAAGAATATGAAATTATAGATGTCGTTTAATTTCTTCTGAAGCACTTTTGAACATTTTCCCTATGTCTTATTAATTTCTAGACTTAAAATTGGACTCCCACAGAGGGAAAACCTACAAAACATCTCAAGAACCAGAACTCAAAAGGAAAAAGCTCATGAAAGTTGTTCAATCAGAATTGGATTCTATTTTCAATAGCAGTAGCCCAAGGGTATCAAATTATAAGGTCAGGCAGCAGTGATGTAGCTTGGCAGAATAGAGATAACTTCCATCTGGCAATCTGTGCACCAACACTGTTCCCTAGAATGGGAATAGCAACAATGATTCCTCATTAGGTGAACTCTGCAGGAAAGACTTTGGCATTACTCCTGGAAAATTAGCCTGAAGGATCATTTTCTCATGCCAGCATCTTTTCTTTCCTTTATTGAAAATCCATCATTTTGTAACATAGTTTACCATGATTATGCTTTCTTTTCCTTACTCTTCCAAGTTCTCTCCCATCTGGACCTACCCTCATTACACCTTTCATTAGAAAATAAAGATAATTCTAAGAGATAAAATAAAATATAATAAGGTAAAACAAAACTTAACACATTGGAATAAGAAAAACCAAACTTACTGCAGGTGGCTACATAGCTTAAACAAACTTGATAGCAGTTTAAAAGGTTCTTTTTGTAGATATAAATGATATTTTCGTGGTTTTACATTAAAAAGCAGGTAAGAGGTTTAAAATACTGTAAATAAATTAAAGGTTACTTCAGTTCAACCTGGTTTTCTAAACTTCCAAGAGTTGAAAACAATTGGAGCTAAGGTAAAATATATGAAATACATGGTGTTAGCCCATGCCTTTAACCTCAGCAGAGACAGGAGGATCACTATAGAGTTAGTTGTCTTATAAACTCTAGAGTTACAAGGAACAGGATGATGATGCTACACACCCTTAATCCCATCATTTGAGGATACACCCTTAATCCCAACACATTACAGACAGAAACCTGCAGATCTCAAAATTCAAGATCAGCCTGACACAAAGCAAGCTCTAAATAGAGAATTTGCTCCAGGAAAAATATTACCTGACCCCCGCCTCCAAAGAAAAAAAAAAAGGTAGTGTACCAGAGTTAGGATTAGGGCAGGGCTCTATTCCTATCTTTCCAGGAGATTTAAAGCATCCATCTAAGGAATCCAGGGACAGCTGGACAACTGAAAACTCAGAAGAAAACAGATCAGATACCAAAGAAGACAAGTAGCCCAGATGATCCAGGCTTGCAGACTTCCTCAATAGCTGTCTCCTCAAAAGTCTACAACCACAACAACTCAAAATCCCTAAGATTGTTCAGCTCCACAGACTGTTCCAGCCAGAACTTCAATAAAGCCCTGAAGTTCAGCTTCTGTTTACAAACTTCTTAGGACATTTAAATAGCTGAGCACAAAATGACTGAATATCAAATGATTCTATTAACATTTTTAACCATTTTTCCATTCTTATTTGGGCCCCAAACAGATTTACTACATCCCAAATCAGCAGGAAGTCATTTTAAGAGAGCGACGTCCCATCCCCAGAAGGTGGGGTGGGTGTTTTTCCCCCCTTTGGTCATTTGACAGGTTATAGAAACTTCTTGTTATTTAGGGGGAGAGATTACAAGCTGTTAAAAAGTCTTGTTAAATGGGTTTTGGAGGTTAGACCCAGGGACTTCTCTCTTTTTCTTTTCTGTACTTTCTTTCTCTCCTATGTAGGGGTGAACAGACTTGAGAAAAAATGGGACATAGACATAATATAGGAATGATCAAGAAAAAAGGATAGATTATTGAATATGCCCCTATACCTTGGTATATTTATACAAAATTAAGATTATATTTGACCACATTAGTATTGATCTTTGTATATTGATACAAAATTAAGGGTAACTCTTTTTAAGGTATTGTACCTAGGTAATGCTTAAAAATGAAATGTAAAGTTTTGGCCTTTTGCTATCAACTGTCATAAACTGTTTAGGATAAATAAAAAATGTAAACTAATAGTCATTCAAGTATGCCATTTTGTTAGGTATTAGGACAGTCTATCACAGTTATTTTCTAAGCTAATCAGAAATCAAGTTGCTAAGAGACAAGCAACATTTGCTTATCCAAATATAAGAGATAGATAGGTGGTCTTCAAAAACCTCAAGAGATCTGCAGAATATGACATTGAAAGATGTTTTCTTAACTTAAGATTTTTTTGATATTGAGACATGTCAGCTCCTGACAGCACCCCCTATTCTACTCCAAGCAGAAGGTGAGCATCAAAGAATCTTCAGTGGGAGATGATTGAATTAGTGGCAAGCCTATCCCTTGGCAAGAAATCTTGCTTCAACTGTAGACAGAATGCTGTCCAAACAGGACAAAACTTGGAAGCAGTTAAGTCAACAGCCTAGCTGCCAAGACAGGGTAGGCAAGTCCTTCATAACCCCTGATATACAATCAATATCTGTCAGAGAAACAGGGCCAAATGGTTGAAGATTGATGCTGTAATGTATGGAGAGAAATTGGGAACTATCCATGCAGCCACTGGTATGTCATTTCTTAGTCTTGGAAGCTGCTGGCCCTGCACTTCCTACATAATCAGATATATTTATCCCTCTCAGGTCTCTGATGTGGTTGAAGAATAGATAGCTAGAGTCTCATAGTTAAATTTTGAGTTGTTTAGTATTTAAGAGTGTGTTCTGAATCTGAGAAGATGTTTCTAAAATTGTGATGCAATTTAGAATGAAAGCTGAGTTGAATATAGAGTGTTAAACTCATGGAGATGGTTAGATAGTAGAATGTTAAACTCAGGTGCCAAATATGTATGGACTGGACATTGGGAATGTATGCTAAGCCCTATAACTCTTATAATTATGGCCTATTTATTTCTGTTGTTTTGTATTGTATTTATTGTTATAAGAAAAAGAGCCATTTGTTGGACTGAAAAGGGGAGCTGTTGGAGAGAAAAAGATATACCTTAAACCTAAAAAAAAAGGAAGGGGATGGGTGGGTTGAGGGGAAAGATAGTGGGAGGGTGGAGCTGGAGGGGGCAGTAGGAATGGGATTGTGATTGAGATGTAACTTGAAGAAATTTAAAAAATGTATTAAAGAAAACAATAAAATTGTGCAATTTGCAGCCAAATGGATAGAACTAGAGAAGCTCATCCTGAATGAGCTAACCCAGACTTAGAAGGATGCACATGCATTATTCACTTATAGTAGGATTTTAGCTATATAGTACAGGATAACTATACTACAGCCAACACACCAAAAAGAACATGGACATAGACTTTTTTGTTTGTTTGTTTGTTTGTTTGTTTGTTTGTTTTCTCTCCCTGGCAATGAGACACTTTTCACTGGTGTGCTGCCTTGTAGGCCCCAGGTGTATGAGGAGGCTCTTGGCCCTCATATGACAGATTAACTGGGGCAAGGGACTGTTATGTAGGGACACTGCACTCCAGAGGAGTGGGATGGAAGGGTTAGGGGGTAGAGGGTGGGAGGGCGGGGCTTGGAAGGGGGAAAAGAAGACAATATGATGGAGATGTAACCTGAAGCATCAAATAAATAAATTTATTTATTAAAAAAATTATTTCCAAAAAAAAAGGAATTACCAAACTGAAGAAAAAGAGCCCAGCAGTATAAGGCACAAGAAACAGATAAAGATGAAGAGGCCCACTCATTCACACACTCAGGAATCCTATGAAAGCACTAAACTAGAAACCATAGTATAAATGCAAAGGAAATGTAAGGTAAAAAGAGAGAAAACAATAGCATATACACCATAAATTTATACATCACATATATACATATATAACACATACATATACATCATATATATACATATCATCACATATGCATACATATTATACACATGTACATATATACATATACAAACACAGACATACATACATATAATAAAATAAAAATATAAAATATAATATTTTTTTAGTCTAACAACATTATGAGACAAGGAATCTCCAAAGCGGGCATTGACATTTTATTCTGTTGGATGTCTTTTGCAGGAAATGTAATCTACCCTTAAGAGCAGTTTGTTTCCCCAGTGAGACAACCTTGGAGAAAACCAAGTTTTCATTGGATATCAATTGGAGACAGGTTCTGGAAAGGAATGAGGAAATCTGTATGCTTCTCTTTCTGGCTCTAGGACAAAATCTGGCACAACCCTTCCAGGGCCTGAGCAGGCTGCCTGAGTCTCTCTGAGTTCACAAGTGCCAACCTCGTAGATTTAGAAGGCTTTGTTTCACTGGTGTCTCTCACTCCCTCTGGTTCTTATCCTGTGTCCATCTTCTGCAGGGTTAATTGAGCTCTAAGGGGGGGGGATTCTATGGAGAAATGGAAATCTTCCATTTAGCCTATGTGTTCCAAGGTCTCTCGCTGTCTGGGTAATGTCCTGCTGTGTGTCTGTGTAATTGCTACCCTCTGCTGCAGGAAGAAGCATCTGTGATTATGACTGAGCAAGACTCTGATCTATGAGTCTAGCAGAGTGTCACTACATGCATCTGTATGTCAAATAGTATTTTCCCCTTGCAGATTTTAGTATTCTTTTGTTGGTTTGTAATTTTGTGTTTTGATTATTTTGTACTGAGAGGTATGTATTTTCTGGTCCAGTATATACAATGTATAAACTGTGTGCTTCTTGTACCTTGACAGCTTTCTTCTTCAGGTTAGGAAAAGTTTCTTCTATTATTTTGTTGAGCATATTTTCTGTATCTTTAGCATAGTTTTCTTCTCCTTCCTCTCTTTCTATTATTCTTAAGTTTAGTATTTTCATAGTGTCCCAAATGTCCTGGATATTTTTTTTATGTTTTGTTTGAATTAATATTTTCTTTAACCAAGATACTCATTTCTTCTATTGTGCCTTTAATGCCAGAGATTCTCTGTTCCATTTCTTAATATTCTGTTGATGAGATTTGTCTCTGAAGTTCCTGTTTGAATTCCCAAATGTTTCATTTCCAGATTTCCATCAGTTTGGGTTTTCTTTATTGATATTGTTTCTACATTCAGGTCTTGAACTGATCTATGAGTCTAGCAGAGTGTTTGGGTTTTCATTTGCTTCCATTATTTGCTTTTTCATAGATTTCTTTAAGTAATTTGTTCTATTCCTGTTTAAGGACCTCTATCATACTCAAGAAGGGTATTTTAAGATCTTTGTCTTGTTCTTCACTGTGATGCAATTCTCAGGGCCCACCCTGCTAGGGTTGTTAGGCTCTAGCTAACTGGTTTGTTTTGTTTTATGTGTTTTTTATGCTGGTATCTAGGCATCTGGGTTTGGGATAATTGTAATTCTAGGTGCTGAAATTTTGCCTTGTCTTTGTTAGATAGGTATTTTCCCCCCATGGTATCTGTTGTCCTCTCTGGTTCTTAGAAGAGTTTGCTGACTGTATGCTGCTGGGTAGGAAATTCTTCTGTAATTCTTATAGTTTTGGGCACTGGGGTCTCCAAGTAAAATGTGTTTCTAGGTATTGGGAGCTGACACTTAGGAATGGGGATGGAGTTGGAAGGTGAGGGCTGAGGAGTTTCACAAGTGGGTGGAAAATTGGGTGTCACACTAGGATCTGTTAGCCACCTAAGACTGGCAACAGAGAGTTTAGGGAGGCTGTAACCGAACTTTTAAATTATTATTTACCACTTATTTATTTATTACTAAATTCACTTATCACAAACACCAACAATTTCTTAACTATTAATCCTATAAATTCCTACAACCCCTTTAACCTATCCACTAAACCTATTGATAATCATAACAACCACTTTCATAACCTTTTAGAATGATACAGTCTCTGGGGCAGGTCCTCAGTCGTCAGGAACACAGTCTTTGTTGTAGATTCTTTAACACACTTAGCAGTCCTTCTTCTGGATCTCTCAGATGCAGGTTCGTCAGGGTCGTTGGTTATTGCAGTCTCACCTTAAATAAGGCTTCATGCTTTCTTCTCTGTGGGAGACCCCAGCCATCTGCAGGCCAACTTACTTCTTTTGAATCAGGAACTCAGCTGCTCTGCCTCAGTCCTTAAAGCCAGGCACAGTTTCCCCTAGGCCACTGATCAGACAGATCAAACCCCTCTAGGTAAAAGCTGAGCCACAGGGTCCAGTCCTTGGCCTTTTGGTGTCTTGCTCAGGCTTTCTTTGCTCACTGGCTTCTTTCTGCTTCAGGGAGAGAGCTGGCCATCAATGGCCAGCCGTTTTTTTCAGCAGGACTCTTGGAGCTCTCTAGCATCAGGGGCCTCTTCCCTTCTGGGCTCCATGCACTGTCCTCAAATAGGAGGAACTCTGTTTCAGCTTAATTTGGGCTCCACCCACTTAGCAGCTAAAAATAATGTCAGGCCAGATACTTTGTTTCTTCAAGTCTATTGAGTCTTTCCTGTTTTTCCTGACTTCAACCTTGTTTTTCAGTCTAATAAGTCTTTCCTGTTTTTGCTGACTTCATGCTGATAATGCTCTTCAGGCCCCTAATTAAGAGACAGTATCAGAAACTCCTATATATTTTCTAAATCTAATTTATCTAACCCCTACAGGAGGCTGCATTTGGCAGTTGCTACATAGCTGGGGTTGAGACTAGTGGGTTTTATTTGAAAGACTGGAGGGAGAGATGAAGGTCTGCAGTTAGACTATCTGTTTCTCTGTCAGTCTTGGTTTGCTTTCAGGGAATGCCTGCTAGGGTTTTGGGGTGGAAAAAGTGATGAGAGGGAGGAAAGTAAGTTAGAAGAGGAGATCTGCCGGATCTGCTAGAGTTGAGGCAGAGAGGAATGATAGGACACAGAAGGTGTTTGGCTATAGAACTCAGTATGAGACTGGGCAATTGGAATTGGAAGAGAAGAGGGAGAAGAGAATATCTGGAGTTACCATGCCTGTCCCCCGGCAGAACTTAACCAAAAATTTGGTGAATCATCTCAAATTCTTTTAATAAACAATAGACACCATTTCTGCCTCATCAGAGATTTAATTTCTGTTCTGGCAATAAAAAACCTTGACTAATATGTCAGTACATTACTAGTCTATTATTTACATTAATGAAAATTATTTTGGATATGTGCATATGTGAAAAGAATGAATTCATAAAGAAAATTTGAGAAAAGGTGAAACGAATCAAAAATTGTATAGTAGCTCATTTCAATTGGCAAGATTATCTAAAGCGAAGCTTCCCCTTTCCTCCTTCCCTCTCTACTTTCTTAATTACAAAAGTTGGAGAATCATGATGACAACAAAGGACTAAATTAGGGCACATTTGTGGCTTATCTCTAAAATGAGTCTTTAAGACTATAAATTATTTTATGAGGAGGAATGATACCAGATCATCAAACTAACTTAATTTTGAGTGCATACTTTTGAACCTGCCATATTCAAGAGCTAAAATAGAGTATTTGAAATATAATAAGACTCCCAGACATCCAACAGTTGACAACTGGGAAGCAAGTTGAGAAAGCTGCTCATCCTCCAACCCCTCGCCCCCAGGACACGGTCTCCAACTTCAGATGTCACCAAACAAGCTGATAGAACAGAAAGAATTGGGAAACCCATCAGGAAGCTCATTCCAAAGAGTAGCTCGGGCATCATCAGAGAACACTCCTTATATTCAGGATACAGAAACCAATGTTCCTGCTCAGTGAGAATCCATACAGCTCTGGTATAGTGACTACTGTCTGTAGTGTGGTGGTCCTGTGCCTGCTCTATCATTATAGCGTTTAGATATAAAGCATAGGAAAGGACAGCAAGTATCTTTCACTTTCAATGTAGAAATCTTGAGTTTAAGAGTATGTGCAAGAACTGAGCATATTCTAAACCTTTTTATTTTACACAAGACTTGTGATATGATAAGACTTTCCACCCCTTAAAAATAAGTTAATATTACTTGAACATAGGAAGGAGAGTGAACTTAATCCTTCATAGCCTGTAAGGTGAACAGTAATTTTGACTTTATAAGAAGGTCCCAATGCATTCCTGTGTTTAATTATTGAGCCAGTATAATGTAATAGAAATGCCAATGTCACTCTTACTATAAAAGAGAAAGAGTCAAGGAAGGAAACTGGGCTCAGAGATAAGACCACTTGCTGCTACTCCACAAGATTGGAGTTTGTTTCCCACTACCTATGTCTGGCAGCTTACAACCACATGCAACTCCAGCTTCCTTTTCTGGTCACTGTAGGCACCAACATACACACATACATACACATGCATATGCACACATGCACGCACACTAACATTCTTTTTATAAGTTAAAGAAAAAGTATGAGTCATTGTTTTGACTCCTGACACACAGACTATACTCCATGTAGAGCTGCTCTACCAAAACAGAAACCAGATGGTAATTAAGAGAGAACTTGTATCACATATTGGTACCCTGTGAGAGCAAAGAGGAAAGAACTGTAGCTTTAGAATACTGAAACCAGGCATCTGCTACCTCGATTTCACTAACCTAGACCACACCTTCTACTCAGTTCTCCCCAGGATATCTTTCCACCCAAGAAAATTTCACATTATCTCAGGTATACAAATCAAACATTTACTTAAACTATAAACAAATTAATTTAAATTTCAGCATTTATTAAAGATAGCAAATTTGCATTCTAATAAGATGACTGTTATTAATTTCACATAAACAATTGAATCTTAGGTGAATATTTGATACTTAAGGGTCTATCATACCTTCAACATCTGGAGAGGTTAGTTAATATATTGATTTTATAATAAACAGTGCTGAGAATGAGTCTTCTGGTAAACACAACTAAATTTACTGCATAATATTTTACAAAACTCGTCAGCAACTAATAGCACTAACATTAACCTTCATCTGTCATGTTGCACCAAGGCACAGACACACTGAAGAGGGCCGGGCGTGTAGACTAAATCTTAACCCTTGGTCTCCAGCTGGTAGCAATCCTCTGAGGTCTTATGAGGAACATTTGGGACCTCACTCCCACTTGGCACACATAGCACATCCATACTATATTTCTATGTTTTTGAGAATCACATCCATAGGAACTTGGAGGCCACTGTGGCAGTGGGAGAAGAAGTACAGGATAACTATGAGCAAATATTAAGAAGGGTAGACTGATACCATATAAAAAATTAGATATACATATTCTCAAAAAAGGCTTTAGATCAAATATCAGGACTATACAGCAATAGGTTATTAATTAAGTAAAACCCTTAAAGGAATTTGGAAGTGAAATAATAGAAATGATTAAAATTTAGACTTTGATGCAATTGTTATATATGAATAATACCCCACTCAACCAAGGACTGACTCATTTTATTGATCCCCATGTTCTCAAATGTAAAACTATATTCATGTAAAGGAACATGGGTACAGGTTAAAAGGAGGGTAGCTCTATGTGTCAAAATTATGTTTTACATAATATTGAAATTGTATAAAAGTATAACTTGATTCACAAAACAAATTTTATCACCCTATTAACATAGAGTTGATAAACTGGAACCCATTTAGATTTGCTTCTTTGTGGGATGGCAGAGGACAACAAGAATTAGTTTTCTATCTACACCTCATGGCAGGTCATTGTTATCAAACATACATCCCTTCCATTCTTTTGGTGCTTAAGAAACCTGACATTCACAATCTGTCCTGACTCCTATTTTCCTAAGAGCCTGCTGTGGTTTTAACGTGATGTTGCACAGTCTCTGACTTTGGTGCTTGAGCATATTTATCCACAGCTGGCTGCACTGTGTGTCCCAGCTGCCACGCCATCCCTGCGTCCCCCTAGACTCTGAGCCTCCATTAGGTTGCTCTGCCATGTGTTTTGTCACAGACCTGAGAAAAGTAAGGAATGCACAATTGTTATCAAAATTAAGAGTTTATGTCCAGTTTTTCTGGATCGATATTGATTTATATTTTATCAAGAAGGTTAACAAAGCTAAGAGAGCACTTGTATTTTGTTAAAAGGTAGCTTGACTAACAAACAGTCCAGGAAGAGAAAGAAATGTTAAGTACGCACTTATTTTTTCCAAAAAAAAAAAAAAATGGAAAAAATACCCAAAGGTTCACGTTTTATTTCAGTAGAGGAAACATTCTACAATGTTTGTTAGAGAAAAAGCAAGCAAAGACTAGAGGTCAATGCTCATACCCTAGGGGGCAAAGGAAAGAGAGAGAGACAGACAGAGAGAGAGAGAGAGAGAGAGAGAGAGAGAGAGAGAGAGAAAATACCCCTGTTCAGGTTCTCACTTGCCACATCTTGAATGTTTTGAAAAGAGATCACGGGAAATTTCAGTATCTCTAAATGTCTTTTTTTTTCCTTTGAAGACTTCCTGGGACTTATATTTTTCAGTACTTTTTTTCTTTTTTCTCCTTTATTTTTTATTTCTTCAACTTACATCTCAATCGCAGTCCCCTCCCTATTCCCCCTCCAGTCCCACCCTCCCACCCTCAACCCCCCATCCTCTTCCCTTTTTTTTTTTCTTTTAAGTTTAAGGTATATCTTATTTCCCCCTACAGTTTCTCCTTTCAGTCCAACAAATGGCTCTTTCTCTTATAATAATAAATACAATACAGTACAACAGAGGTAATTAGGCCACAGTTATGAGGGTTATATGGCTTAACGTACATTCCCAATGACCAGTACATATGTATTTGGTACCTGACTTTAACATTCTACTATCTAAACATCTCCATGAGTTTAAAGTTCTAATTTAAACTTGATTGGAAATACTTAAACTATACAAAATCATATATATGCAATGAAATTGTTTGGTTTTTTATAATTTTCACTTTTATCCTATTTATTTTAATCACTTTCTTGTAATGATCATCACATAGTAGACACTCAAACATTTTCCCACTCCTGAATTCTGTGCAGTAAATTTTCTATACCGTTGGAATGGCTGTTCTGTAGTCATTGGACTTTGCTTGGTGTTTTACACATGAATTATCAGTTACTTTCTTATGGACTTATCCACTATGCCCGCATAAATACTGTGATGGAATTGAAGCTCGAAAAAAATTAACTTTATATTTTTTTTCATGGCTGTGTCCTTTGCCTTTTCATTACTTCCTTGTCACACGTGTTGTCCTTTCTTAGTTTTCTGTATAAATATTATACTTTGCTCCCAAACACACACAGAAACAAATAAAGAAGCATAATTATCAATTTAAAAGGTTTAAATGAAAAAAATGATAGAGCCTTTCCTGTCACACTTATAGAAATATAATCTGGAAGGACTTTCAAATGTAGAGGAGTTAGATTTAGACTAGAATACATAGTAGACCCATGGGTATTACTCCAGGTGGTTCTGAAAATGCTCCTTTCCTCCAGAATATGTAGAAGTTTCTGGAAATAATTTTGTTTTTTACAACTGGAAGAAAGAAATGATGGTGTTCACTACCTTTCAGTGCACAGAATTCCCCCTTACCACATGATAAATCATTACCAAGCACAAAAGGTTAACAGTGAAGTTTCAACAACTATCTTGTAAAAGGTTCCAGAATTACACATAATAACTATGCTCTAAAATCTGTCAGCACAAGAAAAATATTTTTCTTAATGCTCATAAAAATTTCTTTAAATAAATTGTAAGGTAATTTTCTAATAGGGACATTTATATATCAACTTAAAACACCTATAATGAGTATGAATATTGTGATTTCATCTAGATTTTACTTAAAATGCATTTTTCTCATTATTAACTTTTACTTCAGGCAAATGCACCAAATTATGGTCCTATTTTCTTATTTCATACAGAAGATAGAGGAATGCTTCCATTTCTGCACCGTTACAAAGAAATCCACTATAATATTCAGAAGGACCAAGAAGAACAAACAGGACTAACCTGCACAGTGTCACCATCATTATCACTGCTTAGATGGGATTATATGAGCACCCAAACACTGTGTTATTAAAATTGGAAAAGGCTAAGGAATCTTCATAGTATACTACTGAATTTCAATGTGATAGGATACATAAATAATCTTGGAATTTCCTGCTGACTTGGTTGATATCAGGAAACTTTGTGTTACAGCTACTTGGAACAATGAGCAAAAGCTACCTTTCTCCAGAGGAGACACAGAAAAAATGCTGATTTAAAAAAGCAACTTGGAGTGTTACACAGGAACCATATTCTTTGATGCAGTTGGGGAAGTTGTACTATAGATGCCCTTCAGTGAGCCGCAAAGAGTCAGATCATCTCCTTAGATGCAGGTGAGAACAATCACCTAACAAAAAATGGCTAATCACATGTGTAATTCTGACAATTTTATCATATTATATAGGACTGCATTTTAGCCTGGAGAAAGACCCTATGGAGATGACCACAAGGAAAGAACTCCTGTCTTAAATCTTAATGTAACCACAGACATGGTTTGTAAGACAAATCTTCATCTAAAATGACATTCTTTAAACACCTGAAAGACTTTGGAAAGTGAACACTTCCTTAGTCAAACCTCCAAGTCAGAGCATATCCCATATAATTCCCTGAGTTTTAACTGGAGATACTCTGAGCAGAAAACTCAGGTAAACCTTTCCTTACCTAAGGAGAATGTAAAATATTATGTATATTATGGAAAAGCCACAGGAGGTATGATAATTTGGTATGCCATACGATTAAAAAAAAAAAAAGGTTAGCCAATGATATCACTAGTGACCCGAGAATGGAAGTAAAGTCTCAGATATCTAAATAATTATCAAGGGAATCCAGAATACAAGCAATTTTGACAGTTCAGACATCCATTATTTTTGTGTAATATAGCTATCTTACAATCTGGTTTCACAGAAATGTGAACACACATATACATATATTGGATCATAGGAGAACAAAGCTAATAACAGCAGCAAAAATACATTTTTATTATTCTACTGACAATTTAAAACTGATTCACAATAATAAACTATATGTTCACATAAGAATTTTATATATATGATTCAGGGATAAATGAGAATCAACTTTGTCACTAAGCAGGAACTCTGTAATTGGTGACCCTTCTATAGCATCTTTGTACAGTAGTTTTTATGTCATATAAAAACATTTTAAAGCTTTTAAGGTTACAGTAATTATCACAGGTACATGAAAAATGAGGATATGACCAAGTATAATAACAAATTAAATGGACTCAGGAAAACCTTCTTACAGTTGAATAATTTGAAGTCGTGCTCAAATTTGAAAGACTTGCATGCTTCAGTTACACTTTTTCTTTCTTTTTTAAACTGCCAAGATAGAAGGCCATTTCAGTTGATTAATAAAATATATCTCTTGGTGGAATTGTATCTAAGTATGAAGAGCAACATGATAGTCATCAAATAATCTTCATGAAGTGCTACATTTCTGTGTAGTAGATATGTGAAAAAACTATGAACAAAAGAAAGACAATTGCCTGAGAAGGTAACAGCATTTACAGAGGCCACACCCATCCTTTGAACCTAATCAAGTCCAAGAGGAATGGAGATTTTCAAATGAGAGCTGGTGATTGTGTTATTATAAAATATACAAGGCTTTAATAGATCACATTCTTATTTTAGTGGTATGATGATACAATATGGAACAACATTTACACTAATGTCTTGTTTCATGCAAATGTGTCATATTGTTGTGATAGCGAATGATTTACTGTTATAGTACTTAGGCAAACATCTAAATAAAATATTAGGTAAGAAAACCATCCTGATAATTATTGACAATGTAGAGAAATACCAACAATACAGACTTATTTCAAAAAAGTCAGAAAAGAAAAACTGGATAATAGGTTAATCAGATAAATTTTACTTTATTTATCTGCACTAAATAAAAAATGGACATACTTGTTCTCATAATAAAACTAAATTATACTTATTAAAAGAATTTCTTACAAAGAATGTAGAATTCCACATCTTTAGATATTGTTGCTTTCAAGTGATTTAATCTCTAAGGAGAACAGAACGCCATATCTTTTGAAGCAAATAATAACTGCTGAGAATTTTCACTGTGGATTCTGTCTTAAAAGACTCTCAATAAAAAACAAATGCCTTTAAAGAATATCCTTCTTTAATATAAGATTCCAAAACCAAAGATGAGCCTGGAAGGTTATCTGTCGTCTTCCAACTCAGTACTATCTTGATGTGAAACCCCTCAGGCAACAAATCACTACAGCATGGTATCAAAAGAAAAAAAGAGAGAGAGAGAGAGAGAAAACACAAGGTAACACTACTTTGAAGGTGTCTTTGGACAAGAAGATTAATGATGAATTTTTTAAAAAGCCTGAAAAACATACTACAGTAAGAATGACAACAGAAAGCACCAGGTTGTTTCTGGAGAATTCTGACTGAACATATCCAAGCAAGTACCCATGAAAGGGAAGAACCACTCTCACCCTTAACAGCAAGTGTCACAGGAAGAGGCTGCTGATTGTGGTGACAGAGGTTACTGTTTTACATCCTTGTTCCACAGTTGCCAAAGGGAAGAGGAGACTCATTTTAGGAACAGGTGTTTTTCTTAGAAGCAAATCAAATAGAGAAGGTATTGGTAGTAATGTTAATTCTATCAACATGCAGCTTGCAAAGCTCAAATAAAATAGATAAACAAATTCAAATAATCCTGAGAAGCAAGTGCCTCCTGCAGCTCTCCGAGCTTTCTGAAGAGGCGGTGGTGACAGGGCATACTTCACCAGCTCTCTGGAGTGTCATAGTTTAATGGCATTTCCCAGCCATGGTGCATCACATCCCATTACACCCACAGTGCCACTGAGTAAGCCACATCACCATAAAGAGATAACATCGTATAATGAGGGAGACATGCATACCCAGTGTAATGTGACATACAAGAAAATCAATGCAGCATACCACGAAAAGTACCCCCTCTTTGGAAAGGGGTACCTGTGGGCTCTTCAAATGAATTTACAGATCATTCATTTTCTACATAATTTTACTGTATTTAATTTCTGTGCATCTGCAAGCTTCCATAGAGAAATCTCATGTTGAATTTGAAAGCTGTGCAATTGCACAACCATACTTCTTCTCCAGAGGAAGCTGTGTAGTAAAATGCAAATATGTAACATAAAATATTTGAAGGAATTTAAAGTAGGGCAAGTATTTCTTTCTTTCTTTCTTTTTTTTTTTTTAGAAAGAATGTCCTCTTTACAATTACTGTGTAAAGGGCCACAGATTCCATAAATTAACTGACAATATCATAGCTTCTATACATTGAAAATGAAAATACCTTGAAAATAAATAAATGGCTATTGTAAAAGACCTAAAAGTCAGAATTCATCAAGAAAGGCTCCATAATACATGGGGTGTTGGGGGAATTAGACTCTAAAGCAAGAAGGCCCTGGGGAGCACAATTACAGGAGAGAATACAATCCCAGCTCAGAAAGCAAAGAACCTTTACACTCTATGCAACAAGCATACTAATGTACTCTAAAAGCTGTTAGTGAGTCCAACAACACTCCAGCTGAAACAAGAGCAAGGAGATATAGAGGACCTATAGAAAACTGGGTACTGAGAAAATGAAATACGGAGCAGCTAAGAAGTATTGAAGGCATCTCAGAGTCTAGCCAGGAAGGGGGATTGCTGAGCAGAAGTCTGAAGTTCAAAGTAGAAAGACATACCTATTATCACCGAATTACTTGAACATATTTTTAAGGTGACATTAGGTTGTCGATGATATAAATATCTTATAATTATATATGATAAATTATATATATCATTAATTTCCTACATAATTTTACTGTATTTAATTTCAGTGTATCTGCAAGGTTCCACAGAGAAATATATATATTTATCTTTGTGGTATTGTTCTCAAAATACAGTCATGGAAATTTAGGGAGCTAGACGTTAAATATTATTGAGTGTAATGGAAGGAAATGTTTCAAAAGCCTTTGATTTACATTTTTGCAAGTCCACCTTGCACACTGATAGTGGAACTGTGTTTCAGGACACCTCGCATTTGACTCTGATTGTCTTGAGTTTCAGGAAGGGTCACACTGAAGCAATGCTAAGATCTTGAGTTGTGTGTAGAACACACCAAATAATTATGTTTATTTTCTTCTCACTTCAAAAAGTATCTCCTATTTATTATGGCTCTCTTGGTATGGACCTAGAGATAAAATAGGGAAATTTTCATACTTTACATAGAAGCTATGTTAGACTTGAAGGAGTGGAAATTAGATATTGTTGCAATTGTTTTATCACTATCTTTTATTGCTGTCTTTTTAACTGTTATTATTATAGAACAAGATGTATAAAATGAAACCTATTATCTGAAGAAGTTTCCAGTTACTAGTGAACCCTTCTTAACTGTAAGCACAGTATTATATAACAACTCTATGGATTTCTTCGTCTTGTGTGATTAAACTTTTTAATATTTATTTATTTATTATTGAATTTTTGAGACACAAGTTGTCTTCCAACTTATGGCAACCATCATTCTTCAGCCTCGAAATGTTGGAACTATAGGAGTGTGCCACTACAACTGTCTAACTTTCTGCCCATTAAATGGTATCTCTCCATTTCTCCCTCTTCACATTTATTGGCAACCAATTCTATTTTATGCTTAAATAATTTTTAAAATGTTAGATACCTCATACAGCCAACCATGCAATATTTATATTTCCAAGAGAGGCTTGGTTTACACAGCAAAATACAAGGTTCACTCACGCTGTTATATATGACTGGATTCCCTTCTTTTAATGACACAATAATATGTTTTATGTGTTTAAGTAAAATTTCATATGTTGTGGAAAGAAGCCACTATTATTCAGGTCTTAATAACACTTTTCAATTATTGTATGTTTCCTTGTCTATGTCTTTGTAATTAAAATAATAACAACATGTATTAAAAATAATGTAAATATTATTACAGATTTTTGTTGTAACTAATAGCATACTTATCAAATCCTTCAATTTTCAACCTCAATTATGTATGTATTCAGTTTTTACTTGCTGAACAAATTCTGTTAGTCTGTGTAGGAGTACATTATTTGAACATTTTTATCAACAAGTCTCTAATTAGTCCATTAAAATTAAATTACTTTTAATTTTCAAACATAAAATTCAAATAATATATAATTTGTAGAATTTTATAGATTTATATATTTGGCAATTATGAATATATTATATGTCTCTGTTTTTGCTCTGTAACACTTATATTGAAAGGCTAAAATCAAGGAAATTGATTACCAAAAATGGTAGCTATAACTAATCTGTTTTATGCTCAAGCCCCAGGAAGACAACATCATAAATCTCTGGATTTTTTCTAAGGTCTATAGCATAGGATAGTTCCATGACTTCTCAGCATTAATAAATAGTAACTCCTCTTTGTGAAAGATACACTGAGAATTCTACTTTAATAAATGTCACACTCAGGGTAACATTCTTGAAGCTGTTCCTCCCTAACTTTCTCCTTATCTGTTGTCTCTACTTCAAGAGCAAGAACCAGTGAACATTCAGAAGCCTTCTACAAAGAGACATGTTTAGTAGATACACAGTTATAAGTGAAGTTAAAGAATCTGATTCTGTAAAACTGACAGTAATGTGACTGGATTTCCCCTTCTCTATCTCCAAGATGCAGCCAAAGACATTATAAAGAGAATTAATCAAAAAAGGGCAGGACACTACATACTCATCAAAGGAAAAATTCATCAAGATGACATCTTAATACAAGGGCACCTACATTGGTAAAAGAAACATTACTAAAGCTTAAACCACACATTGATCCCCACACATTCATCGTGGGAGACTTCAACACTACACTTACACCAGTGGATAGGTCATCCAGACAGAAACCAAACAGAGAAATAGTGAGACTAATAGAGGCCATGAACCAAATATACATAACAGATATCTACAGAACATTTCACCCAAACCCAAAAGAATACACCTTCTTCTCAGCACTTCAGGGAACCTTCTCCAAAGTTAGCCATATAATTGGTCACAAAGCAAGAGTCAACTGATAAAATAAAGTTGAAATATGAAACCCAACCTTTTAAAATTATTAAACACTTATTTATGAATAACTATATTCACTTATAAACAAATATAAACACTTAACTACTAACCCTACAAAGGCCTACAACCCCTATTACCTACACAATAAACCTACTGATAACTATTACAACTATTTTCATAACCTTTTAGAAGGATACAGTCTCTGGGGCAGGTCCTCATTTGTCAGGAACACAGTCTCAAGGGTAGACCCTTTAATGCACTTAGCAGTTTTTTTTTTCTCAGATGTAGATTCGTCAGGGTAAATTGGCTATGACAACTTCACCTTAAATAAGGCTTGAGGCTTTCTTCTCTCTGGGAGACCTCAGTCGTCTGTGAACCAACTTATTTCCTTTGTATCAGCAACCCTGCTGCTATGCCTCAGTCTTTAAAGTCAGCCACAGTTTCTTTTAGGCCACTGTTCAGACAAGTCAGACCCCTCTAGGCAAAAGCTGAGCCACAGGGTTTAGTCCTTGGCCTTTTACTGTCTTGCTTAGACTTTCTCTGCTCACCAGCTTCTTTCTGCCTCAGGGAGATCTGGCCATCAGTCCACCAGCATTTTCTCCATCAGAGGATACAAACTACTCATTGTCCTTTCTAGCAAGAGGACTTATTAGCATCAGAGCTCTCTAGCATGCAGCTCTCTAGCATGGGGCCCCCTTGGTTCCATCCACTTGTCCTTAAATGGGATCTCTCCTTGTTCCACCTGCTTCAGCTTAATCTGGGCTCTGCCCACTTAGCAGCTGAAAACAATGCCAGGCCATAAACCTTGATTTTAGTCCATAAAGTCTTTCCTTGTTTCACCTAGCTTCAACCTTGTTTTTAGTCCATAAAGACTCCCCTAGTTTCACCTAACTTCATCCTTGCTTTTAGTCCATAAACTGATAAGCTGATTGCCCACAGCCAAGTTGATCTTCATGCCCTGGATTAAGAGACTGTATCAGAAACCTCAAGATATTTACTAAATCTAATTTATATTAATCTATCTCCCTACAGAAATAACCCTGTGTATTTTATTGGAATGCCATGGATTAAAGCTTGGACTTCAACAACAATGGAAATAGAAAAGAGCCTACAAGTTCATGGAAACTGAACAACTCTCTACTCAATGACCACTTGATTGGGGAACAAATAAGGAAGGAAATCAAAGGCTTCCTAAAATTCAATGAAATCAAAGGCACAACATGAACTTATGGGACACAATGGAAGCAGCGATAAGAGGAAAGTTCATAGTACTAAGTGTGCTTTTAAAAAGAAATTGGAAACAGTTCATATTAGCAACTTAACAGCACAAATGAAAGCTCTGGAAAAAAAAAAAAAGCAAACACTTCCAAAAGGAGCAAATGGCAGAAACTCATCAAACTCAGGGCTGAAATCAATAACTTAGAAACAAAGAGAACAATACAAAGAATCAACTAAATCAAGACCTGGTTCTTTGAAAAAATAAACAAAATAAACAAACGGTTAGCCAAACTAATTAAAAGACAGAGAAAAAATATCCAAATAAACAAAATCAGAAATGAAAAGGGGGAAATAGCAACAGACACTGAAGAAATCCAAGGAATCATTAGGTCTTACTTCAAAAAATTGTAGTCCACAAAATTGGAAAACAAATGAAATGTTAATTTTCTTGATAGATTATAAGTACAAAGGTTAAATCAAGATCAGGTAAACAAATTAAACAGTGCCATAACCCCTAAGGAAATAGAAACATTCGTTAAAATCTCCTAACCAAAACAAGCTCAGAGCCAGATGGTTTCAGCACAGAATTCTACCAGACCTTCAAACAAGAGATAATACCAATACTCCTCAAACTCTTCCACAAAATAGAAACAAAAGGGAAACTGACAAATTCATTCTATGAGGCCATTGTCACCCTGATACCTAAACCATACCAAGACCCAACAAAGAAAGAGAATTTCAGATCAATTTCTCTTATGAACATTGATGCTAAAATAATAAAATCCTTGTAAAAGGAATCAAAGAATACATTAAAATATCATACACCATGATCAAGTAGGCTTCATCCAGGGATGTAGGAATGGTCCAACATATGAAAATCTATCAACATAATACACCATATAAACAAGCTGAAAGAAAAAAACCACATGTTTATCTTGCTAGATGCTGAAAAAGCATTCAACAAAAATAGCCCCAAATTGTGAAGGGATTTTCTTAGGTGTAGGTCTAAGACATATGGTCTAAGATTCCTGGCACCAATCTTGGTACAGGTCTTTACTTTTGTGACAATGTATTAACACTGCATTAGCCATTAGCTGAAAAAATTAGGTATTCTTTGAGGAGTTCTTTTGTTTTTATACATGTGCATTTTGGTCTACTCACTAGTTTTGTATTTTAGAGATCACTCTAATTTCAGAAAAAAATAAGATTATTTTACTAAAATTAGCATTATTACATTCTGTCTTTTGCTTTTTTTCTTAATTTTTTTTTTTAATACAAGAACCCACACTAGTCTGGTACACCATATGAAGCCGAGGCTTCCCTCCAACTCCTAGACGCTCCTACCCTAAAATTCCTAAGTGCTGAGATTTCATGTATAAGGCATCACTCTAATCTCTCTGAATTTTTAAAACAGCATTTCTAATAGTAGATTTATTCTTTTACTTTATTTGGTCTTCATAAAAGCAAAGATTGTTCTACAATTGTGCCTCCAAAGGAAGGTAATTTGAAAGTCACAGTCAGTTGTTGGGACATGAAATATTGTAAAGTTTGGGAGAAGTTGTCTAAATATTTCAGACTTGATGGGATGAAGACATTGCATGAAATGGTCAATCAGAACAAGAAAGTCATTTTTTTCTAAATTCCTTTAATGGCCTATTTTTTTTTCTTTATTAATAGACAAAGCTACTTCATGAGCACAAAACTCCACTTAAAAGTATTTTTAAATAAAAAATGAAGTTATGTACTTTCCACAAGGTTCTCAGTCTTCATTACCCATCATAAGTAACCTTTTAACAAGCTCTCTGTGGACACAACCACTCATTCATCACGTCATTCGATGTACTTGACCTCATTCTGCTGAAAAGAAAATCATCCTACACATTGAGGTGGCTTCTATTTTTATTTTAAATTGCAGACCAAGAGAGTAAAAAAGAAGAAAAAGAAAGTTACTCCACGTTCTGATCAAAATGGGTAGATGAGTGACTTTCAGGAAACAAATGGAAGTCATATGCATTTAATTGTCAGAAGTTTGCATGCAAGTTTTATTCACTTAATGTTAAAACTAATGAATGTAACCTTCAGAATTCTCACATTTTGTGCAGCAAAAGAGGAGAGGAGTGCTCTCAGAAATGGCTCTGCATTGCTTGCTAAAAGGATGAAGCATCTTTATATATATCCTAAATGAAATGAGGAAAGTAAAGGAGGACCACATTCAGGTACAGAAATATCCTCTGAGCACACATCTTTGAAGCAGATGTCAAGGATCTTTATTGCTAAAAAGAAAACATTTTGATAGACATTGAACTCAAAAGAAAAATAAAATGCTATATTATTTTTAACTACACTGGACTGTGTAATAACTCTTCCACTCTTACGTTTCAAACTTTGTTTTTATATGATGACAGTGACATTTTATATATTTATCCCACAGTTTTAACAGCTCCTAAATATTCATAATGCTAATTTTAAGTCACAGCATGATTTGTTAATTCTTATAACTCTGCCAAACCTTGATAAATTGGGCTAAATTTGAACCAGATTTCCTAGGCTTTGCAGGGACATATTAATTCAATATTATTACTGTCAAGTGTAAAATATGTTCCAAAGCCCTGCATCACATGGCACCAGGCACTCCATTCCCTTACACTGACTGACTTATCTACCACTGAAATAACCAATACTGTTTTCTATTGCTCTTGTATTTAATGAAGTTCATTCTTTGGACCAGCGTTGTATAGGGAAAGAGAATAAAGGAAACTGACAATGTTAAATAGCTTATGCGGTTAACAAATTTAAATAAAATGAGCCACCATGTTTCACAGAATTCAGACCTGCCAAGAATGAAGCAGCTAATTCAGGTTGTTTAGATCAATGATAAAAACTGGCAAATTACTGTAGATAAGCATACTATAAACATGTCTATTATTTTTTGTAGGAGCATTTCAAAGGAAATAAATGTACTTTAAATGTTTCTGTCATTTACTGTATATTAAAATGTATCAATATAAAACCAAGGAAATCTTATTCCTAGAACTTGGATTCTCTTAGATCATCATTTCATGCTTGTAGCAAATCCAAAATTGATTTTGATTTTACCTCTGTAAAAGGATGTGCTCATTGCTTTATCATCTGACTAATATCTAAGCAACTTTATAGCATGCAAGGGCTGAAATTTTAACACTAACATGGTTTTGAGTGTCAATTACTCAAAAGACAAATGGTATGACTATTTTTTCCAGTAAAACACTCCTCATGTAATTTTATTCTTTGTTGACCAAATACAAATGACTGTATGAAGTTCTTTCTCCACATGGATATTTTGCTTACTCAGCTGAATCTGAACTTAGTCAAATCACCTTAATTTGGAAAATCTTTCTTCTGTAATTCTCATTTCCCCTTTTCTGTCTTAGACTGCATGAACTGATTCTATCTTGGAATAAAAGACAAACAAGTTCCATATTCCATACTTCTCCCACCGACTGCGATTCCATTTCACCTCCTCTTTAGAACAAAACTTTTTGTAATTTCTATTGGCGTTTTCCTCAAATTCCTTTGGAATATGTGCATTTTTTTTCTGTACAGTGTTTTTAAAATGTGCTTGCTTCTTCGGGGAAAGAGGCTTTATTTTTAGTGGCCTGATCCAGAGACAAAACTAAGCAGAAGATCCAGAGGTATCCTCTCTTCTCCAAGTGACTTCAGACATCCTCTAGATGACTCACTCCAGAACTGTACACTAGATTTTACAATCCATGAAACAACATTTATATGTCATTATTGATTAAATTCTATAGTTAACAGGTTCATTAGGGCTCATTCTGGAAGTTTTAAAATCTACAGGTTTTGACAAATTTATGAAGAGACATATCCATTATTTTAGCATCAGATTAAATGTTTCAATCAAATAATATCCCTTTGTGGTTTATTACAATGACTGATCTTGTTAATGTTTTCATACTTCCATCTTCAACATAAATTTTAAATAATTTAAAGTATTCTAAATCATATTTTATACATTATTTTTGTTAGGTTAAATAATAAGTTTGCTAAGCAGTCGTCATTGGGAAGCCACTTTTTTGTGACCTTTGCTTAATATTTCAATTAGTTGGCAGATAATTCCTCCCTCTTAATTGAGAAACTCACTTATTTTGGCTTTTTAAGATGGTATCTTCTGATGGTTAATCTTTTATAACTTATTCTTTGAGAAGTTAATATATGTATATAATAACACCACAACCACCTTCATTTCCCCTTTAAATTCCCATAGATTTGTCTCCTTGTAAACTGCATGTTCAGTTTTCTTATTTCAAATAATTCAGTAAGTTTTTCTAGTCCTATTCAAATATGTATGGGTATGGGGCCATACACTAGAGCATGGGCCACCTACCAGTGGTCAAACCTCTTTAAAAGAATAATTATCCATCCATCCAACTCTCAATGGATCCTCAGTTAGTAATGGAGATTTGTGGAACTCACCCCAATCCTTGATAGTTACTTTGGATTGTTACCCTGATTGGATTTGTAATTGCCCTGCATATATCAACGAGGGTCTCTCTAGATTTGTTTAGTTGAACTGGGAAGAACCATCCTAAATGTTACCTAAAGGTAACATCAAGAGACTTGCATAGCTCATTATGTTTGCTAGGATTCAAACTTGGGTCTTTTGAAGATCACTATATATTTAAATTAATAACAACATTACAGCTTTCTCGACATTTTTATTTATTCTCATTCAGTGACTATCTTCTTATGATAAGCTTTTTAAATGATAGGTTACCCTAGGGCTTTTGATGTGTTTTTTTTCTACTGCATTATAACTATATCCAGTCTAATCTGTAGTCTTTAGTTGAAAGATTAAAAATAACATCTATCTGTTAATATCACCTTTAATCTTATGGGAATTTATTCTCATTACAAAATAGAAGAAATACATTTGTTACTATCTAAAAGTACAGGATACTACATGTAAAGAAATGAGACAGTTTTTGTAAATGATGAGAAAAATATTGCAAACATCCTAAGACTTTGCAAATACACTTAGTCACTTGGTGTGACTTATGTGGCTTTGCTTTGTTCTTAATATACTGTGGGTTCTGAGAAAGACAGTAACATGGAATCATCAATGAATATAATCAAAAAATTGTGATTAAATCAAGAAATGCCATTCTTTTAGAAAGGGCTTAATAAGGCAGACAACCTATGCAACCTATGCACAGTAAATAAAACAAACAGAGCTGTGGCTTAATATTAATATAATGGTCCCATTGAAAGCCAAATCTCCACCTTCCCTAGTCTGCCATAACTTATCTACTTTTTTCACTATGATGATTTCCATCCATACCTGACAGTAAGGACTGCTAAAACGCAATCACAGAGTTATGGAGACCATGTAGGGAGCAGAATGAGAAATGCTTGGGAGTCTACCTAAAGCATCCTCAGCAGAGACATGGTGGGAAATTATCCTGTTATAAGCCAGCACCACAGAGGTGATATTACAACACTGACATGGCATAGAAGGGTGACAAGCCAGCACCACAGAGGTGATATTACAATGCTGACATGGCATAGAAGGGTGACCACTGAAAAACCAGGTAAGATCCTACAAAGGGTTAGCTGCCTCCTTGGCACACAGTGTTAATCTTGAGATGGGGCCCAGTGTCAGAGGTAGCATGAAGTAAGTCATGATGGTATCTTTTATCTATATGCTTTAACTCTTAATCATTCAGGCTGGTAGCCTTGCTATCCATTCTGACTGTAAATCTTCTAGGTTGGTGGCCTTGTTATGTACTTTAACTTTGAATCTGCCAGGCTGATAGTCTTTTTCACCAGGATGGTGGCCTCTTTACACATGCTGGTAGCTTTGCTATGTATTCTAACTCTGAATCTGTCAGGCTGATAACCTTTCTACTCAGACTGGTGACCTTGCTATGTACTATATTCTAACTCTGAATCTGTCAGGTTGACAGCCTTTTTAGCCAGGCTGGTAGCCTATTTACTTACTTTACTTTTAAATCTGTCAGGCTGGAGGTTATAAAAAGAAAAATCTAGCAACTTAATTACTTATACTAGGGAAAAACTTCAGGCACTTTTACGCAAAAACAAAGGGCTACAGAAACACAGAGGCTCAGAGGCTCATTAACTCCTCATGAGCCAGTGAGAGAGAGAGAGAGAACCAAGCATTCCCACACATTTCATAGTTATCAATTCATACACACAAACAGGCAGACAATCAGACACACAGACACATATTTGGTGGATGTTGAAAAGTTCCAACTTCACACCATGCCACATACATAATTAAACATATACAAATTTGGTGGATGCTGAAGCTGTTCAATTCCCACACCTGTCCACACCATACACACAATTTCATATATATACATATTTGGTGTATGGAGGAGCCTTTTAATCCCCACATCAGTCCAAACCATACACAATTACATGTATATATATCTAGTGGATGAAGAAGGGGTGCAGTTCCCACACCAGTCCACCTTTTTTATTTCTCCCTCAGCTTATACAGTCCAGCAGTACAAAAATCGCAATGTGGTTACATTCTATTTTTCTTTAAGTGAATGGCTACAATGAGTGTACATGGAAAAACATATATTTCCCATTATCTTCACATGACCAACTTTTAAGCATTAGGGTGAAAGGCACATGTGAAAAAAACAAATTATTCCCAAGTACATTTGTAACTAAGCAACTAGCTACAGGTTAACAAAGTGTGAGCCAGCTAGGTACTTTCTCACCCTGTTCTTTCTTTACTGAAAGGCTGCAGCTTTCGGTTACAAAGAAAAAAATCAATTACCTTAAAAGACAGTTATAAACATCTTAAAAGAATCACAAATCTAAACTTTTATGTAAAAAAACAATCAACCATTCCTATTTTAAATCCTCAAGGTGTGTATCCACTCATTAACAATTTTATTAAATCATATCAGGAAGCTGAGGGTAAAAATGGGTACAAGAAATTAATCATCACTCTGACCATCAACAGAGCATTAACAAGGGAGAGAGGCACATCATCCCGTGCCCGTCAGGCTGCTATTGTGTTTGCTTACTAACCTCAAAAAGTCACTGGCTCACTTATTAAGAGTGTGTTTTTCTGAATTAAGAATTGTTTCTAAGATTTTTCTACTTCAGAGCCACTAGAAGAAGCACTTTCACTTGACCTTACTGATCTAATTTACCAAACTCTTTCTAAAGGTGGTAGTCATTGCTAACAATCTATATCTCTAAATTCTTTCCAAGGCTTGTTGTTGTTGCTAACACTCTACATCTCTAAGTTCTTTCTAAGAGTGATGGTTCAAGCATTAATCTGCTCCAGCAGCAGTACCTGAAAAAGATCAAGCATTATTATTGTGAGCCTCAATGATACTGCCCAGTGAGGGACTAGAAGGCCCCTGAGAGTTTTTACACAGCTCATAGATCATGAGAGATGTGATATGAGGGCAGTAAGCAGAACAAATCTCCACAACAGCATGAGGCCTCAGGGCTCTGCCTCTCCAAGCACACCCATCATGGCTATGCTAACCAGTGGGGTGTGCTTCATGAGTTTTAAAGCTGTTCTGGTGTTCCTCCCACGTGACCCCCAGCAAGATCCAAAGACTCATGAGATAATATCAAAATATTCAGGACACTTATGAAATCATCACAATGCAAAAACAATAAATATTTCAAGATAAATTAGAAAATCAGGTGTCAGTTGTGATCACTGAAATGATAAAACTACTAGAATTTTGACAAGGGTTTTAAAGCAGTCACATTAAAAAATAACAAAACGAGCAGTTACAAGCCTGCTCTACGAGAATGAAAACATGCAAAGCATAACCAATGTAAAACACAAACAACCACACATTCACTTTAGAGCAAAAAACTAAAAACTAAAGGGAAAAGCAATATAATAAAATATTACATATAACCAACAATAAAATCAATATGTAATCAACTACAAGATAACTCAGGCAGTAATCTAGTGCATGGAAGCAGACAATCCACGTCAGTCAGAGATTTAACTAAGGCAAATGAACATTATACACCCTCATAAGATAAGCACAGTGTCCCAAATTTTGTATCATTTCAGAATCTATTATGAAAGAGGAGGAAAGCAATGCTGAAAACACATTTGAAGTATATTTAGAAAGCTCTATTATTTATTTTAATAAACAAAAATTCATAAATGTAAACTTAGAGAATCACTACCTCAAATGGGATTAAAAAACAACAACAATTACATTTCAAGACATGTCACATCTGAGAAAACTAAGGGCAAAGAAGAAATGTTGAACAAAGATATAATCATCATCTAGACAGAGAAAAGTAGTCCCAAACACCGATGACTTTTCTTTAGGAGCCACTGGAACCAAGTAGAAACAGAGGCTATCTCCCAAGTGTTAAATCAAAGGATCTAGTTCCCTACTAATAAAAAGTGACTCCGGGCGGTGGTGGCGCACGCCTTTAATCCCAGCACTTGGGAGGCAGAGGCAGGCGGATCTTTGTGAGTTCGAGGCCAGCCTGGTCTACAAAGCGAGTCCAGGACAGCCAGAGATATTCAGAGAAACCCTGTCTCAAAAAAAAAAAAAAAAAAAAAAAAAAAAAAAAAAAAAAAGTGACTCATGTTCTATGGATTTCTTTAATCTTTGTAGTCCTTGATTGGGTTAGGTTTTGAGCAAAGCATCATCATTCTGTGACTATTGTTAGAAATATCTTCATGGAAACTGAAACATTTATTCTAATATTTGCTCATTTATTATGTTTATTTAAAAGTATTACAATAAAAGAAAGCTACAGTTAGATATCAAAACCAAATACTAGGAAAAAATATTTGTGTCCAAGTCATTGTTTAGCCTCTTAACAGTTCTAAACAGGGCTAGTATCTTTAATCTATAAATTTATGTGGTTCATTATTTACACTTAATGATAATATCTGTTTTATATTACTCAAGATGATGAAAAGATGGCCTAAGATTTATACTGTCCTTTTACAAAATAGTAGGATTTTGTGGAGATGAAGATTATTTGAATCATTAAACACATTGTACATGATATTTTAGTTTGGGAGGGAGAAGAAAAACTATTTTATCTCTTAAATTATTAAATTAAAGAAGCACTTATATACATTAATAAATTTAAGGAAACAACTCTATGTCTATAGAATATGTAAATAGACTTCTATGGTATTAGCAAGGATCTCGCTATTAAACACAATGATGTAAGTCCTGTTTCTGCCACATTTTATTCACTTGTCCAACAGTTTATAAATACGTAAAAATTAGTTTAATTATCACTTAACTATGTCTTCAATAGAAAGTGGTATATCTCAAATAAATATAATTTATTCAAAACACTTGCCCAAAGTATGATAAATAACATAGCATACTTCAAGGTACCAGAAGTTTACTATTATTAACAATTAAGAGAATAAATATTCTTGATATGTTAGCTATCTTTTTCTCACTATGATACAGGGCCCACAAAAGCTATTTGAGGTAGGAAGGATTTATTTGGGCTGGTGGATTCCAGGGATTTTATTTTGCCATGGCCAAAAATGCATGGCACATGGCACTTGCTGGCAGAACTGTAGCAAAGTTACTTATATCATTGTTAATACTATGAAGCAGGGAGCTCTAGACTGGAGTAAGAGAAGCATTCAAAGGCTTGTCCTAGTACCCTGTGGATGCCATTTTTGCGTCCCATTCCCTAGGCTCCACAACATCTCAAAACAATAACAGCACCTGGGAGCAAGTGTTCAAACACATGAACAAACCTAAGGAAGACATTTTGCACAAGCAATGTTTATCTTTGCAGAAGGGACCTGTGAATCATAGCAGATCCTGCTGAGACATGATATTCAACAGGTGTGCAAAACTCCAGTATAAGTTCTAAATCCTGGCAAAGGTTAAACACTCATATGCATGACAAAAAGAGAGCACACAGTTTTAGTGCTGATCATATTACTGTCAGTAATGAAACACTCAGGATGCTAGAGAGCAGCAGGCAGGATGGTGGTCACTGTATTTACAACAGATGCTTCTGATAGCGAGGAGAAAGAAGATGGAGATGGGTGAGTTAGGAAAAGCAATTCCAAAGCTGTAAAGAATTTAAGAAGAGGATAGTAAAAGCCTGGCCTACAGAGAGAAAACTAGGAAAAATAATGTCCCTTATGAGAAGCAGGGATACATCTTTGAATACAAATGAACAGATTCACCAAAAAGAATCCCACAGAACAGTCATAGAAAGCACAATGTGAAAATATCTTATGAAATTGACATTTTACCATTATAGAACTTTGACCTTAAGGCACTTCAGGATTGTGCCCAGCACCCTGATCATCTGCCTTAGATTTTCTTTTATTTCTCCTCTGTGCCAAACAATCTGCTTCCTGTCAAGGACAAAGGCAGTACCTTACTGAGTAGCGAGGAAATAATACCTTAAGTGCCTTGTTACATAATATGTAAGACTTTCATCTTTCTGATGACTCAGTTTGTATGACGGCCATTAATAGAAGCCCTTAATGTGTGGCAGTGTTAAAGGGCAATTCCTATACAGCTGAAAGTTTGTGTGTTGATGTCGTGTCCTTCAGAAAAGCCAGCCACATATGCTTCCTGGAATTTTTTATTATGTGCTCACATAATGGAATGGGACACTGGTTCTTTTTTCCAATAAATACCATTCAGAATGACCTTGAAAATGCCCTTTCTCCTTCATATGTTCTTTTTTATAGCTCAGGTAAGTCATCAAAAGAGTCAATATAATAATGATTATGTTGATATAAAAAGTAGCAAGCATTGAATAAATAAGATGTTCAAATTAATGTATTCTTTGGTTTGTTTAATTATATTAAATGATACATTATGAGATAAACATAACTATAAATTAATGTATGTGATTCTAAGTGAATATGTATGCACATACTTAATTCTATTATCTAATATTCATTTAATGTTATTCTGGCCAAACACTATTTTCAGTGCTTTTTGTGTGTGACATTTTTTTCAAACACTAAGAGGATAGTATGATTACTCCCATTAGACACTGAGTAATATGAAGTTCAGACGGTGAAATGAGTACTTAAAGTGAGACAGAGAAAACAGTTGCTATTAGACCCCTTCTCCAAAATTCCTTTTGCAATTTAACTGACATTGTAATAGAGTTGCAAAGATTTCTTCAAAGGAGATTAGGCCATCAGTCAATTGTACTTATGAATTTATCAGTGAAGATATTTAAAACTGTATTAGTTCCTCTGAAAGTAGCATCCTCATAGAAACACTGGTGCGATAGTTTTAATGAGAAAGACCCCACAGGCTCCTAGGCTTGAATGTTTGCCCTCCAGTTGGTGAAACTATTTGGAAAGGATCAGGAAGTGTGGACTTGGGGGATTTGTGTCACTGGAGGTGGGCTTTGAAGTTTCAAAAGTCTACTCCATTCCCAGTCCCTGTCCCCTCTCCCTGCCTCTGGATTGTTGTCTCAATATTGCTTTCAGTTATTGCCCTAGCAACATGCTTGTCTGGTTGAGGCCATGCTTCATACCATGATGGTAATGGACTCTACTCTGTTCTTGAATCATACACCCCCAGTCAAATTATTTCGTTTATAAGTTGTCATATTGTTTCTCTCTTTTTTTACTATATTTATTTATTTCTTCCAGTTACATCTCCATCACAGCCCCCTCCCTCCACTCTTATTGGTCCCCCCCTCCCCCCCTCTACCTCACTCCCGCCTATTCTACTCCTCCTGTATGGGGTGCCCCACATTTCAGCCCCTCTCAGTTCATCAGTCATATGAGAGCTAAGAACTTCCTCTCCCACTGTGGGCCTGCATGATAGCTCCTGTAGGGGAAAGTGTCCCAGTAACAGGTAGAAAAGTCTGTGTTCCTGTTCCTGTTGGTCTGTTGGTTGTAGGATAGTTATCCTGTATTATATGCCTAAAATCCAGTTGTAAGTGAAAATATGCCGTGTGCATCTTTCTGGGTCTGGGTTAGCTGACTCAGGATGTCTCTTTATAGTTAGAAAAGTAACTAAGACAATTGGCTAACTGCTTTCTTCTTTTTGTGTCTCCCATATTGTTGCTTATTTTACCTTCTACCATGGCATGATGCAACATATTCATCCTTATATACTAGTGCCATCCTTTCTTGCAAGCCTGAAGAATCAGGATTATAGAAAATCTATTACTTATAAATAATTATCTGGTTTTGTGTAGTGAGTTAGATTAACACAAATGAACTAAGAGAATTGTGAAAGTAGTAAATTTGACCTGAGATCTTTACTCATAGCCATGGTGTACCATGTTGTGTACTCTAATATTTCTACATCTGTGTGAGGATGGATATGTATGCAAAGAGATATACCCATACATGTGCTCTTGATTACATGTACTGCTAACATACACAGACACACACACACACACACACACACACACACACACACACAGATATTATATACCTCAATGAAGGTGTTTTTAAAGGCCTTTCATGAGTAATTATATTATGGGTTTAGTTTGTTA
>CAJQZJ010033015.1:196182-232031 GCA_907164525.1 Lophiomys imhausi | reverse complement strand
CCCGATTTCTGGTTTCTCTCTAGGCTTCTCACCACAGGGCTGGACTCTGTGTCTGATTCCCTTCCTGTCTGCGCCACCATGGGTCCCGTGGGTACCCCAAGCCCCGGATCCTCCGTCTACCTGGGTGGACCTCTCGTCCCAGAAGCTCAGCCTTGGGTGCATGGATCTCTGGTCCTGCCCACGCCTGTCTCTCTCCCCAGATGACCTGCTGTGGGTTCGCGGTGATTTGTCCCTGCCAGCCGTGCTCACTCCCCAGCTGCGCCACCGTTAGTGAGCGGGAATCGGCCCCTCCCACCCGCCTTTGTGTTCCCAGCTTCCTGCGCTCTCTTGGAACCCCCCGCCCTCCGCTTCATGATAGATCGCCTGCGGACCACCCGCTGAGCCCCCTGTTTGTTCCTTGCTAAGCCTTCCTTGCAAAGCCTATCTTGCAAAGTTTTTTAAGTGGGTATAAGTTCAACCTGATGTGTGGGGAGCCCAATAGGCCAGCGATCTATGGCCAAGTGCACCCTGATTCTGCCTGCTTTAAGTTGGGATCAATCTTAAAAAGGAGTTCCCGAATCCCGGGTTTAGTGGCTGTGAGAGATGGGGAGAGCCTTGCCCTGGGACTTTTAACAGTCCCTTGGGAGCTGTGAGTGTTCCCGGTTGGGGGGGGGGGGTCTAGCCCCTCTGGTTTTTGCACAGTGCCCAATATCTCTGTGTTTTTTATGGCTCTTTTTTCCCTGCATTCAAAATGCGTCAGTGTAGGTCGCCGCCATCTTGGCCCTGACACTCCTATTCAACTATAAACCCTAGAGGAAAAAGCCCAGAGCTAAAAAGTCCAGAAGAACATAGAAGAAGCAGCCTTGAAGGAGAAAACATCCTGAATGGGAAAAATCCAAAGGAAGAAGACTGTCAACTCCTTCTCCATGATGTCTTATATATCCTTAGCTCAATGTCCTTTTCCTTTTAATTCCTGTCATCTGGTTTCTTGCTCCACCTACTGACCTAGGGTTTACTTTATTTAAACCTATGTAGAGAAAGCTCTTGGATTAAAGTTGTGTTCTGGGGCAGATCCACACCAAAAGTACTTGTGTATAGTAAACAGAAACTCTAGGATTAAAAGCTGAGCCACTACACAATTAGAAACAGATTTTTCAATTCACAAACTCAGGGTTCACATTATCATCAAATATTCTGCAACAGAAGTCTGGATCAATGAGTGTGCCTGTATGAATCCTGCCAGTCACCCAGGGAGATGCCTTATTTACGTATTTGCACTTCTAGTGTCTTAGTAAATTTAGCGGTAGCCCAAACAAATCCAGAAGAGCCCAACAACAAAAGCATTTACTTGGCTAACAGTGAGTCCACATGGCAACTATTTTAGGCTAAAATATTGAGTAAAAGGGTTCAAAAGCCAGACTAATGAAATTAATAGATGTTTGGAGAAATTTCATGGTTTAATTGTATTTGGTCAGATTCATTGGGCTTATACATTTTCAGAAAAAATATTTTATGTAAATGAAACTCTGATAATAATGTAGAAATAAGCTGATACTTACCATGACTAAAGACAATACTAGAAGACATGAAAAAACAAAAACAAAAACCACAGACATGTCTTGAAGAACTTACAGAGCAAGGGAGAGCATCATAAAAATGAATTTAGCAACATCCCTTTTCCTCAACTAGGTGTGATAAAGTCTTGTGGACCCTGTGGTGTACAGTGTCTGCAGAATAGAAGCCTCTGAAGATTTAGTGTCTAGTATATCCTGTACCTCAACAGTCATATTTGCTATGTAATCCACTGTAGTGAAGGAGCTTGTCCTCACCGTTCTCTAAGAGCCTCATTGTCTAACAACCATGCCTCAGTATCCTGGGAAAGACACCAAGATTCTGAAAGTCACATCTCCAGATGAATTTTGTTATCTGCTAAATCACACCGAATTTTATTCTCCAGCTCTCAAATGCATCTTATTTCTTTTACTTGCTCTTTTTTGGTGAGCTTATCCTTTGTCTTTTGAAAACGTACTTTGCATTTAAGTGTTCAGATTAAGTAGAGCTTCTACCCATAATTCCTCGTAGAACATCTAATTTTGTTATATGCCTTTTCACTTTCTTCAGCTATTTTATTTAGTTGTGTGTGACTTTTTCTGTGAAGGCCTAAGTTACTGTGCTGAAACCTGAAACTTTTAACAGGTTTCTTATCATTCCATATGCTTCCTTCTGCCCTCTTAAATGAAGCACACAGGCCTTTGTACTGAGAGAATAAAATGCCACAAAGTCATACACACGAGCTCTTATGATTGTTTCATCTCCTTATGTTAGAAACTACAGATAAAACTAAAAGATAATGTACACGTACTGACCAAATGACATTTTCTTTTTACTTTAAGCAATAGTGCTTTAGATATGACAATGCTTTAACAAATTCAACTATCAGTAAATGGAAAAAAATTTAAATTAATTTACTTATTCAAGTACATCCTGATAACACCCTACCCCTTCCTCCCACCCAGTTCCACCCTCTAGTATCACTAAATGGAAATAATTTTTAAAAGTTTCTTCACATTGGTCTTGCAAGCTCATTATATAGAGAACACAAATTTCATTACGTGAGTAGAATATAATTTAAAATAATATTATGAAAATTATAGGAGGGTTGTTGGTTAGTTCTTTCTTGGAAAAAAATGAACCCTGATCTGATCTTATTCATACATAAATTTAAACAGGAAAAATATTTTATAGCCAAAAATGAGTTCAGAAATTTAAAAGTGAAAAAAAATCTATTCTCAACTTAAATGTGGTTTAATCCTTAAATTGTACCACCCATTTTCATACCTTCATCTATGTTCTTCAGTTCACTAAAATTTCAGAGTTCACCTGGAATCTCTGTGGACTTAAGGAGCAGATGTCTCCATATTGCCTGTATCTGCTGTTCAATGTACTTGCTAATAAATGACAGAATGAATAACCAGAAACTTTAAAAACTCTGTCTGACCTAGAGAGGGAGAGGAAGGGAGAAAGAAAAAATACAGTGAAGGAGAGAAAACAATCAAGAATAAGGAGTTGAAGGCAATGAATGTTGAGAAAATAATCAAATCAAAAAATGGGGAACAGAGCTAAACAGAGATTTCACAAAGGAGGAATTCCTAATGGTTGAGAGACACTTAAAGAAATGCTCAGCATCCTTAATGATCAGAGAAATGCAATTCAAGAGGACTCTGAGATTCCATCTCACACCTGTCAGAATGGCTAAAATCAAAACCTCAAATAACAGCACATGCTGGCGGGGTGTGGAGAAAGGAGAACCCTCCTCCATTGCTGGTGGGAATGCAGGCTTGTGAAACCACTATGGAGGTCAGTCTGCCGATATCTTAGAAAACTTGGAATAGCTCTGCCTTGGGACCCAGCCATACCACTTCTGGGTATACATCCAAATGGCTCCTGACAAAATCACAAGGAAGTTTCCTCATCTTTGTTCATAGCAGCCTTATTTGTAATAGCTAGACACTGGAAACAACCCAGTAGTCCCTCAACTGAAGAATGGATTAAAAAACTGTGGTACATCTACACAATGGAATATTACTCAGCTATCAGAAACAAGGAAATTATGCAATTTGCAGCCAAAATGGATGGAACTAGAGAAGCTCATACTGAGTGAGCTAACCCAGACTCAGAAGGATGCACATGGCATCTATTCACTTCTAGTCCGATTTTAGGCATATAGGACAGGGTAACTATACTACAACCAATGCACCAAAAGGAACATGAACATAGACTTTGTTTCCTGTCAATGAGACACTTTTTCCTAGTGGTGCTGCCTTGTAGGCCCCCAGTGTATGATCAGGCTCTTGGCCCTCATATGACTGCTGAAATGGGGCAGGGGACTGTTATGTAGGGACATGCCACTCCAGAGGAGTCGGAGCAGAGTGTGAAAGGATAGGACTGGGAGGAGTGGAAGGAGGGTACTGTGATGGAGATATAGCCTGAAGTATATAAATAATATATAATAAATATTTTAAAAAGAGAAAATCATTGCTAATAGATTTGTCTGAAATTTTAGTTCCAGGGATTCAATGTCCTCTTCTAGATTCCATGGGAATTCAATACATGTGCATATGCATGTATTCAGACATACACATAACTAAAAATAACACAATAAATGATTTTTAAAAAGAGTACTAAAGTAGCAAAGATAGATGGTTCATAACCACAGAAGAATCAATTCATCCGGATAGCAAATGACCATAAATAGAGATTTTCTTAAGAACAAACCTTTGAACTACATGAAACAGCACTCACAAAATTAGAAACATTTATTATAAAAAGTAACACTAACACTTTTTTTGCTCAGTATTTTATAAAATATATAGGAAAGAATGGTTATAATCTTTGATGGCTATATTGACATTTATAGAGCATTGCACATTATACCTTCAGAAATCATTTCCAGTAACAATTTCAGCAATATATTCAAACATAATTATTTTCAAATGCACACTGCTACAGGTGCCAGTGCTAATATAGGATTGCTGTAGACCAGATGTGTTTTGAGAGATTTAAATGTGCAATTGTCCACAAAATGTATTCAGTGATATATAATGAATAGAGCATCAACTCTCATTTTAAAATCTCTCAATGAATGAACAGTAAGATCTCTCATTTTAAAGAGCTAAATACATCACAGTGGCCAGTTATAAATTTTGCAACAGGCATTGATCGTGGAATGTAAATTGTTTGCTTAATGCGTTGCACCACTAATATGCAATGCCTGAAAAAATATAGTGCTCTTTTATTTATCTAAACTGGAGTATCAGTGTATTTACAAGAAAGTTAAAAACATTAAGGGGTTAACAATGGTCATTTCTTTAGTTCTTAACCTACATACTGCTTCTTGTTAACTGAAGCTTCTAGGAAACCAATCTTTAAAGTTATATAATATAATATGGTTTGAATTTCCTGTCAAGACACTCTCTCTACATGAAAAATTTCCAGTTTATTCTTACATAGGACTTGCTTTCAATCAGGATTTGTTATAAATATTGCTATGATAAATTGGTAATAGTGAAATTATTAAAATATTTTTGTTATTTTCATTTAAGAATTTATTAGAAAGTATGTATGACAGTGTACAGCAAGAGCTGTCCATAGTTTTTTCAAAGGAATACATGAAGATATTAAGTGAATCTATTCTAGTATACCATGGAGGAAAGAGATCTCAAACATTTTGCTATTGCTTTATCCACTGTGTGGGCTGTTCTTTCTGTTTTCAGTGTTTAAATGGTCATATCTTCAATATATGTAGATTATCTTTATTATGTTCACAATTCATTTTTATTAGTATATGCAGTATATGTTGAATACAGGTTTTTTAGTATCCATATTATATGAAAAGTTTTAGAAAAACAAGATGCTTTTTATAAACAAGAAACTGTAGACAATAGGAAGGATGATATTTATTAAGACATAGTTCATCTTGTGCTATAATTGAAACTAAAAAGTCAAACAATAACATCATGTGTCTTATAGAAAGGACAGCAATGTTCCATAACTATCCTGAGGAGATTACATTGGAACATTAAGAAGAAAGAGTGGTTCTGGAAAGATTTTATAGCCTTATTTTGCAATGTCATTGGCAAACACAGTTTAAAAAAAAGTCAAGCACTTGAGCAAACAGTTCAACATGAAATTACTAACTGGTATCAGAGTTTTTGGTCAAATACACCTGCCACCACACTCCTGGGTGGAGGGAATAGCTCAGCACTGCCTACAAATCATTGGCAGCCTATATGTGGGGGCCACACACAGGCTGACAGGGAGGAGGCAAATGCCAATCACCAAGTGCTACCTCTCCATTTACATCACATTGGAATTCAGATGGTTGCTGAGACCCGAAAAGTGAATTTATTGTTGGAACAAAGTCAATATTTTACAATAACTCTGGGCAGTGATTTAAAGGTCCATTTTGTGCACACCATTTGCTTCTTCATACACATATATATTGCTTTCATCACTACAGATATTTGGAGGCAGTGAGATATTGTAAGACTACTACTACATTTTAAACAGGGATTCTTTTTTTTTTTAACAAAAGAAAAGCTGTGAGTCCTCATGAAAGCTGAGTTATTAGAAAAAAAGTTCTCTGAATTTCAAAGAGTACCACGTTTTCATTACTTTACCTTTTTTTTTTTTTTTTTTTGCATAGACTTCATTTTTAATCTGTCTCAAAATCGCTGTGGAATTTAACCTCTCTACCCATGACATGCCCACATGATCCTACGATGACAGGTCAATAACAAGTAAATTTCACTTTCAAAAGTGAAGTAGCTGGGTTGAAGGCACAACACATGCATACTTGATTTTCTTTAATTATTGATAGCCTTGACTTTGATATCAACATGATTATATTGAAGTTATTTAAACAAGGACTATGATTTTGTACATATATGAGATGATATGTGTTTCTATGTGTATATATCACTTATGGCATACACAAATCTAAGCTTGAAAAGATTGGCTCTTTATTTTTCAAAATAGGTTGTCAGTTAATACAGTCATTAGGTGGCTTACGGCTTTAATCCCAGCACTTGGGAGGCAGAGGCAGGCAGATTGCTGTGAGTTCAAGGCCAGCCTGGTCTACAAAGTGAGTCCAGGACAGCCAGAGCTGTTATACAGAGAAACCTTGTCTTGAAGAGAGAGAGAGAGAGAAATGAGTTTTCTAAATGTAGTTCATTATACTGTAAACTCATTTGATTTTAGGATTGTGCTTGTAGAAGAGGAGGCAAATCAGAATCCAAGTTCACTGACTATGATGATTACTTGATTGTGAACTGAACAAAATCTAAAACCACCCAGGAAGGGAGTCTCAATGAAGGATTCTGCAGAATATGTTGAGCTGTAGCACACCATTAGGGATTGCCTTGGTTATGTAACCCAAGCCACCACTGCGTCTGTTTGTGTCCTGGACTGAATTTGGAAAGGAGGGTTAACCTGAATACCAAGCATGCATATATATATATATACATTCTCTCTCTGTTCTTGACCGAGGATGTGACTAGCTGTCAGTTACTTCCTAGCAATGAGGGACTGAAAACTGGTCTTCTAAGCTAAATAACTACTTTCTCCCTTAAAAATTGTTCTTTAGAGGATTTTATCACTGCAACTAGAAAGGAAACCAGGGTGGACATCTCTAATAATGGGTGGGGCTGTTTTGTTATAAACCTGATTGTGTAGCTTTTTCACCTTAGGAGATGTTTTGGGGAAGAATGTAAAACAATTTTGAACTTTGGGTTAAAAAACCAGGAAATGCTGTGGGAAGACTTTATTGGATCATTATCATTGAAGTTAGAAAGATAAGAATGCTGAGGAAAATCCAGCCCAATGGGTTTCAGAGAAGAGAAAGAATTATAACAGAAAAATGGAGAGGGGCTGCTCAGGTGATATTTGGTCAAGCATCTGGCTGCATTCTGACTGTGTTTTGAGAGATGAAATGAAGTTGAATTTAAACATAATGCACTGATTTGTTTTGAATAGGAAATTCAAGGCAGGTGAATAGGAATTCAGGATGGTGCTGAAGAACAGGAATGCATAGAGAGGTGAGACTCATCATGGAGAACCTTCCTGTGCTACAATGGGACAACAGAAATATGTCTTATCTGGGTCAGCACACAGAAGCTGATATACATAGTCTCTAGACATTCAGAATAAATCTCCAGCAAACAGACAGAACTTGATCATATCATAAATATTATCTAGATAGAAGTAGTTTTAAAGTCAAACTGAAGGAGTCATGAAGATCAACTGAGGCTAAGTACTAAGTAGCATTGTACAGCTTCATGAAAAAAGATCCCATGATACCATTCATGTAGGTAGAATAGCGAATCCTCAGTTTTAGGGCAGGCAATAAGATATTGGAAACAGCAGGGATACGGGATACCTGCTGAGGGAAGGTGAAATGGAGAGGAGTGCCATCCCATCTCTGAGAGAGAAGTTATGTTTTCTGGAGGAATGGAGTTACCTATGCCCTTTTCAATCCAGAATATATAATATCCAGATGACCAACACAGAACTGAAAAATTTGGTGTTTCCCTGGTGGACATTTTTTTATATGTGACTGTTCCTTGTTGTGGGGGTTCAGATGAATATGGTCCCCAAAGGCTGATATATTTAAATGCTTAGTCCCCAGTAAGTACACTAGTTAAGGAAAATTAGTAGGTGTGGTCTTGTTAGAGGAGAGGTTGACTACTTGGAAGAGGGATATCACTTCGGGTGGGCTTTGAGGTTTCAAAAGCCCACATGAGGCCCAGTCATATTTTATGTTTCTGCTTGATGCCTATGTATCAGAATTCAAATTTACGGTTCCATCACCATGGCTGCTTACCTGCCACCATATACCCCATTATGATGGACCAGGACTATCCTAATTTTGTTTTAAAAACTACAATATTTGATTTTACCAGTGAAGACTCAGGAGCCAGATGCTGGGTTAAAAACTTGCTAGGTCAGAGAGGCAGAGAAAGCTCCCAACTTATACTCCTATTCCACCAATGTTTCAGCCAAAAGTCCTAAGCTAAAAAGCCCAAAATAACCTACAGCGAGAGTCTAGAAGGAGAAAACCACAAAGAAGATAATCAAAAGAAAGAAGAACTCTGAGGGAGAAGACTTCTGAAGTAGCAATCCCAAAGGAAGAACTCTGAAGGAGAAACCAGTGAAGGAATTGGAACTCCTTCTCCACGCTGTCTTAAATACCCTCAGCTAAGCATCCCTCCTTTCTGTTTAATCCCTGTCTCCTGGTTTCTTGCTCTGCCTCTTTATCTAGGGTTGCCTTTATTTAATCCTATGTACAGAAAGTTCTTGGATTAAGGGTATATTTTACAACTGAGCAACACCACAAGTTCTTGATTACAATAAACAGAAAGCATCTTAGATTAAAGGAGGAGTCCACCCATAATTCCAAAGATATTTTTCAAATCACAAACTCAGGTTCACCATGTGATTACGTATTCTGCAACACTAACCCTGTGAAATTGTAAACCCCAATTCAATGCTTTCTTCTATAAGTTGCCTTGGTCATGGTGTTTCTCCACAGCAATCGAACAGTAACTAAGATATTCCTCATGCCCTGCCATGATGCTTCTCTCTCAGAAGAATGTTGGGTCTGCACCACTACATGTAGGGAATGGATCATTTGTTATTTTTTATCTTATAGAAGGTCAAATAACATTTCTAAATCCTGGAAAAAATGGAATTTTTAGACTATGAGGATTTTTTAAATGTTTTACATGAAGGAAAAATGAATGAGACTTTGGGGGCAGACAGGGTTAGAAGGTTTGAAATCCATGTGTTTATGTGTAAAGTGGATAAAAGTCTGAGTTGTGGTGGTAATTTTTAACTGTCAACTTGACAAAATCTTGAACCATCTGGAGGGAGAGTCTCAGTGATGGTTTTGTAGATCAGGTTGGCTAATGAGCATGTAGCTTGAACTTCTCAATTGACAAATATAGGAAGATCCATCCTAAAATTAGGCAGAACCATTCCTTAGGTTTGTGTCCTAAGAGGTACAAATGAGGAGAAAGAGCTAAATGCAAGCATGCAAACATTTCTCCTCTCTGTGGATTTGAACAGCTATCTTAATTGTTGATTGGACTTCACTAGAATGGTAAACTATACACAGAATTGAAAACTGAATAAAACTTTCCTCTTTTAAAGTTTTTAATTAGAGTATTTTATCACAGCAAGTGAAATGTAATTAGGATACTAATATCTGAGATATTTTAATGTTTTGTTGATGATTATCCTTTCCTGTAGGGGTTAGATAAATTAGATTTAGAAAATATATAGGGATTTCTGATACTGTCTCTTAATTTGGGGCATGAAGAGCATTATCAGCATGTGGACTAAAAACAGGAAACAAACAGGAGACTTAATAGACTGAAAAACAAGGTTGAAGTCAGGAAAAACAGGAAAGACTCAATAGACTGAAAAACAAGGTTGAAGTCAGGAAAACAGGAAAGACTTAATGGACTTGAACAAACAAAGTATCTGGCCTGGTATTGTTTTCAGCTGCTAAGTGGGTGGAGCCCAAATTAAGCTGAAACAGAGTTCCTCCTATTTAAGGACAGTGCATGGAGCCCAGAGAGGGAAGAGGCCCCTGATGCTAGAGAGCTCCAAGAGTCCTGCTGAAAAAAGTGCTGGCCATCATTTGATGGCCAGATTTCCCTGAAGCAGAAGCTGGTGAGCAAAGGAAGCCTGAGAAAGACACCAAAAGGCCAAGGACTAAACCCTGTGGCTCAGCTTTTGCCTAGAGGGGTTTGATCTGTCCAAACAGTGGCCTAAAGGAAATTGTGCCTGGCTTTAAGGACTGAGGCAGAGCAGCTGAGTTCCTGATTCAAAAGAAGTAAGTTGGCCTGCAGATGGCTGGGGTCTCCCACAGAGAAGAAAGCATGAAGCCTTATTTAAGATGAGACTGCAATAACCAACTTACCCTGACGAACCTGCATCTGAGAGATCCAGAAAAAGGACTGCTAAGTGCGTGAAAGCATCTATAACAAAGACTGTGTTCCTGACGAATGAGGACCTGCCCCAGAGACTGTATCATTCTAAAAGGTTAGAACAATAATTATCAATAGGTTTAGTGGATAGGTTAAAGGGGTTGTAGGAATTTATAGGATTAATAGTTAAGAAATTGTTGGTGTTTGTTATAAGTGAATTTAGTAATAAATAAATAAGTGATAAATAATAATTTAAAAGTTCGGTTACACTTTCCTTCCAATTTTTAATTATTAATAAAATTGTTACATTAAAATAAAGTGTCAACTGTAGAACAGTCTAAAAAGAATGTTAAAAAGGATGAAAGGATAAAGATTAACTTCCAACTATTTTTGGTCACTCAAATTACAGAAAATAAGCACACATGACCTCACTGCATATCTCACTGAATACCAGAGACCTCAAAAGACTCTTCAGCTGAAAGAATGCTTCTCCATTTCCTCTAAACTCACAGACAAGACAAGGATGTCCACTTTCACCGTACCTCTTCAATGTAGTATTTGAAGTTCTTGCTAGAGCAATAACACAACTAAAGGAGATCAAGGGGATAAATATTGGAAAAGAAGAAGTCAAATTGTCCCTATTTGCAGACGATATGATAGTATACATAAGCGACCACAAAAATTCCACCAGAGCACTCTTACAGCTGATAAACAACTTCAGCAAGGTGGCTGTATACATATTTAATTCAAAAAAATCCGAAGCCCTTCTATATACAACAAACAAATGAGCTGAGAAAGAAATAAGGGAAACAACCCCCTTTACCATAACCACAAATAAAATAAAATACCTGGGGGTAACTCTACCAAGCAAGTAAAGGACCTGTACAACAAGAACTTCAAGCCCTTGAAGAAAGAAACGGAAGAGGCTTTTAGAAGATGGAAAGATATACCATGCTCAATGCTCATGGATAGGTATGATCAACATAATAAAAATGGCTATCCTACCAAAAATGATATATAGATTCAATGCAATTCCTATCAAAATACCAACACAATTCTTTATAGACTTGGAAAGAGCTAGTCTCAATTTCATATGGAACAACAAAAACCCCAGAATAGCTAAATCAATTCTGTACAATAAAAAAAAAAAATTTGGAGGTATCACCATCCCAGATTTCAAGCTGTACTACAGAGCAATAGTAGTAAAAACAACATGGTATTGGTATAGAAAATGACCAGTAGATCAATGGAATCGAATTGAAGACCCAGAAATAGACCCACACACTTATGGCCACCTAATTTTTGACAAAGAAGCCAAAATGGCACAATGGAAGAAGGGCAGCATCTTCAAAAAATTGTGCTGGTCCAACTGGATGTCCACTTGTAAAAGAATGAAATTAGACTCATACTTATCACCTTGTACAAAACTTAAGTCCAAGTGGATCAAATACCTTAACATAAGGCCGGTCACACTAAATCTACTAGAAGAAAAAGTGGGAGAAACACTCGAACTCATTGGCACAGGCGACAACTTCCTGAACAGAACAACAACAGCTCAGGACCTGAGATCAACAATCAATAAATGGGACCTCATGAAACTGAAAAGCTTCTGTAAGGCAAAAGTCACTGTCATTCGAACAAAACGGCAGCCTACAGACTGGGAGAAAATCTTCACCAACCCCACATCTGACAGAGGGCTAATATCCAAAATCGAGAAAGAACTCAAGAAATTAAATGCCAAGAAACCAAATAATCCAATCAAAAACTGGGGAATGGAGCTAAATAGAGAATTCACAAAGGAGGAATTCCTAATGGCTGAGAGACACTTGGAAAAATGCTCAGCATCCTTAATCATCAGAGAAATGCAATTTAAGATGATTCTGAGATTCCATCTCACATCTGTCACAATGGCTAAGATCAAAAGCTCAAATGACAGCACATGTTGGCAAGGGTGTGGAGAAAGGGGAACCCTCCTCCATTGCTGGTGGGAGTCCAGGCTTGTGAAACCACTATGGAGGTCAATAAGGAGATATCTTAGAAAACTTGGAATAGCTTTGCCTCAGGATCCAGCCATACCACTTCTGGGTATACACCCAAATGCCTCTTCACGGAATCATAAGGAAGTTTCCTCATCTATGTTCATAGCAACCTTATTTGTAATATCTAGAAAGTGGAAACAACCCAGATGTCCCTCAACCGAAGAATGAGTTAAAAAAAACTGTGGTACACCTACACAATAGAATATTATTCAGCTATCAGAAACAATGAAATTATGCAATTTTCAGCCAAATGGAGGGACTAGAAAAGCTCATCCTGAGTGCGCTAACCCAGATTCAGAAGGATGCATATGGCATCTATTCACTTATAGTAGGATTTTAGGTATATAATAGAGGATATCGATACTACAACCAACACACCAAAGGGAACATGGACATAGAATTTTTAGGGGGGTAAAGAAAAAAGTGAAATGTGAAGTTTTGGCCTTTTGCTACTAATTGTCATAAATTGTTTAGGATAATTAAGAAATGCAAACTAATAGTCATGCAAGCCTGACATTTTGTTAGGTGCTATGGCAGTCTACTATAGTTATTTTCTAAGCTAATCAGAACTCAAATTGCTAAGAGACAAGCAACATTTGCTTATCCTAATATAAGAGATAGATAAGGCCTCTTCAAAAACCTCAAGAGATCTGCAGAATATGACATTCAAAGATGTTTTCTTAACTTCAGATTTTTGATATGGAGACATGTCAACTCCTCACAGCACCCCCTATTCTACTCCAAGTAGAAGATTAGCATCAAAGAATTTCCAGTCGGAGATGATTGAATTAGTGCAAGCCGATCTCTTGGCAGGAAAAACCCCTTGCTCCAACTGTAGACAGAATGCTGTCCAAAAAAGGACAAAACTTGGAAACAGGTAAGTCAACAGCCTAGCTCTACCAAGACAGGGTAGGCAAGTCCTTCCTAACCCCTACTCTACAATCAATGTCTGTCAGAGAAACGGGACCAAAAGACTGAAGATAGATGCTGTAATGTATGGAGAGAAAATGGGAACTGTCCAGGCAGCCACTGGTATGTCATTTCTTAGTTTTTGAAGCTGCAGGCCCTGCACTTCCTATATAATCAGATATATTTATCCCTCTCAGGTCTCTGAGGTGGTTGAAGAATAGATAGCTAGAGTCTCATAGTTAAATTTTGACTTGTTTAGGAGTCAAGAGAGTGTTATAGACCTAAGAAGATGCTTTTAAAATTTATGTTGCATGTTAGTATGAATGTTGAGTTAGATATAGAACTTTAAACTCATGTAGATGGTAGATAGTAGAATATTAAAGTCAGGTGCCAAATACATATGGACTGGACACTGGGAATGTACGCTAAGCCATATAACCCTCATAACTATGGCCTAATTACCTCTGTTGTTTTGCATTATATTTATTATTATAAGAGAAAGAGCCATTTGTTGGACTGAAAGGGGGGCACTGTTGGAGGGAAAAACATATACCTTAAACTTAAAAAAAAAATCTTCTCAAGTTCATTAAGTGATGAGTTTTATTACTCAAAGTTAATTCTCATGAATTAATGTCACAATAAAGGACAGCCAAAACTGAAACAAATGCTGATAGATGCATCTCTAAATAGACTGAGAGATGGAGGAAGTCAACTTTTATCTTCCAAATTTTGTTGCCATTTGCTTTATTTTTACGTACAGAAGTCTAGGTACTGTATGTGAGAGATTCAGTAATGGCAAGTTCATTGTGACTCCAAACTTTAGCCATTTGACATCTGACAGAATTCAAGGGTGGATACCTGACTGATATATATCTCAAGACCTGTCTTCAATGTCCTTATCCTCCACTATTATTGCCTTTCCGGACTCACACTTAGCAATTTTCCAGCAAGTTAGTTTTTTCATATTCTGTTTCCTTTATCTTCCTCTAGTTATTTATATTTCATGGTTGTCTTAGGGCTACTATTATTGTAAAGTGATAGCAAGACCAAGGCTTGCTTATTCATATATATGTGTGCCACATTTAATTGGATATTTATTTACAGTTTTAGAGGGTTAGCCTATGATCATATGGCAAGAAGCAGAAATGCATGCCACTAGTGCAGTAGTTGAGGGATTTACATCCTGATTCACAAGCAGAAGGCACAGAGACAGAATGGGGTTTTGAAATCTCAAATCCCACTCACAGTGACACATCTCATCCAACAAGGCTACACCTCCAAATCCTTCCCAAACATTTCTACAAAATGAATTGTAGAAACTGAATGAAGCATTCAAATATATGAGTCTATGAGGGCCATTTTTATTTAGACCATTATATATATAGATATATTATACAGGTACATATATATATATATATATATGTACCTGTATAATATATCACTAGATTTTATTAAAAATTTTATATATAAAAATATAATTTTGTTTACTTTCTTCTCTCCTGTGTTCCATGGTATCTCAATCTTCTCTCCTTCCTAGCCCTGCTACTTCTCTTATTCCTTAGACAGTTTTATTCCTATATCATGTCACATGTACATATGTGCTTCTGTGAATCTATGCAAATTTTGGGATACACAAATAAGAGAAAATAAAATCTAATTATCTTCTTGAGTCTGACTTAATTTAGTTAGTATGAAAATCTCTGGTTGCATCCAATTTCTTGCAAACAAGCTCACTTTGTTCTGTGTGGCTGTATTTTTACCTACAGAAGTATTTCATCAAGTATGCAGAACACATTTTCTTAACCCGTTCTTCTGTTGATAGACATCTAGGTTACATCCATGACTTTGCTGTTGTAGCATTTTCTCTTCCACCTGGCTCTTGTTCACAAAGGCCACTTCTGTTAGCAACTTTGCATGATTTGACTTCCAGATGCTCTTCTGGAAGCATTCAGGTTTGTACTGAGCAAATGAAACAGGGCATGCCCCATCTTCTCTGTCCAAGTCATAGCTGAAATCACAGCTGGTTTGTCTTCCTTTTCAGTTCTGTCTGGTTGAAAATAGAAGTGCTTCGTATTATGAAATTCTTTTCTAGTCACACACAGTTTTAAATGTTCTGTTTAAAAATTACCCCACTTCATGTTTTATGTTTATGTAATCACCTACGATGAAGAAATGCTCACCTACATGAGTTATCACTTGAAAGATGACTTGGAAGAGACAGATTATTTTGAAATATTTTATCTCTATGAATCATTGTTTTCATTTGAGGAAAAATTCTTTCTTGCTATTAAAGTACCATTAGCCACTTCCCATAACTATGTTTTATTTATAAACTGATGACAGTTTATTTTATTTAAAAAGTTTGGTTGTTTCCAGCACTGCATTTGTCATTCATGGAAGAGTAGTTTAGTTTAGTTGTTTAGCTCAGGTTTGTTGGGCTGTTAAAGCACCTCAGCAGGTAAAGGCATCTGTTGACTAGTATGAGTACCTGGGCTCTGCCCTCACAATCCAGATGACAGAGAGAAAAAATCAATTGACTCCTAAATGCTGCCCTCCACATGTGTGTCACTGTGGGGACATGCACCATCAGACATAAAAATATCCATGCACATACAACAAACATAAATAAACAGATGTAATAGAAATAAAGGTCAGCTGAAATTAATAAGAGTTTACTGAAAGAAGTAAACATTATAGTAAAACTCTATATACTGACATTATTAAGTAATTCACCATCTAAAATTCTTAACTTCAATGGCATGCCATGGTTGTCAGGTGGAAAGTCAGAGGTTTGTGTCCAATAATACACTCAATTTAGCTTTCTGATAAAAATAATTTCTGAATAAAATCAGTTTATCACAAATAAACAAAGTTACATGGAAAATTTATTTACATAATCACTTTAAATCAGGTTGTTGAAACTATATAGTTCTTTTGCGGTAAAACTGCAAGAGCTCATGAAAAATATTAGTGTCATTAGTAACATTTTTCAGCAAAATGAGTAATATCAGGAAGCATCTGAAATGGAAAAAGTTGATGATGTTATAAGAGCAAAAATCACTGGAGCTTTTAAGACAATCAAAGGCCCTTAAGTGATAGGGAGGAATGAATGAATCCATACACATTTTTATCCATTGTCCTTTTGAGGGATGGAGCACATACAAACAAGAGGCAAAATTGATAATCACAGAAACGGCTCCTCCAAGATCTCTGGTGTATTTACCTCAAATACTATGTTCATAGTCAATCAGCATATATCTTGTATCAGAAATGCTAAACGGCAGACATCTACAGGAGCCAGGATGACAAGGATAAATGAAACCCTTTGAAAAATCAAAAACCAGTGATTCTGATTTAAAAGCTATAGTTTGTATACAAAAACAAAAATGAGGAACAGAATAAATTATAAAACAGAATGTACTACTGATGCATTCAATAAAATGAATGAGAGTTAAAGACATGAGGCTGAAAAATAGATTAAAATCTATATACTGTATGATGCTAGCATGAAATCTTATACAATTCTAGAGTGGTTTTAGCTAGTCATATTGATAGAAAAGAAATCAGTATGTTTACTGTTTTATAACTTAAAAAGCTGATTGGTAAAATGGGTGTGTCCAAAGAAAGCCTTGAAATGTCGTTGGAATTTAAGGTCTATCATATATTCTATATAAAAACTAAAAGATTTTCATAGTTCAAATGGGAAATATCCTATGTCACCTTTGAGAAAATATTAAATTTTAAGTACAAACTTACTTTCATAAAATATAAAAAAATAATTTGGCATATATTTCTGGACTCTTCATAGATGATAAAAGCCATTTGAGTGCTTAAAAGAACAACAAACCAATTATAAAAATGACCTCTGTTTACATGTCAGCCAATATATATATATATATATATAATGATAAATAACTGTTAGAATGGAAAATGTTAAATAAGGTATGCACATAAAAAGATACAGCAACTTATGAGAGTTAGGAGTGAGAGAGAACAGAACGCGTTGGGGTGAATTTTGGAGAGAGTGGTCATTCCAAATCTTACTGCACGACGGACACGGACACGGAAGCCAAAGCACAAGAAGGACAAGTGAAATTCAAACAAGAGGTCAAACTTAGTTAATATTTTGTTGCCTATTAAAGGCTGATGGTGTTAAACACTAAAAAGAAACAGAATTATAAAGGTAATGCAGTGAAAACCAGAGGTACTCAGAAGTGAATTTATGTTAGAAGTCAGCTCTAGTCATCTTCTCATTAAAACAAGTAAAATGAATAAGAAAAGACAATTTCAGGAGTGTCCCCTAATCATCCATCCAAGAGAAGAGGAATGAACACTCTAAAGAAAGGCCAGACAGTAAATGTGAGATGTGAGTTATTTTAAAGTTGTTAGGTAGATTCATATGGGCTCATGTTTGCATGGCTTCTATTTCTAGACTCAGCTTGTTTTTTATCACTTACACTGAGTAACTGCATTATTCTTTGTCTGATAAGCCCACAAATACTTCATAGCACTCAGCATGTGTGTGTCTCTTTTCTGGAAATTTCAACTCCTACTTTGCTCAAAAGTTCCTCATTTCTTTCCCTTTTTAAATTCATTCTGTCCTTATAGGGTATCTAGTGAACTCTCATTTAAACCACTGAAGTTGCAACCTGCTCTTGGTCCTGGAGAACAGAAGGTGAATGTTCTTTTCTTTGTTTGTTTGTAGAGTTTGACTTTTCCTGGAAAGAGGTAAACTGACTTCTCCTCACTCCAGATTCCCAAATTGGGCACTAAGGGCAAATCAAAGAAAAGCCTGGGCAATGAGTCACAAATGCTGCCTCTTCTGTGCTCCCTGCACAACCTACAGGCAGCTCCACTAATAATACATTGTTCTTTTATAACCTGTGGAGGAGTCTCCTGAGCCTTTAAGGCTGATGAGCTCTCAGAGCTCCTGAGTTTCATTAGTGTTTAAGTGTTATAAACATCTCCATTCCCCAAATTAGAAGTAGTTACACAACAGTTTGGTTCAAGGATTTATTTTTGTTAGTGGTATTGTCACATAGGCTCTCAACTGTAACCCAGGCAAGCATTAAACTTGTAGTTTTCCTGCCTCTTCCTCCAAAGTGCTAGAATGACGAACATGCATCGCCACGCCTAGCTTCTAGATCTACACCTCACATGCCTACCTGTACAAATGCAAATGTTCTATTTTTTCTGGCTATTGCCATACAGTTGATATTTAATGTAACTAGAACTGAAATGAGTATTTTAAGATTTTTATTTTTATTTTTTAAATTTATTTATTTATTTCTTCAGGTTACATCAAGTGTCCTTTTTCTACCCCTCCCAGTCCCAGCCTCCCACCCTCTACCCCATAGTCCTACCATCCCACCTCTCTGGAGTGGAGTGTATTTTAAGATATTTAAACTTCTAATGTGCACTGCCCTTAATTAGATAGCATGCGCTGATGCTGCATATTTTATAACTTGGATCACAAAGTTTCACCTCTCACATTACTCCATCAGTCATGCTTGCTTTACTCTCAGGTCCCATTTTCATGATTGTTTGTCTTTAACATGAATCAATTGTCCAGTTGTTCCTGGAATCCTTAGATGGGTACTTTTAATCCCCGGGAAAGATAAGAACAGAGCCCTGCTGTAATCCTAATTCTGGGACACTACTCTTTTTTTTGGGGGGGGATGGGGAAGGTAATATTTTTCCTGGAGCAAATTGGGTTTTTTGACAATAAAAAGTATTATCTTTCAATTGAGATTAAAAAAGAAATTATTTTGATATTTTGGAATTAAATATACCTTTAAGTGTACATATTTTGAGATCTCAAAGGACAATTCACTTTGAATTTTAGCATGCCCTTTGTGAGTAGCTTTTAAATTTAAATCACTCCAAATCTTATGTGCCTGCCTCTCTCTGCATTCTAAGTATTGGGATCAAAGGCATGTGCCTTCCAACTGTTGGGATTAAAGATAAGCACCACCCCTGGATCTAAGTGTTTCTCTATTTGGAGCTTGCTTTGTGTCACGCTGGCCTTCACAGTTATTTTCTAAGTCATTCAGAAATCAAGTTGCTAAGAGACAAGCAACATTTGCTTATCCAAATATACGGAGATAGATAGGTGGTCTTCAAAAACCTCAAGACATCTGTAGTCTATTGCATTCAAAGATGTTTTCTTGAGATTTTTTTCTTTATTTTTTATTTCTTCAAGTTACATCTCAATCGCAGTCCCCTCCCTATTCCCCCCTCCAGTCCCACCCTCCCACCCCCAATCACCCATCTTCTTCCCTTTTTTTTAAGTTTAATGTATATCTTATTTCCCCCTACAGTTTCCCCTTTCAGTCCAACAAATGGCTCTTTCTCTTATAATAATAAATATAATGAAAAACAACAGAGGTAATTAGGCCATAGTTATGAGGGTTATATGGCTTAGCATACATTCCCAATGTCCAGTCCATATGTATTTGGCACCTGACTTTAATATTCTACTATCTACCCATCTACATGAGTTTAAAGTTCTATATCTAACTCAACATTCGTACTAACATGCAACACAATTTTAAAAGCATCTTCTTAGGTCTATAACACTCTCTTGACTCCTAAACAACTCAAAATTTAACTATGAGACTCTAGCTATCTATTCTTCAACCACCTCAGAGACCTGAGAGGGATAAATATATCTGATTTTATAGGAAGTACAGGGCCTGCAGCTTCAAAAACTAAGAAATGACATACCAGTGGGTGCCTGGACAGTTCCCATTTTCTCTCCATACATTACAGCATCGATCTTCAGTTGTTTGGCCCCGTTTCTCTGACAGACATTGATTGTAGAGCAGGGGTTATGAAGGACTTGCCTACCCTGTCTTGGCAGAGCTAGGCTGTCGACTTACCTGCTTCCAAGTTTTGTCCTTTTTGGACAGCATTCTCTCCACAGTTGGAGCAAGGGGCTTTTCCTACCAAGAGATAGGCTTGTGACTAATTCAATCATCTCCCACTGGAGATTCTTCAATATTGAGACATGTCAGCTCCTGACAGTACCCCCGATTCTACTTCAAGTAGATGATGAGCATTGAAGAATCTCCAATTGGAGATGGTTGCATTAGTGGAAAGCCTGTCACTTGACAAGAAAAATCCCTTGCTTCAACTGTAGACAGCATGCTGTTCAAAAAGGACAAAACTTGGAAGCAGATAAATTGACAGCCTAGCTCTGCCAAGACAGAGTAGGCAAGTCCTTTGTAATTCCTGCTTTAAAATTAACGTCTGTCAGAGAAATGAGGCCAAACAACTGAAGATTGATGCTCTAATGTATGCAGAGAAATTGGGAATTGTCTAGGCAGCCACTGGTATGTCATTTCTTAGTTTTGGAAGCTGCTGGCCCTGCATTTCCTATAAAATCAGATATATTTATCCTTCTGAGGTCTCTGATGTGGTTGAAGACTAGATAGTTATAGTCTCATAGTTAAATTTTGAGTTTAGGAATTAAGAGGGTGTTCTGGACCTAAGAAGATGTTTTTGAGATGGTGATGTAAGTTAGCATGGAAGCTGAGTTGGATATAGAACTTTAAACACATGGAGATGGTTGCATAGTAGAATGTTAAAGTCAGTTGCTCAATACGTATGGACTGGACATTGGGAATATATGCTAAGCCTTATAATTTGCATAATTGTGGCCTAATTATTTTTGTTGTTTTATATTGTATTTGTTGTTATAAGAGAAAGATTCATTTGTTGGACTGAAAGGGGGAGCTGTTGGGGGGGGAAATATATACCTTAAACTTAAAAAAAAAAGAAAGGAAGCAGATGGGGGGGTTGAGAGGGAAGAGGCTGGGAGGGTAGATGGTAGAACCAGAGTGGGGAGTAGGGAGGGGATTGTGATTGAGATGTAACTTGAAGAAATTTTTTTTAAAAAGATGAATCAAAAGGGTTAGCTATTTGTTCAGGGATGTAGCTCAGTGGTAGTACAGTTCTCCAGCATGCTACTCTTGATTGCATTCATATCAGCCCTTTAAATGAAAGGTTATCTTTCATTCTCATGTGTCTTGATATGGTACTAAGATGACAACTCCTTTAAAGTGTAAAACTCGATGATCTAAAAAAAAGTATACAAAGCTTACAAGTCAACACAAAATTGAGAGGAATAGCATTATGAATGTTGTTAACAAGTTTATGATTTAAATCAAATTATAAATGGTTGTTGTTAATGATGTGTTATGATATACACATTATCTCTAACCTACTCTTTCCTTTCTTTGTTAACTGGATAATTCCCTAACAGGTGAAATTCCAGAAAATATTAACAATGTTTTGTTACTAAAAAATATTGTTTTAGTAAGTAAAAAAATTAAAGCATCACATTATTCTAATAAATATTTTGCTTTATTTTAATAAATATTTTTAAAAGTTGATAAATGCTATAGATTTATACTAGGTTACACTGACTGAAACACCCTTTTTTTGAGAAGGTACTGGCTGTCATTCATGCTACTTTTTAATCATGGCTAACTACTAATATTTATATAAGAAATCAAGGTATGTGACAAAAATCTAGTTAATTGATGATGCTTTAATAAAAAAAAGTAGTTAAGATTGGGAAAGTTAAAATTATGACCATAAGCAGAGTAGAAAAATTGTTTAAAGAAACTATTACTTCTCCATAGCAGATCTATACAAGCTAGGAGTTGTACACAAAAAGCATATCTGTGCAAGAAAGGAGACTGAGTAGTTTTCAGCATGTCTAGTGGCAATAGTTGTGGGAAACACAGTCCTTCACTTCTCAGTCACACAAGATCACAACAAAATTGCAAGCACATCATTAAAGTAAATCCTGTTTTAGTAATAACATATAAATAAACATAAGCAATGAATATGGTGATATTGGAGATATCCCAAAACATGATACATGAGTTCACTCCAAACCCAAGTTCATAAAGCAAACTGGGAATTAATTTTCAGTGACGGTGATCAAGTGAAATAAACTTTGATTTGATTTTGACTGCAGAAGAAGTTTCTGCAGAGTATAAAAACAAGCTTATATCCAGGCAGTCTTGCCTGTTATGCATTATATCTCACAACTTAAAAGGGACACAGACAGGTTTGCTTTCTCCTTGACTGATGATGTTTATAGGCAAATATCTGACATACCTTCATTTCTCCATGAGCTCTCAACAAGGTCAGTGTGAAGACAAAGGCATACAATACTCTCTGTGCATTGCTGTGGGACTATTGCTTATTAAACTTTCTGATAGTTAAAGCATCCCATATTTCTAAGATGTTCTGTGTTTCATGGAAACTGGTTTTGTGTGAGAATATTTGCAAATTGAAATGATTTCTGTTGCCGTCAAGTGAAGTAAAACATGTTTAGTTTTAAGAAGTAAATAAAATCAACTAATATGTCAATAACCACATTTATGTTTTCTTATAAATCTTAGCAGAGAAGCTTAAAATGATTATATGTAATGAATTAAATGGCAAGTGAAGTTGAGGCTGTTTAGGGATGGTATAGAAGCAACAGCTTATGAAACAATATGGGGACAAGTGCTTATTTATTTCAGCCATGCTGTTCTGAATGTTCCAATTAGACTTTGGGTCTCTTTTTGGAATAGCTAAGACTTCCTTCACATGTTCTCTCTTAACAATACTCCCTTTTATTAAGAGGGATGGGCTATGGTAAGTTGAAAAGCAGAAGTTTTACGTTTCATCTCAAATGAAGAAAAAAAAGGAAGTATGAGGTTTTTCAGTAGCTGTGTCATTTAATCACTCACCATGATGTCCAAAGACCCTGGGAAGTATTCACTAAACATCAGGCATATTTATGTAAAAATACTTAAGCTTTTTTGTTATTGTTCTACTTAATGTATTTCTACCATTTTATTTAAAAGGGCCTAGCCTCTTAAACATACTCCAAAGAAAGAACTTCAGAACATCTTCTTCAGAGACACCTAATCCATAAAGCCATGAGAAACAGCATAACCCTGAGTGAATGACTTACTATGGTGAATAAGCTGGCCCTGGTGGAAAGAGGACATGGTGTGAGGATGCAATTTACTCTTTATTTTTTGTTTTAAGTTTGGTTTTTCAAATAAAGACACAGACTGGGAGAAGTAGAAAAATAAAATGTGACCTATTAACTGCTCCTCAAATACGAAACTCATTAGGTGACCTGTAATATACCATGCAGTAAATTAAACACTGCAGTGAAAATATGGACCATGTGTTTTACTGCCAATGAGTCACAATTAAATCATTGAACCATATTTAGAATCAAAGGTAGGAAGGGACCATGAACAACAGTCACATAAAATGGGGTTACCCGTGAGTTTGATAGTATCATTGTGTGAATTAGGAACAGAACTTGTATGAAAAAGGATACAGCCAGAACAAGGTATATGACTTGACTAGCCCAGAAATCTCATTATCTACATCTTGGGTAGGGCCCATGAATGTAAATTTATAATTAAGGGTACAGGTTATGTCATAAATTTATTTAATTTTCAGCGTATCTTCATCTAGCATTTATAACTTCATTAAGACACCACAGAGCAAAGGTGTCTAACCCTGAGATGATTGCCTGACAGAGGCACGAGAGTAACTGACATTAGAACAGAATCCAGGGAAACAGCATGAGACATGACAAGCATTTTGGGATTGATATAGGGATCCATATTATTCCCTTTAATATGTAAATAAATATGTTCCTTGACTTAGGGGTGTGTATCCCTATAATGCCAGCATTAGTTAACAATACCTTGAGGTGGGAAGGTATTTAAGCCATGTAACCTACCAGACATCATAGCTTTGCATAGCCTGCCTTAGACCTACTCAGAACACAAGTTATCTGTCAGTCAGTCAAAATCATTAATTCTAAGGTCCATTTTACAATAAAATATTGAATATATCACCTGCAAACTGTGGGGACACAGGGCACTGCATGGCTCAGCTGTCTTCTCTCAGTGACCTTGTCACTTCACACTGTTATACAATATTGAAAGAGAGTAGTGATGGCATATTGCTAACCCAAGGGAAGATCAAAATTCAAACTTTGAATAGTAATTTCCACAACACACACACTGTTTTCACAACATCAGTAAGCAGTGCTTTTGAACAGTGCATCTCAGGGTGTGTGGAAGACAGTGGGAGACATCTCTAGGTCAAAGGAACACTGAACTTCAATTTCAAACAATGGTTTAGTTCTTTCAATAAATGTTTCTTAGATAGTGTATATGGAGAACTTTGAAGCAATTCCATTTGAATCAGGAGAACTAATCCAATAATCTGCAATTTTTTAGAGGAAATGTGATGATGTCAAACCTACAGGACCAACAGGAGTGCAGTGAAGGAAATCAGTCACAGGCATCAGGCACAGAGCTTTTAAGCTGGGTAACAACAGGGCATGACAGTTGATAACTGAACAGGCTTTGACAATTAAAAGTTATGAAGGGTGTTATACTATCACCAGAACCTGCAAATGGAGTATTTGGATGGAATATATGAGAACTGATGAGACATCATATGGTAACTCTCTCGTGATGCAAAGGGCACAAGAGGTAGCAGAGCAGCATACCTCAGCAGCACAGAGCTCCAGTAGAAGAGAGCGAGTGGAGGCTCTGGACCAGCTATGGGATTTTAAACAGTTAAACATTCATGATCTGCCAGCAATGTGTTCTCCAAATATAGTACAGATTTTTATGTTTTTAAGTCTAAAGTGACTTAATGTATGTTAAACAGCTGAACACCACCAATTGGTCCTTTCACAACACAATTCCTGCATGGAAGAATATATGGGAAAGGACACCAGAAAGCTTGTAAGAGTCAGCAGAAAGTCTAATATGAGACTGTGTTCCATGGAAATGATGGGGAAGCTTCACCAATGATAACTCAGCAATATAGCTGCCTCAACAAAATCATACGTACAATGGCAAGAGACATGCTAACATGTAAGGTTGGAATCTCATGGTACCCCAACCTTAGAGTCAGAACTACAGACAATCAAAAATTGCTGGAAGCATGAAAAATAATCTTTGACAGAGATGAACCACCTAATTGGTTATCCAATATCAAATGACCAATTTTAAAATCATATACATACTGATAAAACTAAATAGAATGAGTATGTTGAATTTACATATTTATGTGTTTTATATAATTATTATTTAGTTTTATTATATATTATATCTTTTAAACTATTAATAATTATTATTAATATAATTATTAAAAATTGTTGTAACTATTATATAATTAATGTAATAATATATAATAATATAGTTTATAGTAAACTGTTAGCATATCTCAGGTTTTATAGACTCTAGCTTCTTAAAATATGGTTCACATCCCCAATATGCACATAAAAATGACTGCAAGGTTCACAAAACAAACTGACAGCAGTAAAAAAATAGGGATGATTAATGACAAAAATTATTTCAAAATAAAATGTGCACTGTATGTGTATATGATATAGAATTCATGAGATAAAAGTATAGATTACTGAATCTACTCCTACAGACCCTTGTTATTAATGCAAAATTAAGATTATAGACATACGAGAATGATAGGAAAAAAGGGTAGATTATAGAACCTACTCCTATAGATCTTTGTATATTGATACAAAATTAAGGTCATATTTTGATAAGGTATTGTACCTATATAATTCTTAAAAAATGCAATGTGAAGTTCTGGTCCTTTTCACAGCAAGTATCACAAACAGTTTAAGATAATTAAAAAAGCAAGTTGATAGTCATTCAAACTTGTGATTTTATTAGGATAACTAACTTAGTTAATCTCAGATGTTTTTCTAAGTTAATCAGATATTAAATTGTTAGAGACAAGCAACATTTGCTTACTCAATGGAGATGGATAGATGGTCTTCAAAAACCTTGAGATCTGTATAATATGACATTTAAAGATATTTTTATTATTTAAAAAATTCTTTGACATGAGACTGTCAGCTCCTGATAGTTCCCATTGGATTTGGAAGGAGACGGACGATAGGCATCAAAAAATCTCCATCAGGAGATAATTCTTACTGAGCAGAAACGCCCTTGCTCTCTCAACAGACTGTATACAGTCCAAAGATGACCAAAGCTTCAATGCAGGTAAATTGGTGGCCTGATTCTGCAAAGACAGAATGGGAAAATCATATTTCCGGCTCCACAACTAAGTCTGTGAGATATGCTTGGCCACAAGGCTGAAGATGATGCTCCAATGTTATAGAAACTGGGGACTGTCTAGGCAGCCTGTCATTTGTCCTTTTGTAGTTTTAGAAGTTACTTGCTCTGCACTTCCTATCTATTCAGATATATTTATACTTCTCAGGTTTCTAATGTGATTAAAGACTACAGAGTTATAGCCTATGTTTTATGGTTAAGATAATTTAGTTAATAATGGAAGTTGAATTAGGTATAGAGACTTAAATTCATGAAGATAAGATATATAACAGAATATATTTCCTATTTGACTAGTCAAATACATATGGACTGGATATTGAGGATGTATGTCATACATTTTAGTTTTCATAATTGTTTTTATTGTGTTTTTTTGTATTTATTGTTACTGTATTGTATTTATTGTTACATTGTTATAAGAAAAGGAGTTTTTGTTAGACTTAAAGAGGGAGATGATGAGAGAAGGTCAATAAGGGCTGATTTCAATGCTGGGATCTGGTTCCTGCCCCTTCTGAGGCACTCTGATTGGTTGAATAAATGCTGAGATCTAGTTACCGCCCTTCTGAGGCATTCTCTGATTGGTTGAGTAAATACTGAGGCCTGGGATTGGGCAAGACAGAGGTAGGTGGGACTAAGTTGTGTGGGCTTCTGAAGCAGAGAGGTTGATGGGTAAGAGAAGTCTCCAAGAGAAGAAACAAAGAGCAGGAAGACACATGCCATGGGTTAGAGAAAAGAACTTCATTCCACATGATCTGGAACATCAGCATAGCTTGGAAAAAAACAGCCAAGGGGATGTATGTATATTATATGGGACTTTATTCAGAAATAGAGTTAAGAGCTAACTTAGATGGGCCAAGATTGTTCAATTCAGGCCAAGGCTTGTTAAAATCCATCTGGTGTCTGTGTGCTCATTTATAATGGCTGGTTAAGGATTAACAGCCACCATTCAATTGACAATAATATAAATACTGTTAAACTATTAAATTAATTATTTCTACAGTAATGAATCTAAGATTTTTTTTAATGACTCTCACCAAGACACTATACCATTTCACTGTAGCCTTCTCTCTGTAGTGCACAACTGTGCATTTTTCACTGCTCATACCACCAGGCTCTGTACCCACTAACAAACTCTGCTTAAAATGGGACAGCTCTGATCTGAAAGTAAGACTTCTTTTACAGTATATGCAAGGTTTTCCATTCTTATAGAATCATAATTAGTCACAGAAATTTAATATTTTTCTATCATTATTCTACTGCATCCATCAAATTAGAAATTTTTATTAATTCATAATGTTAGAATGTTTCATATCAAATTACACAGTTTGAGCTATTGATTTGAATTTTATAAAAATGGCTAAGTGAAATTTGTCGTGGAATGAGGACAAAATTTCCAATATTTTTTATAATGGACTGAACATATTTCTGTCATTTTGTACTAGGTATCTATTCAAAGTGCTATTACCAATACTGATTATTAAAAAATAAAAATATAAATAAACTCAAAAATCCCTACATCCTTTCATATTTTCAGTCAGGTTTTAATTCTTTATACAAAAATAAATAAGCATACCAATTTCAGTAGTATGCAAATTCACCTTCATATCAAATGATAAATTTATATTCATACCAAGGAAATAATTTAAATAAAATTTCTTTAGGATTTTATTAGCAGTAAATGTATTTTTTGCATAATTTTTCTAAAGAAATATATATTTACATACACATTTGATATATCTTTTTATATATGTATTAAAGGTCATTTAAAACTATCTCAGTCAAGTAGAGATTATAGGTAAAAATATTGAATGTCTGTTATAGCCAATATTTTATTAGCTGGTATGATAGTCCCCTTTTCCTTAACATATTGTATTTAAGAAGTAATTTGCTTCTTATGTACTATACCCACACTAGGCATCTTCCTGAAAATACAAAACAAATGCTCATATTGCTCTGTGAGGCAACCTTAGATATAAGTATGCAAGTGTCTTTTCCTCAAAACAGTAATAATATTCCTACTGTTTAATAACTGTCACTTTCCTCCTCTTGCTCCAAACCAATCTAGTAGCATACATTTTCTATACACTATCTACACAACTATTAAGTTCTAATTATTTTAGAAAGGAATGCCCACAAAGTTAATACAATACATTTCACCATTTACCTTTAATAAACAAGGTCTTATTTTTTCCAAAGCAATCTTGAAAACTTATGTCAGAAAAAGAAAATTTAAAACAGAAAAACTCTTATGGAAAACAGAGTTCAAAGCAATACATCTCACTTACACACATGACATTAAAGAATAAGTGACATTGTACCCTTTATACACCTACAACTGTGTGACCTCATGTGCAATTTGTGCTTTGGTCAAACTGGAAGTTGAAAATACAAGATTCCTTTTTGTAAGCAACTAGATGTCTCAAGATCCTAAAATTAATCCAGCTTCTCTGTTCTGTGTTTCCAATAAAGTCTGGGTCCTTCACAACTCTTGATCCCCACACAGAATTTCTATTGATGTTTCTCAGAGATGTGCACCCAAATCAATCCTACTAAATGACATATAATAAGTAAAGGACTGAAGTGCTCCAGGGATTGGTAATAGGCCTCTGACCTGCAGGTCATCCACTTGAATCCAGACATGGTTAATCATAGCTAAAAACTGCTACTGTGTGATTTAAAGCTGACAGCCAATGAAAAGGTCTACTGTCTTCATGGAATCCTGGGTGAACAGGTGACTATAGTGCAAAGTCACAGAAGCAATACCAATTTAAAAGTAGGAAATTAAATTGCTGTGGAAACCAGTTCCCCTCTGGTCGGTGCTGTAGCCTTTGCAGTGGTTACTTACATGTATCCTGTGGAAAATGACCCCTGTTTCAGACATGGGGATCACTTGTTCTTCCATTCCATATCAGCAGAGCTACAAATTCATAAAATAAAACTGTGTACAATGTTGAATGATTTTTGTTTGTATAGGTTACATGTTAAATACAACTCCTGTAACAAGATTCTACCATTTAATCAATGTATATTTATGGATAAAAATAAAAGCCATTCCTCATCACATACAAACAAGCACACAATATAGAATAATGAAATGCTGAGGAGATATCTTGTGTAAAAGTGAACAGTGCTAATTCTGTAACTTAATCAATTGCTTCTGTATATTATATTGATGTTATCATTAAGGTGGTTCCCTGCTGTGCCCTACCTATATTATTTTTCTTATTTTTGAGAAATGTAAGTGGTGGTATTTCAAAGAGTGACAGTTCTAAGAGATACCAATTATGAAATATATGCTATATCATATATAAGATGCATAATTCTTAGTGCGTCTAGAAAGTTTAGCATATTCAAGTGTTCATGTGGAACAATTTCCAGAAATATGGAAGTTAAGCTTGTTTCTTCTGTTTCTGAAAATAAGGATATCTGAAGGACATTTTATAATTCCTGGGCAACAGTAACTTTTAGTAAATATAGAAGAAAACTATAAAAATATTCTTCCATTTGACATGGTTTGTAGGAAATTCAAATCTGTTACATATGTCTAGTGCAATTGTACAGTATTCTTGACTGTTAGAGAAAATGTGTTGTAAGAAATATGGACATTTTTATGTTTTAAATTTTCTGGTAGAAATCTAAAATTGTTTATAACAAAAATCGTGAACAATTACACCATAGTCTAATTAGGCTTGATTCCACTAATTTATAAGCATTTGATTTATATACTGACCTCTGCCTTTTCATCTATGATTATCCCAGAAATCCATCATCTTTGTGAAACCATTCTACCAATTCTAAATAAATTCTTGTACCATGAGCATGTGTGATTTGATGGAGTGTTTTAAATAGCATAATAGCAAAAGGAAAGTAAAAGTAAAAATATATTTTTAAAAATATGGCTTTGAAAATTTTAAGTACAGATAACACTGTAAACTTCTCACAGCATATTAGAAATAACCCAACCACTTTTCTCAGAGAGTTTTAATCATTTTTATTCACTGACATCAATAACCCTTGCTTTCTTTGGTTCTTAATAAGATGATTTATTTAGAGAGAGAGCAGGAAGGCCAGCATTGAAATACGATGGACTCCCAGGGTCTTTAAGTGGTTTTCAAAAGGGCAGATACTGTTGACCTTTATATGACAGGAGAAGCTGATCTTACAAAGAGGCCACTTTTCAATTCTTGATTGAGCTTGAGATTGCCTTTCTCAGATAAAGCAATACAAATGGGTGGTAGTTAATGTGTTCATTAACATGACTCATTAACATCTAAAAATTTTAATCTTGGTCTTTAATAGCAAGAGTTCTTCTCCTGCCATAGCAGGTGTATTGTACATGAAGTAATTCCAAAAGCAGCTGAGCTCTTAACTTGTATTCTAAAGAATTCAAATTCAATAATTGCTTCTAATTCTTAATCACATTGAGTTGTTTATTTCATTATTCTTCCTTATTTCAAAGGGCTTTGGGGTAAGTCATAGCATCACCAACAATAAAATTTAAAATAAAAAACAAAGTAAAGATTGGAAATAAATATACATACCAATTTTTTTACATTTATTTATTATTTCAAAGTTATGTCTCCATTACTGACCCCTCCTTCCACCCCCTCTTGGTCACACCCTCCCACCCTCTATCCCCTCTCCCACCCATCCCACCCCTCTGGTGTGGGGTGCCTCAGTGTATCAGCCCCCCTCAGTTCATTAGTCACATGAGGTCTAAGAGCTTCCTCTTGCACAGGGGGGCATACATGGCAGTTCCACTTGGGTGGGGTGTCCCACTGACAGATAACTTAGTCCCTGTTCCTGTTCTTTTGGGTCTACTGATTGTAGAATAGTTATCCTGTACTATATGGCTAAAATCCAGTTGTAAGTGAATTTATGCCATGCGTAGTTTTCTGAGTCTGAGTTAGCTCAGTCACGATGAGCTTTTCTAGTTCCTTCCATTTGACCGTAAATTGCATGATTTCGTTGTTTCTGATAGCTGAGTAGTATTCCATTGTGTAGATGTACCACAGCTTTTGATTTTTTTTAAATAGATTCTTCATTTGAGGGACATCTGGATTGTTTCCAGTTTGTAGTTATTACAAATAAGGCTGCTATGAACATAGATGAGATGATGTCATGGTGGCTTGGTGAGGAATCGTTTAGAAATATACCCAGAAGTGGTATGGCTGGGTCCTGAGACAGAGCTATTACAAGTTTTCTAAGATATCTCCAGACTGACCTCCATAGTGGTTGCACAAGCCTGCACTCCCACCAGCAATAGAGGAGGGTTCCCCTTTCTCCACACCCTCGCCAGCATGTGCTGTCATTTGAGATTTTTGTCTTAGTCATTCTGACAGGTATGAGATGGAATCTTAGAGTCATCTTCATTGAGTTGCACTTCTCTGATGATTAAGGATGTTGAGCATTTCCTCAAGTGTTTCTCAGCCATAATTATCAGTTTAGCTCTGTACCCAATTTTTGATTGGATTATTTGGTTTCTTGGTGTTCAATTCTGGTGTTCTTTATAAATTTTGGAGGGCTGGAGAGATGGCTCAGCCTTTAAAGGCTAGACTCACAACCAAAAATATAAATTTTGGAAATTAGCCCTCTGTAGGATGTGTGGTTGGTTAAGAGCTTTTCTCAATATGGAGGCTGCCATTTTGTTCTAATGACAGTTTCCTTTGCATTACAGAAGCTTTTCAGTTTCATAAGGTCCCATTTATTGATAATTTTAAATTTTGTATATGTATGTGGCTTTGTAGGTATGAACACATGAGTGCAGATGTCCAAATTTTTTTCATCAAATTCTCTTAAGCTAAAGCCTCATGGAGTTATGTACCCCCTGATATGGGTAATTAGAGTCAAATTCAGGTCCTCAGCAAAAACACTTAGGTGCTGTAAACCATTGTTCCATATCTTCAGCTAAACATACCAATTTCAATAGCTCATGAATGTACAATTGAATGTGTACATGTGTGTATACGAAAGGAAACCTATGCATGCAAGTCTTCCCATATATGTAAATAGAGACTTATCTTTCTATTCCCTCCATAAACTATATATTTTAAGGAATTAGGTTATACGATAGAAGGTGTATAGAGTTTTATACTTTACAAAATATGAAAGGACTTCTATGACATATAAAACAACTAGAAAACACAGTGAACAGTAGGCATAGGCATTGAGATTATATATGAATATTTGTTGCAGACTCTGATCTTCAAGTGATGTGAGGTAATTAAGTCCCTAAAGTATAGAATACTATAAATGACCATGTAATGATAAGGTGGGGAATAAAGAAAAAGAAAAACAAACACAAAGACAGAGAAAGTAAAAGACAAACAAAAGCTTTGAATTTTATGGTATTTCCTGTTAAATTGTAAACACTATCATTAATTCAGCAAAATATTACACTGGTGATTATATCAATGTAATTGACACAAGTACCAGGAAGTAAAGAGATAAATATTAAAATAATTAAAACAGTTTTCTAAGAAGAAGGGATAGTAAGACATAAATCTGAAAGGTTTAACTCAAGGAGGCTCTGTGTGATGCTACATTATAGAAAGATTCCAAATAATATGCTTTATTTGTTCATCTTCAAGGTTTACTTCATTACTAAATAACTATCTATTATTTTGACTTCTGAAACAATACAGTTTTTTTTACATTTATTTATTTCTTTATGCTACATCTCAATCATAGCCCCCTCATCCTTCTCCCTCCTGTCTCATTCCCCTACCCTCTTCCCTCTCACCCTCCTATCTGCTTTTTAAAAAAATTTAAGGTGTGTCTTCCCCCCCCAACAGCTTCCCCTTTTAGTCCAATAAAAGGTTCTTTTTTATAACAATAAATACAATGCAAAACAATAAGAACAATTAGGCCACAATTATGAAAATTGTAAGGTATAATATACATTCCCAATGTTCAGTCCATATGTATTTGGCAACTGATATTAATATTCTATTATCTACCTATCTCTAAGAGTTTAAAGTTCTATACCTAACTCACTTTCCATCCTTACTTGCATTAACAACTTAAAAACATCTTAGACCTTGAACATGTTTTTAATTCCTAAACAACTTAAAATTTAACTGTGAGGCTATAACTATCTAGTCTTCAACCACATCAGAGACCTGAGAAGGATAAATATATCTGAAAATATAGGAAGTGCAGAGCAAGCAGCTTCCAAAACTAAGAAATGACAGACAACTGGCTGCCTGGACAGTTCCCAATTTCTCTCCATACATTAGAATATTTATCTTCAGCCTTTTGGCCCAGTATCTCTGGCAGACATTAATTTTAAAGCAGGAGTTATGAAGGACTTGCCTACTCTGTCTTGGCCGAGCTAGGCTTCGACTTACACTGCTTGCAAGTTTTGTCCATCTCAGACAGCATTCTTCACATCTCTGCTCTTCACTATCCTTGAGTCTACTGTTCTGCTTCTCTTCATTGTTCCCACATCTTGCTGCTCCTCTTCCTCCTCCATTTATCCACCATTTAACTTGTTCCTCTTAGTGGAGTCCAGAGTCTCTGTATCTGAAATCGTCTCTGAAGTGGTCTCAGGTGTGCATTGCCCCACCTGTCATTATGGCATCTGGCAGGGGTCATCTTGGGCATGTCTCCCTGCCCAGGCCTGCATGGTACCAGACTCGTGGTCATCTCATGCTAGCTCCCAGTCCAGGCTCCATGGCAAAAGACTGATGGTCATCTTGGTCCTGCTCCTCATGTAAGTCACATTGTTCCAGGTTGATGAGAGCTCAGGTGAGGTTCAACAGGCTCACTCACTACCCTGAGGACCTGCTCTGGCTGGTGGTTATCTCAGGCTCACCATTGCCTAGGGCTCATGATCCCTGGTGGGAATAAAAAAAAAAGTTTGTTTTTTTATTTTAATTTTAAAAGATACAACTCTAGCACTTATCATGTCTTAAGTATCACAGCCTGGTATCAATCTATGTATGTAAAAGAATTGAACTCCTGATAGTACTGTCTCCATATACCAGTGAGGTGAGTGCCTCACTAGTAATATCTTTGAAGCCCCTGAGAAGTTGGAACTTCAAAGGCTTGTGTTGAAGATGTGCCCCTAAAAAGTGTTGTTTGGAAAATGTGTATATTCTGTTTCGACTCTTCTCTTCCCCCTGGTTGTCATGAGGTGAACAGTTTGGCTCTGCCATACCTTGGCACCCATATTCCTCTACCTGTAAAAACATAGCTGAGCTGTCACAGAACCAAAACCCCTTAAATGAGAGTCAGGATGAATCTAACATTGAGTAACATCTCCCGAATCAAAGAAACCAAAAGTTTAACACTATTACCTGTGAGACATATTTTTCTTTTCATCTTTCTTTTCTCCAAATAAACAAACAAAATAGCTTTAGAGGGCCTTGTTTTTAGATAAATGCCCAACATATTGGTATTGATGAGTCTCATATCTTTTCAAGCGGTTTAAGCTCCTCGAATGGTTCACCATGGTAGATGTAATGAAGTCAGTTCAATTCTTTAGAAGGAAGTTGGATCTAATCAGGGTCATTTTTTGTCCTCAGCATTTTGTTTTGAAACAATTTAAATATACCCTAGAGTTACATATAAATACAATCCCGGGAGGATCCAAGATGGCGCCGACCATAGAGCAGTGCATCTGAGTAGTAGGTGAATGAGATTAGTCATTGTGGAGTGAATGTGAGGTCCCCTAGCCTACAGTGAAACACAGACAGTGTCTGAATTCCCACAGCGAACATTGAGACTGGTCACCAGGTAAAACAGCCCATGCAGTTCCCGGGAACACAACCCTGAGATCAGCCAGCTCCATCACCGGTCTTGAGAGGAGTTCTGGCTAGAGATCTAGCCCAGGAGCAGATCCAGCCCATGGCTCCAGCCACAGACCAGCGGCCCCGCCTGTCTGCCTGATATCCAGCCTGCACTCGAGCTGCACCACAAGAGCAAAGGTAAGTGAGATTATTTTTTTCCGGAGTTTCCAACATGGTGGCACAGTGTACACTGTAGCGGAGAGGCAGAGACCTAACCCAGTCACAGCAAAGCAATTAGGAGCCAAGACTGCCTGCAAACAGAGCCCGTGACAATGTGTTCTCCACAAATACTGGGGCAGGTGGGTCACTCACCCTAGCACCCAAGCATCTGAGGCAGTCAGCAACAGGCACACTCAGGCCAGCATCTGTTGTGGGTGGAGCTCCCTGCCTGCACAGTCAGCCGAGCTGGGGAGCCAGAACGACCGGGTCAGTGAGAGGAGAACAAAGACCCAACCACAGCTCTACCTGCCTTTCTGAGGAGACCTGTCAGCT